>JARBWK010000014.1:8024504-8579504 GCA_030556195.1 Anolis apletophallus
ACACACACACACACACTCCTATGTATACTTTTTATAGTTTTAGCCATCTCTCTCCCCCCCCCTCTCTAGCTTGGGAGCCCCCAGTGGTGCAATAGGTTAAACCCTTGTGCCAGCAGGACTGAAGACAGACAGGTCAGAGGTTCGAATCCAGGGAGAGTGCCGATGAGCTCCTTCTGTCAGCTCCAGCTTGCCATGCGGAGACATGAGAGAAGCCTCCCACAAGGATGGTAAAACATAAAAAATACACATACATACTGTACATACACTCACATTTCTATGTATACTTTTTCCAGCGGCTTCCACCTTTCTGCTGACACACACACAATATTACACACACACAAAACATTCCTATACACACACAGACACACATACATAACGCACACATTCTTATGGACACTTTTTATAGATTTAGCCATCCTATATATGTATGTGTGTGTGTGTGTGTGTGTGTGTCTGCCTTTCTTCATTTTGTAAATTTTTTATTGTACTTGGAAGTCTTTCCTATCTTTGTATCTATATGTTGATCTGTCCTGGAAACGCTTGGTGGCGATCTTGGCCATAGTTAACCTATTCCTCCTTCTACTCCATCCAGACATTGCCTCAAAGGATGAAGATTTGTTGTTGTTAGCAGAGGCTGGATGGCCATCTGCCAGGAGGGTTCAGATTATTGTCTTCCTGCCTGGCAGAAGGCGGTTGGAGCGGATGGCCCTTGAGAGTCCCTTCCAACCCCATAATTATATTATTATTATCATCATCATCATCATTATTATCATTGTTATCATTACTGTTAAGCACAGACCAGGTGGCCATCTGTCAGGAGGGATCAAATTGTGGTCTTCCTGTCTGACAGAAGGGGTTGGACTGGATGGCCTTTGGACGCTCCTTCCAACTCTATGATTCTGTTGTTGTTGTTGTTAAGCAGAGGCTGGTTGGCCATCTGTCAGGAGGGTTCAGATTATGGTCTTCCTGCCTGGCAGAAGATGGATGGAGTGGATGTCCTTGGGGGTCACTTCCAACCTCATAATTCTATAATAATAATAATAATAATTACTATTATCATTAATGTTAAGCAGAGACTAGACGGCCATCTGTCAGGAGGGATCTGATTGTGGTCTTCCTGTCTGACAGAAGGTGGTTGGAGTGGATGTCCTTGGGGGTCACTTCCAACCTCATAATTCTATAATAATAATAATAATAATAACTATTATCATTAATGTTAAGCAGAGACTAGACGGCCATCTGTCAGGAGGGATCGGATTGTGTGATGGCCATCTGTCAGGAGGGATCAGATTGTGGTCTTCCTGCCTGGCAGAAGGTGGTTGGAGTGGATGTCCTTGGGGGTCACTTCCAACCTCATAATTCTATAATAATAATAATAATAATAATAATAATAACTATTATCATTAATGTTAAGCAGAGACTAGACGGCCATCTGTCAGGAGGGATCGGGTTGTGGTCTTCCTGTCTGACAGAAGGGTTTGGACTCGATGTCCTTTGGGCGTTCCTTCCAACCCTATGATTCTGTTGTTGTTGTTGTTGTTGTTGTTAAGCAGAGGCTGGATGGCCATCTGTCATAAGGATTCAGATTATGGTCTTCCTGCCTGGCAGAAGGTGGTTGGGGGTCACTTCCAACCCCACAATTCTATAATAATAATAATAATAATTATTATTATTATTATTAATGTTAAGCAGAGACTAGATGGCCATCTGTCAGGAGGGATCGGATTGTGGTCTTCCTGTCTGACAGAAGGGGTGGGACTGGATGGCTTTTGGGGATCCCCTCCAGCCCTAGAATTCTATTATTATTATTATTATTATTACTATTATTAAGCAGAAGCTAGATGGTCATCTATCAGAAGGGATCCGACTTTGGTCTTCCTGTCTGGCAGAAGATGGTTGGACCGGATGGCCCTTGGGGAGACCTTCCAAGTCTAGGATTCTCTGATCTTGTGATCCTTCCCGACCCCATCCTGTCCAAGATAGAGAGGAGGGAAGAAGGCGCTTCTTTTGGGACCACAGATCCTAGTAATCCCACCTGAAGCGTTTTGGGAGTGACAATCCAAAGGGAAGAAGCCCAGAAGGACTGCTATGGAATCCAGACTCTGTTTCAGAGGAAACAAGCATCTGGGTTGCTGTGTGTTTACCGGGCAGTCTTACCATGTTCCAGAAGCATTATCTCCTGACGTTTCTTTGATTGTAGGTAAACTATAAATCCCAGCAACTACAACTCCCAAATGTCAAAGCCTGTTTTCCCCCAAACTCCACCAGAATTCACATTTGGGCATATTGAGTATTCATGCCGAGTTTGGTCCGGATCCATCATTGTTTGAGTCCACAGTCCTCTCTGGACGTAGGTGAACTACAACTCCAAAACTCCAGGTCAATGCCCACCAAATCCTTCCGGTATTTTCTGTTGGTCAGGGGAGTTCTGTGTGCCAAGTTTGGTTCAATTCCATCGTCGGGGGAGTTCAGAATGCTCTTTGATTGTAGGTGAACTATAAATCCCAGCAACTATAACAAATGTCAAGGCCTACTTCTCCCCAAAGTCCGCCAGTGTTCGCATTAGGGCATTGAGGATTCATGCCAAGTTTGGTCCAGATCCATCATTGTTTGAATTCACAGTGCACTCTGGATGTAGGTGAACTGCAACTCCAAAACTCAAGGACAATGCCCACCAAACGCTTCCAGTATTTTCTGATGGTCATAGGAGTTCTGTATGCCAAGTTTGGTTCAATTCCATCACTGGTGGAGTTCAGAATGCTCTTTGATTGTAGGTGAACTATAAATCCCAGCAACTACAACTCCCGAATGTCAAGGCCTGTTTTCCCCAAACTCCACCAGAGTTCACATTTGGGCATATTGAGAATTCGTGCCGGTCCAGATCCATCATTGTTTGAGTCCAGAGTGCGATCTCGAGGCAGGTGAACTACAACTCCAAAACTCCAGGTCAATGCCCACCAAATCCTTCCGGTATTTTCTGTTGGTCAGGGAGTTCTGTGTGCCAAGTTTGGTTCAATTCCATCGCCGGGGAGTTCAGAATGCTCTTTGATTGTAGGTGAACTATAAATCCCAGCAACTATAACAAATGTCAAGGCCTACTTCTCCCCAAAGTCCGCCAGTGTTCGCATTAGGGCATTGAGGATTCATGCCAAGTTTGGTCCAGATCCATCATTGTTTGAATTCACAGTTTTCTCTCGATGTAGGTGAACTGCAACTCCAAAACTCAAGGACAATGCCCACCAAACGCTTCCAGTATTTTCTGTTGGTCATAGGAGTTCTGTATGCCAAGTTTGGTTCAATTCCATCACTGGTGGAGTTCAGAATGCTCTTTGATTGTAGGTGAACTATAAATCCCAGCAACTACAACTCCCGAATGTCAAGGCCTGTTTTCCCCAAACTCCACCAGAGTTCACATTTGGGCATATTGAGAATTCGTGCCGGTCCAGATCCATCATTGTTTGAGTCCATAGTGCTCTCTGGATGTAAGTGAACTACAACTCCAAAACTCAAGGTCAATGCCTACCAAACCCTTCCAGTATTTTCTGTGGGTCATGGGAGTTCTGTGTGCCAAGATTGTTTCAATTCCATCGTTGGTGGACTTCAGAATGGTCTTTGATTGTAAGTGAACTATAAATCCCAGGAACTACAACTCCCAAATAATAAAATCAACCCCACCAGTATTCAAATTTGGGCGTTTTGGGTATTTGTGCCAAATGTGGTCCGGTAAATGAAAAACACATTCTTCATATCCGATATTTACATTACAATTCATAACAGTAGCAAAATTGCAGTTAAGAAGTAGCAACGAAAACAATGTTACGGTTGGGGGGGGGGGGGTCACCACAACATGAGGAAGGGTATTAAGGGGTTGCCGCATTAGGAAGGTTGAGAACCACTGGTTTAGGTTCACCCCAGAATGGGACATATAGGCATTATGCTATTTTAGGGTCTCCCCGTGATGGGTCCCCAAATACCTAGATTTGGACCCATTGGCTCTTTAGCCAAGCCCCTCTTGCCTCCTTGAGAGCGGCAACTGGGAAGGTTGGGAATCTGGACCGGTGGGTGGGCTCAGAGGTGGGGCTCTGGTACTTATTCCCTTCCTAGGAAATCCGGCCCCACTTGCCCTCTGCCTTCTTCTCTGTGTGTGTGTGTGTCCTTTTCTTTGCCTTTCTCTCTCTCCCTCTCTTTTCCTCCTGGCCAGGATGTCCTCCTCTTCTTCCTCAGAGGGTCGGGTGGCCGTGGTCCTGGGTGGCGCCGGCAACGTGGGTTCCGGCATCGTCAAGGCGCTCCTGGAGAAAGGTAAGTGCCCACAGCAGTCTTTGCAACAGCCAGGTCCAAAAAGGCCAGCGACAAAGTGGCCAGGATTCAGTCCAAGAGCCAAATCCAGCAGTTAAATAACCCAAAATGTCTTGAAATCTGGTGTCCGCACGGCTCTTTGCAACAGCCGGGTTCAAGAACAGATGCCGAAGTTGCCAGGGTAAAAACCAGAGAGGGCGGATATATTTGTTATGATTGTGTCAAGGAGAAAAATCTAGCCATTACTGTAAACAAAACCAGCAAGACGTAGATTGAAATCCAGTGTCCGCACGACTCTTTGCAATAGCCTGGTTCAAGAACAAGATGCTAAAGTTGCCAGAGCGAAAAATGGAGAGGGTGAACATACTTGTTATGGCTGAGTTCAAGAGCGAAATCCAGCAATTCAGCAAAGCAAGCGAATAAATATTTTGAAATCCGGTGTCCGCACAGTTCTTTGCAATAGCCCAGTTCAAGAACAGATGCTAAATTTGCCAGAGGGAAAAGCGGAGAAGGCTAATATGCTTATGATTGCATTGAGGAGCAAAATCCAGTAATTTACTAAAATAACCTAAACATATATTGAAATCTAATGTGTGCACGGCTGTTTGCGATAGCCTGGTACAAGAACAGATGCTAAACTTGCCAGGGAAAAGCAGAGGAGGATAATATACTTGTTATGGTTGAGTCGAGGAGCGAAATCCAGCAGCTAAATAAAGCAAACGAAGAAATATTTTGAAATCCGGTGTCCGCACGGCTCTTTGCAATAGCCCGGTTCAAGAACAGATGCTGAAGTTGCCGGAGCGAAAAATGAAGAAGGCGAACATACTTGTTATGGTTGAGTTCAAGAGCGAAATCCAGCAATTCAGCAAAGCAAGCAAAGAAATAGTTTGAAATCCGGTGTCCGCACGGCTCTTTGCAATAGTCCGGTTCAAGAACGGATGCTAAAATTGCCAGAGCGAAAGCGAGAGAGGGTTAATATACCTGTTATGGCTGCATCAAGGAGCCAAATCCAGCAGTTCAATAAAGCAAGCGAATAAATATTTTGAAATCCGGTGTCCCCACAGCTCTTTGCAATAGTCCAGTTCAAGAACAGATGCTAAAGTTGCCAGAGTGAAAGCGAGAGATGGTTAATATACCTGTTAAGGCTGCATCGAAGAGCAAAATCCAGCAATTCAGCAAAGCAAGCGAATAAATATTTTGAAATCCGGTGTCCGCACAGCTCTTTGCAATAGCCTGGTTCAAGAACAGATGCTAAAGTTGCCAGAGTGGAAAGCGGAGAGGGCTAATATGCTTGTTATGATTGCGTAGAGGAGCCAAATCCAGCAATTTACTAAAATAAGCTAAACATATATTGAAATCCAGTGTCTGCACGGCTCTTTGCAATAGTCCAGTTCAAGAACGGATGCTAAAATTGCCAGAGCGAAAGCGAGAGAGGGATAATATACCTGTTATGACTGCATTGAGGAGCCAAATCCAGCAGTTCAATAAAGCAAGTAAGGAAATATTTTGAAATCCGTTGTCGGCACAGCTCTTTGCAATAGCCTGGTGCAAGAACAAATGCTAAAGTTGCCAAGGAGCAAAATCCAGCAGCTACATAAAGCAAAGGAAGAAATATTTTGAAATCCGGTGTCCGCGCGGCTCTTTGCAATAGTCCGGTTCAAGGACAGATGCTAAAATTGCCAGAGCGAAAGCGAGAGAGGGTTAATGTACCTGTTATGGCTGCATCAAGGAGCCAAATCCAGCAGTTCAATAAAGCAAGCAAAGAAATATTTTGAAATCCGGTGTCCGCACGGCTCTTTGCAATAGTCGGGTTCAAGAACAGATGCTAAAGTTGCCAGAGTGAAAGCGAGAGAGGGTTAATATACCTGTTATGGCTGCATCGAAGAGCAAAATCCAGCAATTCAATAAAGCAAGTAAGGAAATATTTTGAAATCCGGTGTTTGCACGCCTCTTTGCAATAGCCCGGTGCAAGAATGGATGCTAACGTTGCCAGAATGAAAATGAGAGAGGGATAATATACTTGTTATGAATGAGTCAAGGAGCAAAATTCAGCAGTTCAATAAAGCAAGCAAATAAATATTTTGAAATCCAGTGTCCGCACGGCTCTTTGCAATAGTCCGGTTCAAGAACAGATGCTAAAGTTGCCAGAGTGAAAAACGGAGAGGGATAATATACCCGTTATGGCTTCGTAAAAAAGCAAAATACAGCAATTCCTTTCCAAATATTTTCAGATATTTTAAAATCTGTTGGCCTGCAAATTGATGCTGAGGTTGCCAGGACGCAAAATGGAGACGTTTTCTTGATTTACAGACGCAAAGAGTGAAATCCACCGGGTGAAATCCTTTCTTCTGCACAGCGATCGAAAATACTGGAGGCATTTTCCGTTTTTGCTCCGGCAACCTTGAACGTACATGGCCATGTATGGATGAGAAGTGTGGTTGCTTCGTCCCGAGTGTGAATGCAAATCCTTGTGAGCACTGATGCCTCCCAGTCAAGAATGGAGTAACCATAGCGTCCCAGAATTTGATGGGAAAATTCGATTTTCCTACAAATATTTTGAAATTTGATGGTCAGGCGGCTCTTTCCAACAGCCCGGCCCAAGAATCAATGTTGAGGTTGTCAGGGTGAAAACCAGAGAGGGCCCTTATGCCTGGAATGGTTGAGTCAAAGAGCAAAACCCAGCAGCTGAAATCCCTTTTTCCTCATAGCCATTGCAAGTACTGGAGGCATTTCCACTTTCCGCTCTGGCAGCATTAAATGTGCATTGCATGCATGGGTATTGGGTGCAAATGCATTCCTATAAGTGTTACATGTTGATGTACATTCATTGGTTTCAAGTGGGAATGCATATCAGTATCAAGCCTATGACCTTAAATGTGCATTGCATGCATGGGCATTGGGTGCAATGCATTCCCATAGGTGTTGATGTGTATTCATTGGTTTTAAGTGGGAATGCACATGAGTATCAAGCCTACAACCTTAAATGTGCATTGCATGCATGGGCGTTGGCTGCAAATGCATTCCCATAGGTGTTAATGTGCATTCATTGGTCTCAAGTGGGAATGCACATGAGTATCAAGCCTACAACCTTAAATGTGCATTGCATGCATGGGCGTTGGCTGCAAATGCATTCCCATAGGTGTTATTGTGCATTCAATGGTCTCAAGTAGAAATGCACATCAGTATTGAGACTACAACTTTAAATGTGCATTGCATGCATGGGCATTAGATGCAAATGCATTCCCATAGGTGTTACATGTTGATGTGCATTCATTTGTCTCAAGTGGAAATCCACATCGGTATCAAGCCTATGACCTTAAATGTGCATTGCATGCATGGGCATTGGGTGCAATGCATCCCCATAGGTGTTATTGTGCATTCATTGGTTTTAAGTGGGAATGCACATGAGTATCAAGCCTACAACCTTAAATGTGCATTGCATGCATGGGCGTTGGCTGCAAATGCATTCCCATAGGTGTTAATGTGCATTCATTGGTCTCAAGTGGGAATGCACATGAGTATCAAGCCTACAACCTTAAATGTGCATTGCATGCATGGGCATTGGCTGCAAATGCATTCATAAGAACATAAGAACATAAGAAGAGCCATGCTGAATCGGGCCTCGGCCCATCTAGTCCAGCATTCTGTGTCACACAGTGGCCCACTAGTTGTACACAGGGATCTCTAGCAGAAAGGAGGGCAAAACCCTCACCTGCTCCCGACCCCCCACAACCAGTACCCGGGGAAAATCCTGCCTGCCTCCATCAACACAGAGGTGGCACTTGGATGTCCATTTCAGTAGCTACTGATTCCCTTGGTATCCATGAATCTGTCTAATCCTGCCTTGAAGCTGTCCAGGCTGACAGCTGTCACAACCTCCTCTGGAAGTGAGTTCCATAACCCAATGACCCTCTGGGTGAAGAAATATTTCCCTTTATTAGTCCTAACTTTCCTACCTTGGAGCTTTAGGGAGTGCCCCCTAGTCCTAGTATTGTGTGACAGAGAAAATATTTTTCTTTGTTCACCTTTTCTATCCCATGCATGATTTTATACACTTCGATCAAGTCACCTCTTAAACGCCGTCTTTCAAGGCTGAAAAGACCAAGGCGTTGCAACCTGATTTCATAAGGGAGCTGCTCCATCCCTTGGATCATATTTGTTGCCCTTCTTTGTACCTTTTCCAGTTCCGTTATATCCTTCTTGAGGTGCGGAGACCAGAATTGTACACAGTACTCCAGATGTGGCCTCACCATAGATTTGTAGAGAGGCAATACAACATTTGCCGACCTATTTTCGATTCCCTTCCTGATCATGCCAAGCATAGAATTTGCTTTTTTCACTGCTGCAGCGCACTGGGTTGACATCTTCATTGAGCTGTCCACCAAAACCCCAAGATCCCTTTCCTGGTCTGTCTCGGAAAGCTTTGACCCCATCAATTGGTAGGTGTATTTGGGGTTCTTTTCCCCGATGTGCATGACTTTACACTTGTTTAGGTTAAAATGCATTTGCCACTTTGTTGCCCATTCACTCAATTTCGAGAGATCTTTCTGGAGCTCTTTACAGTCAGTTTCATTTTTAACTACCTGAACAGTTTAGTGTCATCTGCAAACTTTGCTACCTCACAATTTACATCTACATCCAGATCGTTTATGAATAAATTAAAAAGTAACGGTCCTAAAACTGAACCTTGGGGTACGCCACTTCTCACCTCTTTCCACCCAGAGAAGTGTCCATTTATTACCACCCTTTGTTTCCTACAGTTTAGCCAGGTTCCAATCCAGGACAAGACCTGTCCCCTGATTCCATGGCTGAAGAGCTTATTTAGGAGCCTTTGGTGAGGGACTTTGTCAAAAGCCTTTTGAAAGTCAAGGTAAACAATATCGACTGGGTCCCCTTTATCTATGTGTTTATTTACACCCTCAAAGAATTCTATCAAGTTAGTAAGACATGATTTGCCTTTGCAGAAACCATGTTGATTTTCCTTCAGCAATGCCTGTTCTTCTATGTGCTTAGTAATTTTTCTTTAATAATGGTTTCCATCACTTTGCCTGGAACTGAGGTTAGACTAACTGGCCTATAATTTCCTGGATCACCCCTGGATCCTTTCTTGAAGATCGGAGTTACATTTGCCTCCCTCCAGTCCCCGGGTACAGTGCCTGATCTTAGAGAAAGGTTATATATTTTGGCTAGAATTTCAGCAATTTCACACTTGAGTTCCTTAAGAACTCTGGGGTGGATGCCATCTGGCCCTGGTGATTTGTTGACATTTAGTTTAGTAAGGCATGTGAGAACATCTTCCTTGTTTATCTCTATCTGGTTTAATTCATTTAATTCCCTCCCTGAAAAAAACTGACTCAGCTGCAGGCATATGTTGTCTGTCCTCCTGTGTGAAAACGGAGGCAAAGAAGTCGTTTAGCCGCTCAGCAATCTCCTTGTCTTCACTTATCGTCCCTTTCTTACCATTTTCGTCAAGTGGCCCAACTGCTTTTCTAGTTGGGTTCCTGCTTCTGATGTACTTAAAGAAGTTTTTGCTATTTTTTTAATGTTCTTAGCTATATGTGCCTCAAAATCTCTCTTGGCTTTCCTGACGGTTGCTTTGCATTTAGTTTGCCAGAGCTTGTGTTCCTTTCTGTTCTCCTCAGTAGGAAGAGCCTTCCATTTCTTAAATGAGTTTTCTTCTTTCCAATCACATCTTTTACTTCATTTGTAAGCCATACTGATGTCCTCTTGGACTTTCCCGGCCTCTTTCTTATTTTAGGAATGCATTTTAGTTCGGCTTGTTTTATAGTATTTTTAAACAGTTTCCAAGCATTTTGGAGGGATTTGATTTTTTACTGTTCCTTTTAGTTTGTTCTTTACTATTTTTCTCATTTTGGTGAAATTCCCTTTGTGAAAATTTAAGGTCTCTGTGTTAGTTTTCACTGACAGTTTGCTATCAAACTTAAGTTGAAGGTTATTGTGTTGTGGTCACTGGTACCTATGGGCTCAGTTACAAGGACATCTTGAACGAGATCTTGTTCATTAGTTAGCACCAAGTCCAGGATCCCCTTTCCCCTGGTTGGTTCCATGACCATCTGCTCAAGGGAATAATCAGCTAGCATGTCGAGGAACCTTGTCTCTCTTTCATGCGTAGAACAAGAATTTAGCCAATCTATTCGGGGATAGTTGAAGTCCCCCATTATGACTAATTTATTGCTTTTTGAGGCCTGTTTAATTTCATTTTCCAGATAGCAGTCTGCCTCTGGAGTTTGGTTGGGAGGGCGATAGCAGATCCCTAATGCTAGATTAGTTTTTTTGTCCTGGGACTTTTATCCACAATGTTTCTGTAAGTGAGTTTGAATTTTCTTGAAATTCTAATTCATGAGATTCTAGCTCTTCATTTATGTACAAGGCCACACCGCCACCGTTTTTCCCTCTCCTGTCTTTCCTGTACAGTTTATAACCTGGAATTTTTGTGTCCCAATTGTTTTCCTCTGTCCACCAGGTTTCTGTTATGCCAATAATATCAATATTTTTTCTTTTGCCAAACATTCCAACTCCCCTATTTTTGTTCGAAGGCTTCTAGCGTTTGCGTACAGACATTTATATTTATTGCTCTGGTGCCCTTTCAACTTTGGCTGTTGAACATTCCCATAGGTGTTATTGTGCATTCAATGGTCTCAAGTAGAAATGCACATCAGTATTGAGACTACAACTTTAAATGTGCATTGCATGCATGGGCATTAGATGCAAATGCATTCCCATAGGTGTTACATGTTGATGTGCATTCATTTGTCTCAAGTGGAAATCCACATCGGTATCAAGCCTATGACCTTAAATGTGCATTGCATGCATGGGCATTGGGTGCAATGCATCCCCATAGGTGTTATTGTGCATTCATTGGTTTTAAGTGGGAATGCACATGAGTATCAAGCCTACAACCTTAAATGTGCATTGCATGCATGGGCGTTGGCTGCAAATGCATTCCCATAGGTGTTAATGTGCATTCATTGGTCTCAAGTGGGAATGCACATGAGTATCAAGCCTACAACCTTAAATGTGCATTGCATGCATGGGCGTTGGCTGCAAATGCATTCCCATAGGTGTTATTGTGCATTCAATGGTCTCAAGTAGAAATGCACATCAGTATTGAGACTACAACTTTAAATGTGCATTGCATGCATGGGCATTAGATGCAAATGCATTCCCATAGGTGTTACATGTTGATGTGCATTCATTTGTCTCAAGTGGAAATCCACATCGGTATCAAGCCTATGACCTTAAATGTGCATTGCATGCATGGGCATTGGGTGCAATGCATTCCCATAGGTGTTATTGTGCATTCATTGGTCTCAAGTGGGAATGCACATGAGTATCAAGCCTACAACCTTAAATGTGCAATGCATGCATGGGCCAAACTCCAGCTGTACTCCAGCTGACCCAACATTTTTTGGATATGGATCCATCCACCCGGCTCTGATGCTCTGTCTCATTTGCACAGGCTTCCAGGTGGCGGTCATTTCTCGGGATGAGAGCCGGCTGGAGAAACTGAAGCAGTTTTTGTCCCCTTCCGCCTGTGACCGTCTGCACACGTTGGTTGGGGATGTCGGTAAGGCTGTTTTGAGTCTTGTGTAGAGGCGCAGCTCTTTTAGAATCATATAGTTGGAAGAGACCACATGAGCCATGCAGGTAAAGCACAATTAAAGCACCCCCAACAGGTGGCCACCCAGCTCTTCTTATTCCAGGCACCCAATGTTCAGGTGGCATGTCCTTTCCTGTCATCTGAACCCATGGCTCCATTGAGTCTTAGTCTCCAGGGCAGCAGAAAGGAAGCCTGCTCAGGGTTGCTGTGAGTTTTCCGGGCTGTATGGTCATATACTAGAACAGGGGTCAGGAACCTATGGCTCGGGAGCCAGATGTGGCTCTTTTCATGATTGCATCTGGCTCTCCAGAGCAGCCCGGGCCTTGGTTTCCCAGCATGCAGCGGGGAGGAGTGATGCAAATGTGCCGTGACTGCAGCTTCCGCACTGCCGTCGCCGCCTCTTCCTCATCCCCCGCTGCTCTCGGGGAGCTGCGCCCTCTTCTCCAGGGATGGCGGAGCCCGGCGGCAGCGCCTCGTCCTCGTCTTCCTCTTCCTCCTCCGCCACAGGCCTCAATACATGGAAGCCTGCTCCCTCTTTCTTAGGACACCTCCTGTGTCTCTGCCTTCTCTTTTGAAGGCTAAACCTACCCAGCTCTTTAATCTGCTCTTTGGAGGATTATTCATGGTCTCCAGACCTTTGATCCTTTTAGTTGCCATTTTCCTCTGGACCCCTTCCAGCTTATTGGATAACTAGCTGTGCCCTGCCACACATTGCTGTGGCCTATAGTAAGAATTTTTGAAGTAGAGGTAGACATTTGGACTATTATGAAAGAGAGGAACCGGGGACCTCCCTATTCCTTCCCCCTTTTTCTTCCCCTTTCTCTCCTTTCTTCCTTCTCTACCTCTTTCTTTTATCCTTTCTTTCACTCTTTGGTTTCATCCTCCCTTCTCTCTCTTTCCTTCCTCCCCCCCTTTCTCTACTTTTTCATGTCCTTTCTTCCCTCCCTGTTTCCTTCCTCCTTTCACTTTTTATTTCCTTTTCTCCTCCCTTCCTTCTTTACCTCTTTCCTGCCTTTCCTTTCCTTTCCTTTCAACTTTCTCTTCTTCTTTCCTTTGGTACCTCTTCCTTCCTTCCCTCTTTCCCTCCCTCCTTCCCTCTCCTTCCTTCTCCCTTTCCCTCTCTTTTCCATTTTCCCTTTTCCTCCTTTTTCTCTCTCTCTCTTTCCTTCCTTCTCCCTTTCCCTCTTGCATTCCTTCCATTTTCCCCTTCCTCCTTTCCTCTCCTTCCTTCCTGTCTTCTCTCCTTTCTTCCTTCCTTTCATCTCTCCTTCCTTCCTGTCTCTATTCTATGAATGTATTTAATATAGTAATATATAGTAGTAACATTATATTATGTATGTATGTATGTTTGCCGAGGGCGGATATGTGACAGTTTTCTGATTGGTGTCCACTGTGGTATTATTTGCATTTGGCTTCTGATTGGCCAGCTTCAACACTCTAAGACTCTGAAGTGGCTGAGAGGGGAAAGGCAAGGGCCTGAGGCTGTTAGAAATGGTGATTGGTTGCCACTGTGGTGTTATTTGCATATGGGTTCTGATTGGTCCACCTCAATATTCTAACATTCTGAAGTGACTGTTTGTGGAAAGGCAAGGGCCTTAGTGGCACTTCTCCTTTTTTAGGATTTGTAAGTTATTTTTAGTTATTTTTAGTTTTTTATTTTTGTTGGTCACACCTTGCGTTGTGAGAGGTTTTTCTGCCAAATTTGGTGGGATTCCGTTTAGTGGTTCTTTTGTTTAATTCAGCCTCATTATGGACAGAGCATACACACACACACACACACACACACACACACACACAGAAGATGGATATTGATTTTGACTCTGATACCTCTTTTGACCTGTGGGGCACAGAACACGAATTATTCCAGGTGGAATATTGCCACCCTGCCCACTTTCTTCTTCCAGGTTCAGAGGAAGGGGCCGAAGCGGCCAAAGGGACCCTGCTGAAGGCGGTGGGCCAAGTGACGGATGTGGTCTCATCCCTGGGCTTCAGCTGGTGGCAAGGTGGACCTCCGCTCTCTCAGACACTCCAGGAGCTCCACCGGGTGAGTATTTATCCAACGTGTCAGAAGTGAGTTGAGGGTAGAGTTCACATGCATTTAAAAACACAAACAAAGTTTAAAACTTGGCACGATGCTAAATGTCCTTTGAGCAGAAGCTGGCCACTTGGAGTGCCTCCGGTGTGGCTGTGAGATGGTCCTCCATTGTGCATGTGGCAGGGCTCAGGCTGCATTGTTGTCAGTGGTCTGTGGTTTGCTCTCCCCCACACTCGCATGTCGTGGACTCCACTTTGTGGCCCCCTTTCTTAAGGTTAGCCCTGCATCTTGTGGTGCCAGAACGCAGCTTATTTAGCGCCTTCCAGGTCGTCTACTCTTCTGTGTGCCCAGGGAAGAGTCTCTCATCAAGTGCTGGGTTGGAGCCTGCCACTTTTGGACTCTCGCTTGCTTAGGTGTTCCTGTGAGTATCTCTGTAGATCTTAGGAAGCTATTTCTTGATTTAAGGCATTGGCGTGCTGGCTGATATCTGAACAGATGCAGGCCTGGATCATGGCCTTTTGGTGCCCTAGGCCAAAGGCTCTGCCCCGGCCCCCTGGGTCACCCCTGGCTCCGCCCCCACCCCGCCTCCTCGCCGGCGTGAGGAGGAGGTGGAAGGAAAGTCCCACCCCTGGAGCCAAAGCCATGCATGCGCGGCAGTGGCCCCAAGGGCGGGGCCTACCCACAGCTCCTCCCTCCCTCCGAAAGCCACCATGCCGGCCTCAGAAGCGGCTGAAATCGCCCTTTTCAGGCCGGCATGACGGCTTAAGGAGGGAGGGAGGAGCCGTGGGGAGCCTCCCCGTGGCTCCTCCCTCGCTCCTAAAGCCACCATGCTGGCCTGAAAAGGGCGATTTCAGCTACTTCTGAGGCCGGCATGACGGCTCCCCGCGGCATGGGCTCCGGGGGTGGGGCCTTCCTTCCTCCTCCTCGCGCCGGCAAGGAGGCGGGGGCGGAGCTGGGGGTGGGGCGGAGCCGTGGGCAGGGGCTTTGAGCTGAGGGGAGCAGAGCAAAGGGGGGGGGGGCCGTGGATGGCGCTTCCGTCACCGCACGCATGCACACTTTTTTTGAATTTTTTTTGAATTTTTAAAAAACTTTTTTTGGGGGGGGCCGGACCTGCTGCCCCCCCCTCCATGGCTGCCGCCCTAGGCCATGGCCTACGGTGGCCTTATGGGTAATCCGGGCCTGAACAGATGGGCTGGAGATGTCACTGTCTTGGTCCTTTCATTATTGGCTGCTACATCCTAAAAGATGTCAGGAGGTGCAGTAACGGCTAAACGGTATAATTCCTCCAGCAGTGTAGACATCCTGTGATAATGTGGCATTTCTCATTAAGAGCCACATCCACTATTTTGATGTGGTGGGATGTATTGCATACTGGGCATGCGTATTCAGCAGCAGAGTAGCAAAGCGCAAGGGCAGGTGACGTCCAGATCTGTCACTCCTTCCCACCTGTCACTGAGGAGGCTTGTTCAGACTTTGAACCAGTGCTTGGCTGCTGTGTCGGACTGGATGAGGGCTAGCAAATTGAAACTAAATCCTGACAAGACAGGGAATGTGGCGCAGCTGGCTAAGTGTCAGCTGCATAAGACCTCTCTGACCAGTAGGTCATGAGTTCGAGGCCTGCACGGGTCGAGGTGGGTGCTCGACCTTTAAGTGTAGCCTGCTGTCGACCTTTGCAGCCCGAAAGACAGTTGCATCTGTCAAGTAGGAGATAAAGGTACCACATTAAGTGGGGAGGCAAAGTTTGACTGAATTATGAGGCCATTAAAAGAACTCCAGGAACGCTGAGGAATGCGGAAGGAACAACAAGGGACGCTGGGAACGCTGAGAGATGAGGAGTGCGTCAGCTCCCCCCGATGGCCAGAGTTTGCCTCTGTTCGTCTATATGTTGTGTTTGTGGAAATGGCAGGGATTGTCCGCTAAGTATGTGTACCTGTAATCCGCTCTGAGTCCCCTTTGGGGTGAGAAGAGCGGAATATAAATAAAGTAAATAAATAAATAAAAATTCCCCTGATCAGTCGCAAGGCCAAACAGGACATAGGGTTACAACCTGTGTTGGATGGGGGTTACACTCCCTCTGAAGTGTACACTTGGTTCGCAGCTTGGGAGTGATCCTGGATTCATAGTTGAGCCTGGAACACCAGGTTTCGGTGGTGTCCGGGAGAGCTTTTGCACAAGTAAGACTTGTGCGCCAGTTATACCCGTACCTTGGGAAGTTTGACTTGGCCACGGTAGTCCACGCTCTGGTTACATCCCAAATAGATTACTGCAACGGGCTCTACGTGGGGCTGCCTTTGAAGACGGTTCGGAAACTTCAGCTAGTACAATGGTCGGCAGCCACTAACTGGGGTGACATACAGGGAGCATACCACCCCCCTGCTGTGTCAGCTCCACTGGCTGCCGGTCCATCTCCGAGCCCAATTCAAAGTGCTGGTTCTGACCTTTAAAGCTCTAAACTGTTCTGGCCCAGTTTACTTGTCTGAACACATCCACCCCTACGTCCCACATCGAAATCTGAGATCATCTGAGGAGGCCCTGCTCTCGCTCCCGTCTACAGCTCAAATGCACCTGGCCGGGACAAGAGGCAGGGCCTTCTCGGCGGTGGCTCCCTGCCTATGGAACACGCTCCTGGCGGAGGTAAGATCGGTTACCTCCCTCCTGGCTTTCCGGAAGAAACAAAAGACATGGTTCAGGGTCCAGGCGTTTGGACAGATGTAAGGCAGCACGGTAAAGGGAAAATTCTGGAATGACAATACGATCGACGAGACTGGTCTACTGTTTTAATGATGGCTTTGTATGGTTTTTCTCTCTCTGCATTACTTTGCGAATGAAGATTCTTAGGAAGGACTCACCCTACGCTTTTTACAAGCGTGCTGATGACTAAAAAGGCCAATCTGAGATAGGCAAGTTCGGTTGCAGAAAGCACGGCAGAAAGTCTCCTTGGGTGATGTTTCCAAGTTGCGGTTCTTTCTGCGTTGTCATTTCTCTTCGAGACCCGTTTAGCGTGACTTCTCGACAGAGGCCGCAGCATTGTGGATAGTGCGTCTCCATGCCTCCCGATGTGAGGCCAGGGTGGACCATTGTTGGTGATCAATCTGGCTGAGCCTGAGATGTTGTTTCAGGGAGTCCTTCTATCTCTTTTTGGGGGCGCCACTCTATAGAGTTCACCATAGAGTAGTATCTTTGGGAGGCGGTGGTCCTCCATCCGAGAGACGTGGCCTGCCCAGCGCAGCTGTGTTCTCAATAGCATGGCCTCAACGCTGGTGATCCCTGTATGGTTTTTAATTATGTATTGTTTTAACTAGATGTTTTTATCCGTGATTTTATTATTGTATTATGTGTAATAGCCTCTTAACGGGGCTTATTGTAAGCCGTCCTGAGTCCCCCCTCGGGGGTTGAGAAGTTGACAGGGTATAAATGTGGTAAATAAATAAATAAATAAATAATAAAGATGTCTTTAGTGTCTCTGGTTGTGATCCCCAGGTTGCGCCAGTCACCTTTCGTATGATATTATTTCCAGTGCCCACTTTTTGCTTGATAGTCAAGTAGTGCTTCTGGTAAGTCAGAGCACAGTCCAGAGTGACTCCCAGGTACTTGGATGTGCTGCAATGCTCCAGTGGGATTCCTTCCCAGGTCACCCTCAGACCTTGAGATGCTTGTGTATTCTTATTATTTATTTATTTATTATTTATTTATTTAAAACTTTGATACCCCGGCCTTCTCACCTCCGAAGAGGGACTCAGACCGGCAAACAGCAAGTATTCAATGCTAACATTTAAAATCTAAAAATATCATAAATTTACAATACAATACAATAAATACATTTAAAAAGCCTTCCGCCAAAGTAAAATCAAGACCAACTTAATCCATATATTCGGTCCAAATCAAGTGGTTAATGACTTTAGTCGCTTCGCGATCTCCTCCTTCATTCTGCGAAGGCCTCATTGCACAGCCATGTTTTCACCCGCTTCCTAAAAGCCAGGAGGGAGGGGGCGGATCTAATTTCATTTGGGAGGGAATTCCACAGCCGGGGGACCACCACGGAAAAGGCCCTGTCCCTCGTCCCCACCAGACGCGCCTGCGAAGGTGGTGGGACCGAGAGCAGGGCCTCTCCAGGCGATCTTAGCACTCTTGACGGTTCATAGGGGAGAATACGTTCAGACAGGTAAACTGGGCGGGAACCGTACAGGGTTTTGTAGGTCAACACCAGCACTTTGAATTGTGCTCTGAAGCTAATTGGCAGCCAGTGGAGCTGGTGCAACAGGGGAGTTGTGCGCTCACTCTACCCCGCTCCCGTTAGTAGTCTGGCTGCTGCGCGCTGGACTAATTGCAGCTTCCAGGCAGTCTTCATAGGCAGCCCCACGTAGAGAGCGTTTCAGTAGTCTATACGGGATGTAACCATTATTTATTTATTTACATCGTTTATGCCCCACCCATATCAGCCCGAAGGTGACTTCTTAAGGTGAAAAGCCGGATGAGTGACCCTAAATGAAGTCTTGGGAGGGGTGGGGGTGGGGGTCTGTACTGGTACGGAGATGACGTCCAGATCTGTCACTCCTTCCCACCTGTCACTAAGGAGGCTGTCCAAACTTTGAACCGGTGCTTGGCTGCTGTGTCGGACTGGATGAGGGCTAGCAAATTGAAACTTAATCCTGACAAGACAGAGGTCCTCTTGGTCAGTCGGAAGGCCGAACAGGGCATAGGGTTACAGCCTGTGTTGGATGGGGTTACACTCCCCCTGAAGATGCAGGTTCCCAGCTTGGGAGTGATCCTGGACTCATCGCTGAACCTGGAAGCCCAGGTCTCAGCGGTGGCCGGGGGAGCTTTTGCACAGTTAAGACTCATGCGCCAGCTGCGCCCGTACCTTGGGAAGTCTGATCTGGCTACGGTCGTCCACGCTCTGGTCACATCCCGAATAGATTACTGCAACGCACTCTACGTGGGGCTGCCTTTGAAGACAAATTACAACTAGTCCAATGGGCAGCAGCCAGAATACTAACTGGAGCTACATACAGGGAGCATACCACCCCCACCCCCCTGTTGTGTCGGCTCCACTGGCTGCCTGTCCTCTTCCGAGCTCAATTCAAAGTGCTGGTTTTGACCTTTAAAGCTCTATACGGTTCTGGCCCACCTTACTTGTCCGAACGCATCTGCCGCTACGTCCCACCTCGTACTTTAAGATCATCCGGGGAGGCCCTGCTCTCGCCCCCGCCGGCTTCCCAGGTGCGGCTGGTGGGGACGAGGGAGAGGGCCTTCTCGGTGGTGGCCCCCGTCTGTGGAATGCGCTCCCTAGCGACATACGATCAATTCCATCCCTCCTGACATTCAGGAAAAAAGTAAAAGGCTGGATGTGGGGCCAGGCGTTCGCATAGTAGCACAGGACAGTTGGTGAATAGGGCTCAATGCTTTTATGGACGGAACACTGTTTTTAACATAGGTGAATGCATAGGATGTGTGAATATAATTGTATTTTAATGTATTTTAATGTCGAATGCTGGAGGGTTTTATATTGTGTTTTTATACTGCGATTGTGATGTAGGCATCAAATTGTGCCTTTTGGAAGCCGCTCTGAGTCCCCCCTCGGGGGTTGAGAAGAGCGGGCTAAAATGCCGTAAAGAAATATAAATAAATAATAAATAAATAGGAGTTCGGAAAAACTCCCCGTTTTGTTTCCTTAGTGCCCTTTCACTGCCATTGCTTGTCTGTTTTTGCTCACTAAGGTTTGTTGCTTGCCGTCAAACCGTTTCCAAAACCAGATTTATCTCACGCTTGTTTCCCAGTACGGCACTCAGATCCAGCCAAGGAAACGCTGGGTCAGGAACAACAACCCCAGAGCAGGCCTGGGCAAACTTGGGCCCTCCAGGTGCTTTGGACTCCAACACCCACAATTCCTATCAGCCTACTACAGCTCTGACGCCCAAAGCCTGCGTGTTAGGAATTGTGAGAGTCCAAAACACCTGGAGGGCCCAAATTTGCCCATGCCTGCCCCAGAATGTGTTTTGAGTGCAGGGATGGAACGCTAGGAAGACTTTTTCCATTTCTCAAAGCAAGGCTGGGTAAGAGGAGAAGAGAGTTTGGAGATGATACTTCTGTATGTGTTTGAGAAGGAAGGTTGTTCTGCTGTGGATGATGGTCTCTCCAACTCTTCCTCCTCCTCCTCTTCTCCCGCAGGTCTTGGACACGCTCCTCCTCAGCACCTTCACGGCCTGGAAGGCCTTCTTTCCACTCGTCAAGGACAACCCCGAAGGGTCCTACACCTTCATTACAGGTGAGAAGCCTCCAGATGGCAGCAAACGCACAGGCCCTCCCCAGAGGCTATGTAGTCCAACTCCTGCTGGACCAAGTCCATGGCTGAGATCCCAGGTGGGAAGGCCTGGGATGTCTGGAATTCTGCGCATACACTCGGCATGGGCAGCCCATGGTTCTAAATGGTTCTAAAGTACTTACCAAACTAAGGTGCGCTTTGGCTTTGCTTCTAAAATGTTGCTAAAGTTCCGGTGGTGAAAATTTCAGGTTTTATTTTGTGTGGAATAGGGGTTCTGGGACGTGTGTATGGTCCGCTGTGTGTAAAATGTCGTATGTTGATTTTCTGAATGTTATGGGGGAAAATTGAATAGAAAGCTTAGCCCAGGGGTGCTCAGAACGGTGATCGCGATCACCAGGGTGATCTTCGGGCCTCATCCTGGTGATCTTCAGGCCCCTGACCAGGTGTTTTGCTGTTGGTCCTCTTCACGCGCCCCTGCACGCTGCAAAGAAGTCCTCCGTCGTTGCTCCTCCCCGCTCTTTGCTCGCGCGCCGCCTCCAAAAGCTCCAGAGTCCAAGAGGCAGAATGGGCCCCCCCTGTTGGATTCCTCCTCCTCCCCTCCGTCCTTCTCCAGCCACTCAGTCGTAGGAGACCAAAGGGGCGGGCCTGGATGACGCGATGCATGGCTGGCCTCACGACATGCGCAGAAGCGCCCATTCTGCCTCTCGGACTTCTCGTGAGCTCTTGGAGGCGGCACGCATGCTGGCGGCGTGGAAATAGGAGCAACGACGGAGGAGAAGAAGAAGGACGCTTTTGGGGTCATTTCCTTACTGCATCTCAAAGGTCGGTCTTTTTACTTTGGGGTGGGTGCTTGATTGTTCTGTGGCATGTCTATTTGTTTATTTTAATGTTTAAAATGGCCTTTTAGCTTCAAAGCCTCTCTGCTTGCTTTGTTCCTTGAGAAATATATGTTGGGAAATATGGAAATGTGGGAGAAATGGGGTGGTTGGGTGTATTTTTGCATGCCCCTTTGTTTACCTTGCTGAGTATTAAATGGCCTTGCAGTTCAACAGCCTCTCTTCTTACTTTCTGGCTGATAATATGTGTGGTAATATGGCAGTGTGGGAGAAATGGGGTGGTTGGATGTATTTTTGCATGCCCCTTTGTTTACCTTGCTGAGTATTAAATGGCCTTGCAGTTCAACAGCCCTCTTCTTACTTTCTGGCTGATAATATGTGTGGTAATATGGCAGTGTGGGAGAAATGGGGTGGTTGGGTGTATTTTGCATGCCCCTTTGTTTACCTTGCTGAGTATTAAATGGCCTTGCAGTTCAGCAGCCTCTCTTCTTACTTTCTGGCTGATAATATGTGTGGTAATATGGCAGTGTGGGAGAAATGGGGTGGTTGGATGTATTTTTGCATGCCCCTTTGTTTACCTTGCTGAGTATTAAATGGCCTTGCAGTTCAACAGCCTCTCTTCTTACTTTCTGGCTGATAATATGTGGTAATATGGCAGTGTGGGAGAAATGGGGTGGTTGGATGTATTTTTGCATGCCCCTTTGTTTACCTTGCTGAGTATTAAATGGCCTTGCAGTTCAACAGCCTCTCTTCTTACTTTCTGGCTGATAATATGTGTGGTAATATGGCAGTGTGGGAGAAATGGGGTGGTTGGATGTATTTTTGCATGCCCCTTTGTTTACCTTGCTGAATATTAAATGGCCTTGCAGTTCAGCAGCCTCTTCTTACTTTCTGGCTGATAATATGTGTGGTAATATGGCAGTGTGGGAGAAATGGGGTGGTTGGATGTATTTTTGCATGCCCCTTTGTTTACCTTGCTGAGTATTAAATGGCCTTGCAGTTCAGCAGCCTCTCTTCTTACTTTCTGGCTGATAACATGTGTGGTAATATGGCAGTGTGGGAGAAATGGGGTGGTTGGGTGTATTTTTATGCTCTGTTTGATATTGTTGTTATTAAATTGAAATGTTGATGTTTTATAACTTCATTTTATGTAAACTGCCCCGAGCCTGCTGGAAGGAGCGGTACATAAAAATGAATAATAAATATAAATAAATAAGAAAATAGTTCTACGTTTTACATTTCTGGGTAGGTGATCTTTGGGACTTGGTTTTTTAATCAGTAGCTCCCGTGCTGAAAAAGTGTGAGCACCCCTGGCTTAGACTGAAAATAGTGGATAACATGCAGAAAGAGCAAGTCTATATGTTTTAAGTTAAGTAACTGATAAGAATATGTACTCAATGTCAAAATTAACTGATTGATTCACTAAGGTAGATAAGCATGTATACATCAAAAATATTGTTACCTTGATTATACGAGGGCGGGTCAATAAGTCCGTGACTTTTTGAATGAAACACAGGTTTTTGGATAAAAAATCATTTTATTTTTCAACGCCGTCTCCTTTGAGCTCTATACACTTTGTCCAACGTTTCTCCAATTTTTTTATCCCTTCCAAAAAATAAGATTTGTCGAGGTCATCAAAATAGGTATTTGTTTGTGAGATGATTTCATTGTTGGAGTCTAATCTCTTTCCGCCGAGCCATTTCTTCAGGTTTGGAAACAAGAAATAGTCACCCGGAGCTAATCCGGAGAATAGGGCGGATGAGGGAGCAATTCGTATCCCAATTCATGGATTGTTGCCATGGAAACAGCACATGTGTGCACCCTTGCATTGTCCTGGTGCAAAAGAATTTTTTTCTTGGCCAAATGCAGTCGTTTTTTCTTCTTCAAATCCTCATTAAATCGACCCAATAAGTTGACATAATATTTGCCATTGATTGTTTTACCCTTTTGAAGGGAGTCAATGTGGATTATACCGCGTGCATCCCAAAAAAACGGTCGCCATGACTTTATTGGCTGACAAACCCACCTTGGCCTTCTTTGGCGCCGATTCACCCCGAGAAACCCACTGTTTTGACTGCTGTTTGGTCTCCGGTGTGTTGTGGTGGATCCACGTTGCGTCCACGATTACAAAACGGCGCAAAAACTCGTTCATATTGCGGTTGAACAACGCCAAACACTCCTGCGAAATTGTCACACGATTGCGTTTGTGGTCGACAGAGCCAACGCGGCACCCATCTTTGCAGAAAGCTTTCTCATACCCAAGTGATCATTTAACATTGAAACCACTGAGCCACGTGAGATGCCTATGGCTTCCACAATCTCTCGCACTTTCAATCTCCGATCGGCCAACACCATATCATGAATGTTTTCAATTGTTTCGGGTGTAGAGACCTCAACTGGGCGTCCAGAACATTCGGCATCTTCCGTGCTTGTACGGCCACAACGAAATTCAGTAAACCACTTTTTACCATTGAAATTGATGGTACAGAGTCCCCGTAGTATGTATCAAGCTTAGCCTTGGTTTGAGTGATGGGTTTTTCCACAATAAATAATGCTTAATGAGCACACTAAATGCACTTTTTCCATTTTCTCCTCAAATCAGGCGGTAGTCTTCTATCAATGGCTGTCAGACACAAACTAAATGACGCAGCTTGTTCAAATTTTGACAGGAGTCAACTGACAGGTGCCTGTTGACAGGAGCAGTGTCGCCATTTCAGTTCAGAGGCGGGAAATTCAAAAAGTCACGGACTTATTGACCCGCCCTCGTATCTGCTAGGATTTGCTTTTCTATTATGTTTTATTTATTTATTTATTTATTTATTTGTCACGTTTCTATACCGCCCCTCTCAGCCCGAAGGCGACTCGGGACGGTTTACACAGGCAGTCTCTGCCCTCAATACAACACAGCAACAAGTCAACCCGAAAAAAAACATATAACAATTTAACAATTGAAAACATACAAATTGCAGCCTCAGTGTCATGTTGAAATCAGTTTCCATCACATCGTCGTCATTCCTTATATCCAATTAAGCCTTATATTTCATCAGCAAATGCCTGCTCAAATAACCAGGTCTTGACTTTCTTGCGAAACGTCAGGAGGGAGGGGGCCGATCTGATGTCTTTAGGGAGGGCGTTCCAAAGCCGAGGAGCCACCACTGAGAAGGCCCTGTCTCTCGTCCCCGCCAATTGCGCCTGTGAGAAGGGCGGGACCGAGAGCAGGGCCTCTCCGGATGATCTTAAACATCTCGATGGTTTATAGGGAGAGATGTGTTCGGACAGGTAAGTTGGGCCCGAACCGTTTAGACTAACTCCCCATAGTCTTACATTGTTTCCTTTTGTGCTTAAATCCAGTTTTGTGACATAACTAAAATAAACAGTTTATTGTTTTAAAAAACTTTGTTATAAATGGCAGTTCCTAATTGGCTCTGTCATAAAAATAGCCAATAATGAAATAATAATGAAAATTCGGAAGTTTTTTTAGAGTTCTGAAATTTTCACCCCAGAACTTTAGCAACACTTTAGAAGCAAAGCGCCAGCGCCTCTGGTTTGGTAAGTACTTTAGAACCATGGATTGCCCATGCCTAACATACACAGAGGCATAATGTGCTTAAATCCTGTATTTGACAAAAGGATGGATGCAGGGGCCTCAGGTTGAGAACGAACCCCAGAGAACCGCCTGCATTCAAGCGGATTTGACCTGCAGCAGGGAGTTCCATCTTTCCTGGTTGCCCCACTTGGGCCAGCAATGTTGGGAAATGTGCCTACAGCAACAGTTCAATCTAACTTCATGTATCTGACTGATCTCTTCCCCAAATCTAACATTGTAACTAATCCCATGAATAAAAGTACTTAATTTGCAACATTTTAACTCCCCATAGTCTTACATTGTATCCTTTTACTGCCTTTACTAAACAAAACCATAAAATAAAACCTTTCCGAGGCCACGCAGCCCCACCGGCCTGTCTGGAATGCATCTGTGGCATTCCAGGGAGGCCGGGGGTGCATTCCTCAAAACCGCGGATACGGAAACCCCTAAGGCCCCTGTATCCACAAGATAGCGGATCGCCTCCATTTTGATATCATATTTTTCTCATACTCAATCTAAGACTTTCCTGCTATCTCGGATTTGTCATATTGGTCCTGCTCGATAACAAGGCCATGTCCTCTCTTGCAGGCGGGGCAGGGGAGCGCCTCCTGATGCCCGGCACAGGCTTCTTGACCCTCGGAGCGGCCGGAGCCCTGGCCTTTTCCCTCATGGTGCGGGAGGAGTACCCGGATGTCCCCTGCAAGCTCAATGAGGTTGGTGCTAATTTGTTATGGGGTCATTGGGGTGAGCAATGCCCCTTCGTGAGAGATGGTTTCCCCTGCCCAGCTCTGGGGGTCACTGAGGCTAGCAGTGCTCCATCATCAGATGCCCAGCTTTGCCCAGCTTTGCTTTTGCAGCTCAGTAGCGCGATGGATTGATTTTGCAGCTTCATGGCTATTCAATGCTACTCAAGCTTGCTAGTTGCAACATTCACACTTGCTTTAAACGGACACTGGTTCTTTCTCCCACCCTGGACACCATTCCAGAGGGGTGTTATATGTATGTGTATACACACACACACACATACAATCCACTTGCTTCTCTAGCCTCCTCGCGTCATCCTCCTCACGCGGCACTCAGGAACTCGGCAAAGGAGGAAAAGGTGCCCTCCTGCCGCGTGCATGTGCCACCAGCGGCTCCAGGGGCGTGGCTTCCTTCCACCTCATCATCCTCCTCGCTAAAGGAAGGAGGGCGGGGCGAGGATGACGAGGCGGAGGGAAGCCTCGCCCCCAGAACCGCTGGCGGGCACATGCACGCACGACAGGAGGGTGCCTCTTCCTCCTTTGCCATGTTCCTGAGTGCCACGCATGGCCGTCAGCGGCACCAGGGACTTCTCTTCTTTCCTCTCAGAGGAGGAAAGAAGGGAAGTCCCCGGTGCCGCTGACAGCCATGCACGGCCGGCACTCAGAAACACGGCGAAGGAGGAAGAGGCACCCTCATGCCACGCGCACATGCTCGCCAGGCGCCAGCAGCGATGGCGAGGGGCGCGCCATTTTCTCCTCCCCACCCTTGCAGCGCTCTCCAACTGCCTGAGAATTATATATATTTATATATATATAAAAATTATATATATATATGGTCCTTGATCTGGCGCCCCCCTAGGCCTACGCCCATAGGCCACGGCCTAGTGTGGCCTTATGGGTAATCCGGGCCTGTATCTACACACACACACACACACACTCTCCAGCACTGAGGTGTGTGTATACACGTACACACACACTCCACTTGCTTCTCTACCTCTAGTCACTAATTGACTTTGCAGCTTCATGACTACTCAATGCTATTCCAGCTTGCTAATTGCAACAGCCACACTTGCTTTAAAGAGACAAAGATTATTTCTCCTGCCCTGGACAGTATTCCACAGGGGTGTGTATATATATACACACACACACATACACACACTCCACTTGCTTCACTTCCAACAGACCTCTGAAGATGCCATTAGCCACAGATGCAGGCAAAACATCAGGAGAGAATGCTGCCGGAACATGGCCAGACAGCCCGAAAAACTCACAGTAACCCAGTGATTCCTGTCATGAAAGCCTCTGACAATATATCGGTCTTCTTCTCCTCTGCAGGTGAAGATCAACATGGGGGTGACCACTCCGGAGCGGCTGGGCCCCGGCTATGTCAGCCACCTGGAGGTGGGCCAAGCGGTGGCCTCCTTGGTAGAGAAGAGGGCCGTCTCGCATAAGGTCCTGAGCGCCGCTTCGCCCGCTGACCTGAAGGTCCTGGCCTCCGAGGGAAAGATCTGAGGACCCCTTGGAAGCCCCTTCCTTGGCTCTGACCTTTCCTTGTGCTCAACCCTTCTCACTCCGCTGGGTCCTGTAGGCTCTCAAGATGGGCAGGAAAGAGAGCAATGGGTGGGCCTTTGCTTCTTGACCGATTCTGGTCCCTAGCCAAGGATAAACCATTTGAAGCAACGACGGGTCAATGCATTTGCAACGTGGGTCTGATGCTAGAGATATACCAAGGGTCCAGATCTTGGAGTCACCCCCAATCCGGATGCTCTTAAGCTACTTACTTGGTGTTTCCCCAAAATATGGCCTGGGGAAAATTGAGCATATGGTGCAGTGATGCATTTAGATCAGGCATGGGCAAAGTTTGGCCTTCCCTCCAAGAGTTTTGGACTTCCACAATTCCTAGCAGCCTCGGGCCCCTTCCTTTTCCCCAGGTCCCTTCCTTTTCTCCCCAGCGGCTGGGGGGAAAGGAAGGGACCTGGGGAAAAGGAAGGGGCCTGAGGCTGCTAGGAATTGCAAAGTTCACGCCTAGACTGCAGATCCCAGCATTCCTCACAATTGACTGGGGCCGATGAGAAGTGTAGTCTCAACTATTTCCCAAGGGTATCTGCCCCTCCTGCAAGCTAATAGGACCACTTGGGACCCAGATCCATCCACGTCCTGCTTGCCTTTGGGAATGGCGCGGAAAGGACGACCCCCCCAAGTTGCCCCCTTCGCAGCCTTGCATGTCTCTTCCCATTTTGGGGCCACCGTCATGTGGCCTCATGCTGCTTTTAATAAATGTTTTCATATCTGTATATATAATAAAGCGGAATGTTTGTTTGTATGTATGTATGTGTGCGGAAGGAGGAAATGTGGCAGCTTTCTGATTGGCTCCCACTGTGGGAGAATTTGCACAATGGACTCTGATTGGCCAACTTCACGAACATTCCGACACTCTAAACTGCCAGAGGGGAGTAAGGAAAAGGCCTGAGGAAGTCAGGCATGGTGGGAGTTTAAGGCCAAAACACTCTGCGGCCCCCAACAATGACAGAACAAGACCAAACTTGCCAGACAGAACCCCCCCAGACCAGGGCCATAGCCAGGATTTTGATTCGGGGGGGCTGAGACTGGGTGGAAGAGGGTCTACCCTAGCAAACCTTTTGTATTGTTATGCCAATAACCCCATGAATGTGGGATATAATGAGCATGGTGATCAGATCATATGAATAAACATAACAGTTTAAATAATGTACCAGTAAGGTCTTTTCGCGACCACCCTGAGAATTTGGGGGGCTGGCCCCTTAGCTCCCCCCGGCTACATGCCTGCCCCAGACCCACTCTACATCCTGGTGCTGTTGGGAGGGGGAAGGACCATGGCCGATGGGACTTGCAGTACCTTCACTAATTTCCTGAGACCACTGCAAGCCACGTAAACATCTGATAAGGACCAACCTTGGCACACAAATCCCCAAGCTAGTATGTAATAAACCTCAGATGGTATGCAGTGTGCTTTTCTGTGCTTCCCAGCCCGGTTTGCCCTTTGATTTGTGCTTATATCCACATCGTACTGTTCTGGTGTTTAATTCCACACCTATGAGGGGCATTCATGAAAGCTTTCCCCGGACCCACTTCCTGTGGACTGACAGCAATGAATTTTGGCCTAGTTCTCAGCACTTCTTTCCATCGGTGCCACCCCAGGGCACACACTTCTCCCATCTTTTGAAGCGACTGTAAACTCCTTGCTTGTAGAAGTCGACAGGTTGCTCCAAAAGCCATGTTGTGACTTCGGAAACCAGAGTCACCTCACCTGAGAAATGCTTGCACTTCAAAAGTAATTTCCTTGAAGGAAAGAGGTGGAAGCAGGCCCAGATTAACCCCTTTTGACGCCCTAGGCCACACTTTGGAATTATGCCCCCAAACCAACCTCTACCACACGCACACACACCCACATTCCTTCTTTCCACTCCCAGCAGTTGCCCAGGATGCTGAGAGCGAGGTCGAGGGTGCGGCGGGGCCTGGGGGCGCCGTCCAGGACCCTCAGCAGCAGCGCCAGCCCCCTGCACTCCCGGAAGTGGGTGATGCCGCCGGCCTCCTTGATGTGCTGTGTGCGGAGGTCCAGCAAGGTCTCGCCCAGGCCCGGCTCGGCGCCCTTGTGCAGCTGGGCCAGGCAGGAGCCATGGGAGCCGCTCCCAGGCCCCTTCCCGGCCCCTGGGCCTTTCGGAGCCGGAGCTGCTATCTTGGCGAAAAAGAAGCCCTCCGATGCAGCAACGGTGCGCGGGACTACACATAACTAATGGAGAACAGGCGGGGAAGAAACTCACATCCCATAGTGCCACCACGCGGAGGCGATTGATTGACGTAAAGGAAGCAACAAGGCGGGATAGGAACTAAAGGCAGAGGCGCTCCTTCCTTGACTCAAGGAAGGAGCGCCTGCCTTTACTAGGCAGAGAGGCGCTTTTCGGCACCCTCCTCGCACCCTCCTTCCTTGAGTCAAGGAAGGAGGGCGCGAGGAGGAGGAGAAAGGAAGGGAAGCCCCCGGGGCCGCTGCCGGGCATCTCCATGCTGCGTGTTGCGGTTTTGTTTTTTTTTTAAAAAAAATTGGTCTGTGAACTGCGCCCACCTCATCTTGCGCCCCTAGGCCATGGCCTAGGGTGGCCTTATGGGTAATCCGGGCCTGGGTGGAAGTCCGATGGTGTGAGGTGAAGTGAATCAGGGGGATACAGGAGAACTTCAAAGCCATTGGAGCATGCTTCTTCCATTTGGGCAACAGGTGAGTTGTGAACTGGTGCGTTGTATTGCATAAAGCGGACACCTTTGGAGAGCATGCCACGTTGTCTCTTGGTTTGGATGGCCTCCTGCAATGTCCGCATCAGTGAAGCCTAGTATGCGCTTTGCTAGGAAATCCATGCATACTACTCTGCGCTGGTCCTAAAATACTGTGCGCATGACCTTGCCTGCCGAAAGTTCAATTGCATCGACTGGATTTTAGTCTCAGGATCAGAGTGGTAGACCCAGCTTTCATTCTGTGTGATCAGTCTGCTGAAAAATTCCTGGTTTCCATGGCACATCATTATGCTGATGACGCCCAGCTTCTGCATTTGGAGGCCAGGGTGGCTGAGGTACCTGATAATTTCACTCTCTGCCTAGAAGCCATGACTGGATGGCTACGAAGCTGGGGTAAACCCGGGAAAGACCGAGATCCTGTGGCCTGGTTGCTCTGTGGGAGTGGAGCGTCCTCTGCCTACCCTTGACGGTGAACCACTTGTTACATCCATTAAGAACCTTGGTGTCATTTTTGACCCACTGCTGACGATGGAGGCTCAGGTCTCCGCCGTCAGCAAGTTGGCATTTTTCCACCTCCGCCAGGCTAGGCAGATGGCGCCCTATTTCTCTCGAGAGACCTTGGCCACGGTGATCCATGCAACGGTCACCTCAAGGTTAGATTATTGTAACGCTCTTTACATTGGCCTTCCTCTGTCGGTGACCTGGGGGCTTCACTTGGTTCAAAATGCAGCAGCCAGGCTTCTTACAGGGACACCTGCTAGATTTAGGGTTACACCTGCCCTGCGTCAACTACACTGGCTGCCCATCGATCACCGAATCTCCTACAACGTGATAGTTTTAACCTTTAAGGCCTTGTACAGCCAGGGGTCGTCATACCTTCGGGACTGCCTCTCCCTCTATCAGCCACAACGGTCACCTAGATCTGCACAAGAGAACCTATTATGTCTTCTTGCCCCCAAGGAAATTCGCTTAGAGTCCACTAGGCGTAGAGCCTTCTCAGTCGCGCCTAGATTACGTAACACCTTGCCATCAGACATTCAAGCGCTCCGCGATATTAACAGCTTCTGTACTGCATTAAAAACCTGGATGTTTAGTAGAGCATTCAATTGATATTAAAATTTAAATTGAGTTTTAAATTGTGTTTATTTGTTTGTCTGTTTCGCATGACTGTAAGTCGCCTAGAGCACATTTTGTGAGTCGGTGACAAATAAGTAATAAATTATTTGATTTGATCATTGTCAAGAGAGCCGGAGACCATTCCACTCGTTCCTGCTTCTGGAAAGGTGTGAGCAGCTGGGGAACCCTGCGAGCGGATACCTTATGTATGTGAAGATGGTCTTGTGTGATTTTTTCCATAGACTCCACAGTGATCTTGACATTTTGGGCTACGCGGTGATTTTCCAAAGTGGCAACCTCCACTTGCTGGATGGTGTGCCCATCAATAGCAGAGTGGGGTAGTCCTGGAATTGGAGCTGTTTGCACCGAAGTCTGACCACATTGGAATTGACGATGCCAGTTCTTGACTCCATCATATGATAGGGAATCCTCACCATCCACCTCTTTCATCTCATTGAATGCCTCCTTTGGTGTACGGCTTTTCAAGGAAAGGAACTTGAGGACTGCTCTGTATTCCCCTAAGTCCATTCTCAAACCTCACACCACTTCCGCACCTGTCAAGACCATTCCGAGTTCTGAGTTGTAAATTGGCACGTAACCTATAGAGCAGGAGTGGGCAATTATTGTTTCCAAGGGGCCACACGAGAGCCAAAAATATTATGGAGGGCCGCACCTAAAGGCTGAACTACATTCTAATCTACTGTACATAATTTATTTATTTATTTACTATATTTACTATATATTACACATCATTAATATTAACATATTAATATATCAAGAAATATTCATATATTATTAGTATTAATATAATTATTATATTATAGTATATATACATTATAATATCTTGAAATTAATATAACATATTATTTATTATATTATTATTATAAAATTATTATAAAATAATAAAAACCACTAAAATAAAATAAAATTCTAGAAGACAAGGTGCGAACCAAGATACAGGCTGGCATCCTCAAGAGAGGAAGGATCCCAAGATGGAATGGCCCAATGGACCCAGCCCAGAGGATGGCAAAGCGGCCGCAGCAGAGCAGAGCAGCAGGCGATCAGAGGCTGCAGACCTTCGCCCGCTCTCGCCCCCAACCGTTCCCCAGCTGATCGCCCTGCTATGGAGTGCCTGCCATCCTTGGAGGTGATCCGGGCCTGCAGCAGGAGCAGTCGGCGACCTGAGGCGGCTGATCACCCTGGCGACCCGGAAGATGATCAAGTCTTCTGGGTCGCCAGGGAGATCAGCCACCGCAGGTTGCCGACTGCTCCCGCTGCAGGCCGGGATCGCCTCCCGGGATGGCAGGCACTCCAATGCCGCCGCTCCTCCGATTGTTCTCCGGAACGGCGGCCTGTCTGCCGACGCAGGCCCCACAGCCCACGATGGGATGGTGGCAGCGGCACCCCTTCCTCTTGGCCCCGCCCCGGACGCCCTTCTCCCTGTGCTGGACAGAATCGGCTGCCGGGCCGCATCCGGGCCGCAGATTGCCCAGGTCTGCTATAGAGACTTCGATCATTACGCATGTGCAGTTTGAGCATCCTGTGATAAACAGAAGTGTGTCAGGGGAAATCTTTAGTGAACGGCCGCCATATAACATAAAGCGGGGCTTCAAAACCAGGGACCCCTCGAACAACAGGGCTCTTTAAAAAGTTTCTAGGGTTATCATGAAAGATTATCTCAGGTGGAGAAAGCTGGAAGTAGAGAGAGATCAAATGGCACAATTTGGTGAGCAGGCCAAATATAATGGTGTTTATTACTGAAAAGCCCGCGAGAGCGAAGCCAAAAAACAGTCGAGTGGAATCACAAATATTTCACCAGGTTTTGGGGTCCGCAAAGGACGAGACACAGATCAGGGTGAGGAGAAAGGTAGCATTAAGTGCAGCTCTTCCTATAAATCCAAGCGTCAGTCACTTTCAACAACAGCAGAAAAGCCCGTCATCCTGGACTCCAGAGGCACCTTTGTTTTCAAAGTGGTGTGGATCGATCTAGCTGCCAACGTTTGGATTCCAAAACAGACCCAAATTGTGCAAATCCAGCCAGACTTCATGGCTCTCTATGGCTCCGGTCTCATTTTTTTTAATAAAAAAAGTTTCCTATATGACAGAGAAGCTTCTCTTTCTCACAAACGCACACTCGCACATACACACTTTTCATCCCTTCATTGGTAGGTCCCTTCATTCAGTGTTACGACTTTGGGGGTCAACTATTTGCAAATATATATATATATATTGCAAATGGGCTCTAAAACCTACAGTGTGGGAATTTAGGATTGGGAAGAAAGGCTAGTTTCCTATAGATCCAGTGCAGGAGCATGCATGCATGGTGCGCATACATACTACAGATCCCTCCTTTGCCCTACGCTACGGCTTCCAGGCCGGTTCCGAACCCAAAAACGGGGACGGCGAAAGTCGTGAGACATGCAGAAGAGAGGAAGCAAAGCAAAGGATTGGGGAATGGCCCCTTACACTTCTCTTTCTCTGGTCAAGGCTCAATAGGGACAAGGGTCAGTCAAAAGGCTGAGGGGTGAGTACACACACCCCTTTTAAAGGAAATAGGAGAAGTGATTGCAGATTCCTCCAGAGCGAAATTGGGAAGGAATGACTCCCCCCCCCCCCAAGCAATGCTTTCCCCATCTGCTTCATGCTCAGTGGTGCAGAATATGGCAACAAATGGCAAGGACAGACTCAAATAAGGCTGTCCTTGAAAGGGAAACTGCAAATCCCAACCTGCATTGCCTCCAAATACCTCTCTGCAGCCCAAGGACGGACTTGTATTAAAGGGCTTCTCGGCTTAATACAAAGGTAGCCGCCAGCCTCAAATATTGCACTAAGGAAGAAAGGAAGGAGGGAACGAGAGAGGGGGAAAGAAGGATGGATGGAAAATAAGGAAGGAAGGAAGGAAAAAGAAGGAAGGAGAGGAAGAAAAGAAGGAAGGAGAAAGGAAAGAAAAGGAAGGAAGGAAGGAAAAAGAAGGGCGGGGAGGAAGAAAAGAAGGAAGGAAATAAAGAAAGAGGGAATGAAGGATGGAAAGAAGAAAGGAAGAGAAGGAAGAATTGAAAGAAAAGAAAGGAAGGAAATAGGGAGGGAAGGAAGAAAAAGGAAGGAAGGAAAGATGAAAAAAGGAAGGGAGGAAATAAAGATATAAAAGGAAAGGAAAGGGAGAAAACAGAAGGAAGGAAGGGAAGGATGGAAAGAAGGAAAGGGAGGGAGGAAAGAAGGAAGGAAGGAAGGAAAGAAAGAGGCAAGGAGGGAAAGAAGGAAAGACAGAAAGAGAAAGAGGGAAGGAATGAAGGAAAGAAAGAAAAAGAAGGATGGAAAGAAGGACAGAGAAGGAAAGGGAGGAAGGAAAGAAGGAATGAAAGAAAGAGGGAAGGAAGGAAAGAAAGAAAAAAGAGAACAAGGAAGGAAAGAGAAGGAACAAAAGACAAAAAGGCAGGAAGGAAAGAAGGATGGAAAGAAAAGGAAGGAAATAGAAAAAGAAAAGAAGGAAGGGAAGGATGGAAAGAAAGAAGGAAAGGAAGGAGGAAGGAAAGGAAAAGGAAAGAAAAGACTGGAAAGAAGGAAAGAAAGAGAAGGAATGAGCAAAAGAAGAAATGCAGGATGGAAAGAAGGAAGGAAAGAGAAGGAAAGAAGGGAGGGAGAAATGGGCCGAATGGCCTCATCAGCAAGACCCGGCTCCTCCAGGCGAAAGGGAGCAGGGATTCTTGGAGGGATGGCCATGTGTCCCCTATGGCTAACATCTGCTGCCGCTGCTGCTGCTGTGCAAGGGTGAAGGGCGAGGCTTGGCTACTTCTCCAGGACCGGCCGGTGGAGAGACTCCACGTATGAAAGGGCGCTCTGCAGAGAGGTCAGGCAATAGCCCTCTTCTCCAATCAGGTACCTGCAAGGAAAAGGGAGGGAGAGAGAAGAGAACCAGGCACAGGGTTATTATTCCAGGTGAGAAAGCCTGGCCAAAGCAGGAGAGACTGGGACTCTGAGTTACCTCAGTCTAGACCAGGCATGGGCCACCTTCAGCTCTCCCTCCAGGCGTTTTGGGCTTCAGCTCCCACGATTCCAAACAGCCAGGAGTTGAAGTCCAAAAGACCCGGAGGGCTCAAGTTGACCCATGCCTGCTCTAGACTTCTATAGATGCAGCCTGGCATTGCATTGCCCCATTATCCCTTTTCTCCCCAGTTCAAACATATGCTTCTTATAGGATTGGGATTATACAGCCTGTATTGTATCAAAAGGGCTTTGATTGTGTGTTCATGCCTGGTAGAGATGGGTTGGATGGCCTCCAGGGGCGGTCCTACCGGTAGGCAAAGGACGCCGCTGCGTGGGGCGCCAACCGGGTAAAAGGCACATTCCCCCGCCCGCCAGACAGCGTCCAGCCGATGTTCTGCTTTTGGGCCTTGTGTGCTTTGACGCCAAGCCGTAGCAAACCTCCCTGCGTGCCGAATAGGGTGTGCTGTGTTTACAGGCTTCTGCACCTGCGCACAGGAGCTTCTGGGCATGCACGGAGGGGGGGCGCGTGCCGAATAGGGAGTGCTGTGTTTACAGGCTTCTGCGCCTGCGCACAGGAGCTTCTGGGCATGCACGGAGGGGCGCGCGTGCTCAAAACGGAGTGCTGTGTTTACAGGCTTCTGCGCCTGCGCACAGGAGCTTCTGGGCATGCACGGAGGGGGGGCGTGCCGAATAGGGAGTGCTGTGTTTACAGGCTTCTGTGCCGGCGCACAGGAGCTTCTGGGCATGCACGGAGGGGGGCGCGTGCCGAATAGGGAGTGCTGTGTTTACAGGCTTCTGCGCCTGCGCACAGGAGCTTCTGGGCATGCACGGAGGGGGGGCGTGCCGAATAGGGAGTGCTGTGTTTACAGGCTTCTGCGCCTGCGCACAGGAGCTTCTGGGCATGCACGGAGGGGGGCACGTGCCGAATAGGGAGTGCTGTGTTTACAGGCTTCTGCACCGGCGCACAGGAGCTTCTGGGCATGCACAGAGGGGGGGCGTGTGCCGAATAGGGAGTGCTGTGTTTACAGGCTTCTGCGCCTGCACACAGGAGCTTCTGGGCATGCACGGAGGGGGGGCGCGTGCCGAATAGGGAGTGCTGTGTTTACAGGCTTCTGCGCCGGCGCACAGGAGCTTCTGGGCATGCACAGAGGGGGGTGTGCGTGTGCCGAATAGGGAGTGCTGTGTTTACAGGCTTCTGCGCCGGCGCAAAGGAGCTTCTGGGCATGCACAGAGGGGGTGTGTGTGCGTGTGCCGAATAGGGAGTGCTGTGTTTACAGGCTTCTGCGCGTGCACACAGGAGCTTCTGGGCATGCGCGGAGGAGGGGGCGCCAAAATAATGTTTTTGGGGAGGGGGCGCCAAAATAATGTTCGCTTACCATTTAAAATTACCTTAGACCGCCCCTGATGGTCTTTTTGGTCTCTTCCAACTCTATGATTCATGGTCCTGCTAGAAAGGCCCTATATCCCAGGGGGGCCAGGCTGGAGGGTCCTTTCCAACCTCTATGGCAGCGTTTCTCAACATAGGGATCAGGACCCTGAGGCGGGGTGTCGCAGAGGGATCACCAAAGAACATCAGAAAACACTGTATTTTTCTGTTGGTCCTGGGGGTTCAGTGTGGGAAGTTTGGACGGATTCTATCATCCAGGGGGCGGGTGGGTGAGAAAGCTCTTTGATTGTAGTTGAACTATAAATCCCAGCAGCTATAACTCCCAAACGTCAAGGTCTATTTTCCTTAAACACCACCAGTATTTACATTTGGACATATTGAGTATCCGTGCCAAGTTTGGTCCACATCCATTATTGTTTCAGTCAGTGCTCTTTGGTTGTTGGTGAACTACAACTCCAAAATTAAAGGTCGATGCCCACCAAATCCTTCCAGTATTTTCTGTTGGTTGTGGGAGTTCTGTGTGCCAAGTTTGGTTCATTTCCATCATTGGTGGAGTTCAGAATGCTCTTTGATTGTAGGTGAACTATAAATCCCAGCAGCTACAACTCCCAAATGTCAAGGTCTATTTTTCCTCAAACACCACCAGTATTTAAATTTGGGCATATTGAGTTCCTGTGCGAAGTTTGGTCCACATCCATTATTGTTTCAGTCAGTGCTCTTTGGATGTTGGTGAACTACAACTCCAAAAGTAAAGGCCGATGCCCACCAAACCCTTCCAGTATTTTCTGTTGGTTGTGGGAGTTCTGTGTGCCAAGTTTGGTTCATTTCCTTCATTGGTGGAGTTCAGAATGCTCTTTGATTGTAGGTGAACTATAAATCCCAGCAGCTACAACTCCCAAATGTCAAGGTCTATTTTTCCTCAAACACCACCAGTATTTAAATTTGGGCATATTGAGTTCCTGTGCGAAGTTTGGTCCACATCAATTATTGTTTCAGTCAGTGCTCTTTGGATGTTGGTGAACTACAACTCCAAAATTAAAGGCCGATGCCCACCAAATCCTTCCAGTATTTTCTGTTGGTTGTGGGAGTTCTGTGTGCCAAGTTTGGTTCATTTCCATCATTGGTGGAGTTCAGAATGCTCTTTGATTGTAGGTGAACTATAAATCCCAGCAGCTACAACTCCCAAATGTCAAGGTCTATTTTTCCTCAAACACCACCAGTATTTAAATTTGGGCATATTGAGTTCCTGTGCGAAGTTTGGTCCACATCATTATTTTTCAGTCAGTGCTCTTTGGATGTTGGTGAACTACAACTCCAAAAGTAAAGGCCGATGCCCACCAAACCCTTCCAGTATTTTCTGTTGGTTGTGGGAGTTCTGTGTGCCAAGTTTGGTTCATTTCCATCATTGGTGGAGTTCAGAATGCTCTTTGATTGTAGGTGAACTATAAATCCCAGCAACTACAACTCCCAAATGTCAAGGCCTATTTTCCGCAACCCCACCAGTATTCAAATTTGTGTGTATTGGGTATTTGTGCCAAATTTGGTCCAGTGAACAAAATACATCCTGCATATCGGATATTTACATTATGATTCATAACAGGAGCAACATTACAGTTATGAAGCATCAACGAAAATAATGTTAGTTGGGGGTCACCACAACACGAGGAACTGTATTAAGGGGTCATGGCATTAGGAAGGTTGAGAAACACTGATCTATGACTCTCTTGCTCCCTGATGTAAGGCCGCCACTGCCTCCGCCTCCACGTCAAAGATGCCAATCCTCTGCACAGTCGAACTGCTGTCTCGGCACAACTGTCCTCACGGATCACGTCTCGCCCCCGCCTTGCGCTGGCTGGGCAGCCAGCGGGCCATGTATAAGCCGAGTTGACAGACGGAGACAGCAGTGGCAAAGCAGTGGCCATGCGCCCCGCCGGACAAGGCAGACAGACAGGGCAGAGGAAGGAATTGATGGATGGATGGGCAAGAGGCCCCCGACTGAAGGCCATGTGAAACCGGGAAGGGGTATAATGGACCCCCCCAAAGCCAAAAGGCCAAGAAGTCTGCTTATGGGGACAACCCCCTGACCCTCGATAACAAAGCCTTGAAAGGCTCCTAATGAGTTGAAGGCCATGCTGAGCTGATCTACACTGTGGAATGAGTGCAGTTTGACCCCATGTTGACTGCCAAGGCTCAATGCTATGGGATCTGTTCGTCTAGCGTCAGGATTCGTGCTTCCTGGTGCTTTCTAGACCGTCGGATTAATGCAGCCAGACCTCACTTGAACTGCCATGGCTCAATGGTGTCGTTTTACAAGGTCCTTGATCTTTTCTGTCAAAGGAGGGCTGGTGCCTTGCCAAACTACAACCCCCAGGATTCCATGCATTGGTCTAGACCAGGCCTGGGCAAACCTGGGCCCTCCAGGTGTTTGGGACTGCAACTCCCACCATTCCTAACAGCCTCAGGCCCCTTCCTTTCCCCCCTCAGCCTGAGGCTGTTAGGAATGGTGGGAGTTGCAGTCGCAAACACCTGGAGGGCCCAAGTTTGCCCAGACCTGGTCTAGATGCACCCTTGGTTTGCTATTTCTGCCCTCCTGTCCATCTGCCTTGGGATCCATCTACACCAGTGTTTCTCAACCAGTGTGCCGGGGCACACTAGTGTGCCGTGAGCGATCATCAGGTGTGCCGTGGGAAGTTGGAACCTCGGGGGAAGAGTCTAGTGTGTTGAAGGATAAAAACCCTAAGAAACCTACCTCAATAAAGGCACAAAATTACAAACATCCCCCCTCCCCATCCGTTGTCTACTTGGTCTCTCCCTCTCCATGCATTGGAAGGCCCACCTCCCTTTCCCCAAGTAGAGACCTCCTCTTGCCTCCAGGGGGTTCTGTGTGGGAAGTTTGGCCCCGTTCTATCATTGGTGGGGTTCAGAATGCTCTTTGATTGTAGGGGAACTATAAATCCCAGGACTACAACTCCCAAATGTCAAGGTCTATTTCCCCTGAACTCCATCTGCGTTCATATTTGGGCATATTGAGTATTCATGCCTAGTTTGGTCCTGATCCAACATTGTTTGAGTCCACAGTGCTCTCTGGATATAGGTGAACTACAACTCCAAAACTCAAGGTCAATGCCCACCAAACTCTTATAGCATTTTCCCTTTGGTTCTGGGAGTTCTGTGTGGGAAGTTTGTGTCTTTCTGTCATTCCTGCCAGGATATCTATGTTGTGTTCATCGAAACAGGCCCAGGTTTCACACTGAGTCTATAAATACATTTAAAAACATATTAACTATCTGTATTACTGTGTTAGAGTGTCATTTTGTGTCATTTTGGTTGGTGGTGTGCCCCAGGATTTTGCAAATGTAAAAAGTGTGCCGCGGCTCAAAAAAGGTTGGGAAACACTGATCTACACTGTAGAATGAATGCAGATTAACTCCACTTGTAACTGCCATGGCTCAATGCGATGGAATCCTGGGAGCTGCGGTTTTACAACGCCTTAGCCTTCTCTACCAAAGGGACACAGGACAACTCCCAGGATAGAGCTAACACAAGAAGGGATATACGTTTACAAAAGGGAAGGAACTATCTATGTGAGGACCAACATGTCATGGTGAGTTGCTGTGAGTTTTCCGGGCTGTCTGGCCATGTTCCAGAAGCATTCTCTCCTGACGTTTCACTCACATCTATGGCTGGCATCCTCTGGCCCGGGGAGAAGGGCTTCGGGGGCAGGGCCGAGAGGAAGGGGTGCCACTGCCGCCATCCCATCGTGGCCTCTGTGGGGCCCGTGTCGGCAGACAGGCCGGAGGAGCAGCGGCTTCGGAGTGCCTGACATCCCTGGAGGGGATCTGGGCCTGCAGGGGGAGAACTCAGCGATCTGAGGCGGCTGTTCGCCCTGGCCACCCGGAAGACGATCAAGCCAAGGCAATAAGCCCTGCAGGTCGCGGAGTGCTCCCACTGCAGGCCCAGATTGCCTCCAGGGATGGCAGGCACTCCAAAGCCGCCGCTCCTCCGGCCTGTCTGCCGACACAGACCCCACACAGCCCGCGATGGGATGGTGGCAGCGGCGGCACCCCTTCCTCTTGCCCCGACCACGACGCCCTTCTCCCCGGGCCGGACAGAATTGGCTGCCGGGCCGGATCTGGCCCGCGGGCCGTAGGTTGACCACCCCTGCAATAAGGTAACATTAGGGCAAGTCACACTCTCTCAGCCTCAGAGGAAGAAAAAAATCCCAAGCCTCTTCTGAAGAAATCTTGCCGAGAACACCTTAAGATAGGTTCATTTTTTGTTTGATGTAAGATGGAAACGACTTGAAAGTACACAAGAACAAAATGATTTCTGCCTCTAGGGCCTAATTTTATGTTCGCGGTGCAATGCATAGGAGCCCTTTGACTTTGCGTCCTGAGCCCTACCTGCAGCTGTTCTTTCGGTGCCAAGAAAGTCCTTGCACTCACCCTTCGTGGATGAACTCCTCCAAAGCCGCACACTCTGAGACCAGCTGGGGAAGGTTGCTCTTCAGGACCACAAAGGACAGGATCGGGAGCAGGTCATCAGCACCGCTGCAAAGAAGAGCGAGAGGACGGCATCAGCATGACTACACCTTGGAAATGTTTCTCAACCTTCCCAATGCTGTGACCCCTTAATACATGTTGTGGTGACCCCAACCATATCATTATTTTCGTTGCTACTTCATAACTGTCATTTTGCTCCTGTTATGAATCGTCATGTAAATATCTGATATGCAGGGTGTATTTTCATTCACTGGAGCAAGTGTGGCACAAATACCCAATACACCCAAATTTGAATACTGGTAAGGTTGGGGGAGATTGATTTTGTCATCTGAGAGTTGTAGCTGCTGGGATTTATAGTTCACCTACAATCAAAGAGCATTCTGAACTCCACCAATGATGGAATTGAACCGAACTTGGCACACAGAACTCCCACGACTAACAGAAAATACTGGAAGGATTTGGTGGGCATTGACCTTGAGTTTTGGAGTTGTAGTTCACCTACCATCCTGTAAAATCTTTTACACTCATTGAAATGGTACCTCAGCAAATTCTCTTTCCAGCCAGATTACTCTTATGTTGTGTATGATTATGCTGTATTGTTTTTATGTTGATGTTGTTAATTGTCTTTTGGGCTTGTCCCTTGTAAGCCGCCCCGAGTCTCCACGGGGAGATGCTTGGCGGGGTATACCTCTCGGCATTACTTCGCGAACAAAGATTCTTAGGAAGGACTCACCCCATGCTTTTTACAAGCGCGTTGATGACTAAAAAGGCCAATCTGAGAAAGGCAAGTTTGGTTGCAGAAAGCACAGCAGAAAGTCTCCCTGGGTGATGTTGTTTCCAAGTTGTGGTTCTTTCTGCGTTGTCGAGACCCGTTTGGCGTGTCTTCCCGAAAGAGGCCGCTGCATTGTGGATAGTGCGTCTCCACGTATCCCGATGTGAGGCCAGGGTGGACCATTGTTGGTGATAAATCTGGCCGAGCCTGAGATGTTGTTTCAGGGAGTCCTTGTATCTCTTTTTTTGGGGCGCCTCTCTTGCGCTGACCCGTGGCGAGTTCATCATAGAGTAGTATCTTTGGGAGGCGGTGGTCCTCCATCCTAGAGACATGCCCTGCCCAGCGCAGCCGTGTTCTCAATAGCATGGCCTCAATGCTGGTGATCCCTGCTTGCTCAAGGATAGCAACATTCGTCACATAGTCGGTCCAGTGTATATTTAGGATTGTGCGAAGACAGCGCTGATGAAAGCATTCGAGGAGTCGTAGGTGTTGGCGATAGGTGACCCATGTTTCAAAAATAAAGTTATTATTATTATTATTATTATCCAGAGACCTCTCTGTTGGCACCCTTTGTTGTGGGGGAGAGGGTTGCGTACCCTTATTAAGTTGTGAGCTATGCTGGCGGTGGCATAATAGCCACCGGTAGGGCCTCCCATGCCAGACAGGTCACAACCGAAGGGTCTGACAAAGAGCGTCAATGGGCAGGATGGGCTCTCTAGCCCTTTGGCAACCATCCTAAGAGAAGGAAAACTCTGATTTCAAACCCGGGCAGATGGTGCTCGTCTAACCCTGTAAGGTCAACCATCTAAGAGAAGGAAACTCGAACCAAACCTATGACCTGAGGACTTCGCTGCCACCGTCCTAAGCTGGCTAGGCCCCGGCAGAAGAACTTTTGGTTTAAAGGGTGAGATCAGTTCTGTGCATGCTGTGCTCCACTAGACAGGTCCATTACACACGCTCGAAGGACACATCCAACCTCCAAATCATCAACACGCTTCCTGAATCTTCGTTCGCTAAGAAAAGCCAAGATATTATCCAGAGCAGGGGTGCTCACAGTTTTTCAGCATGCGAGCTACTCTTAAAGCAACCAAGTCCAAAAGATCTACCTGCCCCTGCCGCTGTGCGCTCCCGCTGCCATGCGCTCTTGCCACCGCGCGTGCTCCTGCTGCTGTTTTCCGCCTGCGCAGCGCTTCTTCCGCCTGCGGGGCATTGCAGGAAGGAGAAAGCACGAGGCGGGGCATCCAGAGGGAGCGCTCCGCCCTGCCTGTCTCACCGGCAACGGAGGCTGCACAGCTGCTTCTGGATGAGAGGCAGGGCGCTCCCTCCAGAGGCCCCGCCTCGTGCTTCCTCTTTCTGCAATGCCCCGCAGGCAAAAGCACCGCCAGAGCGGAAGCCAGCAGCAGGAGCGCGCATGGCAGGAGCACCCCATCCGGCTGGTGAGGCCCGAAGATCACCTGGAAGAGGGCCGAAGATCTACTAGCAGCTCCCGAGCTACCTAATGAGCACCCCTGATCCAGAGAGTACTGTGGACTCAAGCAATGATAGATCTGGACCAAACTTGGCACGAATACTCAATATGCCCAAATGTGAACACTGGTGGAGTTGGGAGAAAATAGACCTTGACATTTGGGACTTGTAGTTGCTGGGATTTATAGTTCACCTACACTCAAAGAGCATTCTAAACCCCACTCATGATAGACTTGAGCCAAACGTGTCACACAGAATTTCCATGACTTGAAGGGACTTGCTGGTGTGAGCCTCCCTCCAGCCTCGAACGCTCTCCCTCGCCCTCACATGTGCACCACGCTGAGCACGCCTGCTCTCCCCTCCCCACTTGGAGTCTCATAAACAGCCCTCCCCTTGGCTGAGAGGCCGGCCAATCACAGCGGAGGAGGGCTTTTGGTGGGAGGATTAGTTGCCTGTTTCCAAAAAGGAAGAGAAGGATAGGCGGAGAGATCTTCAGCCTTAGGAACCCAAAGGGGTTTCTAAGACCATCAGAAATACATGTTTTCTGGTGGTCCTTGGTGACCCCTTTGAAACCCCCTCAAGACCCCCGCCCCCCAGGGGCTCCGACCACCAGGTTGAGAAATGCTGTTCTGCAGTCTAAATCGGGGCTAAAACTCATTTTCATGCAGGGCCACATCAGCCTTCGAGTTGCCTTCAAAGAGCTGTTGAAACCATGGAGAGAAAATCCAAGGAAACCGAGAGAGGGCCAACTATACATATTGTTTTACATAGCGGTCAGTGCTCTTTAGTTCTTCCCCAGTTTGGCTCCCAGGATGTTATGGAGCTACAACTCCCATCACTTTGGGTTATCCACTGTGCCGCCTGCCGCCGTCCCCGTTTCCCCCTTTGAAGGGGAGCTCTGCCTCGGAATCCAGGGCGATGCCGCCTCGCAAGGCATTCCCGTCTTGCTCTCGACCGGTTCAATGCCTTTGATGGCGCCCAGCGGAGCTCTGCCCTTTCCTCTGCTAACCCTCTGTGACAGGGCCTCGAAGGGTCGGATGCCAAAGCACCGCTGGCGACGAGACGGCGCTGTGGTCCAGCCCGGCAGGAGGTCCTTCGGCTGTCAGATTGGATGCTATCACCAGGACGGGGGACGGCTCCGCTGATGCGTGTAGGCCCGAAGCCGGAGGCCTCGGGGCCCGCACGCATGAGCCAACGGCTTGGCGTGGGACCCGTAAAGCTCATCTCCTCTCTGCAGGAAAGCCGCCTCTGTAACGGAAGCTAATGGCTCCCCGGTGTGCATCCAATTAGTCCAAGCACGGCAAGCACTGAGTGAAAATGCACGGATGTCATAGGCGCATAGAGTTGGGAGAGAACTCATGGGCCATCCAGTCCAATCGCATTCAAAGCATATAAGATGGGGGGGACTTTGGCTTGAAAGTCATCCACGGAAAAGGGAGACTTCTTAGACGACAAGCGGGACAGGAGCCGATGGCGTGATGCGGGAGCCAAAAAAAGCCAATGCGATTCTGGGCTGCAGCCATAGGATAATGTCTGGATCGGAGGAAATAATAGTCCCAACACAGCTTAGTTTCAGTGAGAATAATTCTGTGCCTTGGTAGACCACAAGCGGAACGTAAGCCAACAGTGTGATGCGGCAGCTGAAAAGGCCAATGCGATTCTAGGCTGCATCAAGAGTAGAATAGAGTCCAGATCGAGGGAAGTCGTACTCCCACTCTGTTCTGCTTTGGTCAGACCTTCTTACCTGGAGTAACCCTGTGTCCACTTCTGGGCAAGGCGATTCAATGACATCTACCGTGTTTCCCCGAAAGTAAGACAGCGTCTTACTTTCTTTTGACCCCAAAATCCCCACTACGGCTTACTTTCGAGTACGGCTTACATTAGCCGACGGTACCTGCCGTACCCAGTAAGCCTTCCCTTGGCCGCCGCGTCACTCGGTCCCGCCTCCTCCTCGGTCCCGCCTCCTCCTCCGCCTCCTCCTCCACTGCCTCCGCCCGCCGCCGCCTACCTCCGCCTCCGCCGCCGCACAGCGGCCCTACAGGCCTTCTGCCCATGCGCGAATGTCTGCGCATGGGCAGTAGATACCGAGCGCGTCTGACGCTGGCGCGCTGACGCTGGCGCTGGACGCAGGTGCGGCGGCGCTCCGGGAACCTTCTGCCCATGCGCGAATGTCTGCGCATGGGCAGTAGGTCCCAAGTGCTCCCGGCGCGCCTGCGTCAGCGCGCCAGCGTCAGACGCGCTCGGTACCTACTGCCCATGTGCGGACATTCGCGCATGGGCAGAAGGTCCGAGCGCGCAGCGCCGAAGCACAGGCATGGAGCTGCTGTGCAGCGGCGGTGGCGGAGGAGGCAGCGGCGGGCGGCGCCAGAGGCGGAGGAGGTAGGCGGCGGCGGCGGCGCGAGGCGGAGGAGGCAGGCGGCGACGGAGGAGGCGGCGGAGGAGGCGGGACCGAGGAGAAGGCGGGACCGAGTGACGCGGCGGCGGGGTACGTCTTATTTTCGGGTACGGCTTACATTAGCCGGCCCCTGACACCCGATACGTCTTACAATCGGGGGTGTCATACTTTCGGGGAAACACGGTAGCTTGAAACCAGTCGACTTGAAAATGATCTAGCAGTCTTAGCAGACCCCAAGGTAACTGTGAGACTACAGTGTGATGTAGCAGCTCAAAAAGCCAACGCGATTCTAGGTCACACCCATAAGAGTCTAGTGTTCAGATCAAAAGAAGACATAGTACGACCCTCTCCTGCTGAGAAAGGAATCTAGGAGTTTCAGTGGAGCACAAGCTTAACATGAGCCAATGGTGCGATGCAGCTGATTAAAAAGTCAATGCGATTAGTGTCTTCCTGTCTGGCAGAAAAGGGTTGGACTGTATGGCCCTTGGGATCTCTTCCAACTCTATGGTTTAAAGACCATCTAACTCTGCTCTGAGATCAGAGTGAGGAAAAGGGCCAGGAAGGCAGTTCCATCTTGCCTCCTGCACTGTGAATATAATAAAATATAATATAATATCTATTACATATAATAAAAGTCAGTGTTTGCGGGCGGTGGGCGGGTGGGCCGAGCGACGGGAGGAATATGTGGCAGCATTTCGATTGGCTGCCACTCCGGGATTATTTGCATAAATGGCTCTGACTGGCCAGACTCAGAACTCCAACCCTCTAAGGCACCATACAGAGGAGATTGGTTGCCACTGAGGAAAATTTGCATAACGGACTCTGTATGGCTAACATTCCAACATCCAAAATCTCAAAGGTGCCGGAGAGTGCACTTTTAAAAAAGGCTTCCTTCAGCTGATTTAACAAACTAGGCCTCAGCCTGATTTGGCAGTAAGGCTTCCTCTACTTGATTTTCCAGACTAGGCCACAACCTGATTTGCCAGTAAGGCTTCCTCTACTTAATTTCCCAGACTAGGCCACAACCTGATTTGACAGTAAGGCTTCCTCAACTTCATTTTCCTGACTAGGTCCACAACAATGACAGAACAAGACCAAACTTGGCCCACAGACCCCCCAAGATGCACTCTACATCTTGGTGCAGTTTGAGGTAGGATGCACCATGGATGACGGAAATTGCAGTACTTTGACTCACTTGCTTAGAGAACAGTGGCCCACACCAATGACGGATCAGGACCACACTTGCCACACAGAGGCCCAATGCAATACCAAGCTTGACACACAGTGCCCCTATGACCCACTCTACATTCTACTGCCATATGGAGAAGAGTGGGACTTGAGGTACCTCCATGGATTATGGGATTTGTAGTACTTTCAAAGTCTTCATTTCCCACAGACCACTGCAGCCCTGAACAAAGACCTAAAAAGACTACACTTGGCACCCTGTGCCCCCATGACCCAGTCTCCATCCTTCTACAGTTTACAGGAGGGTGGACCATGGATGATGGGACTTGAAGTACCAAAGACCAACCTTGGCACACAATGCCTTTCTCAAATAACCCAGGCACCGCCGGGTCCCCAAGCTAGTAATATAATATAATATAATGTATATACATATAATACTGATAATATTATAATGTAATACAATATAATACTACTAATAATATGATATTATATATTGTATATTACATGTAATATTACTAAAACTATTATGGTATAATGTTATAGTACAATGTAATATATAATATTAATATCGTGCTATGCCAATAATATAATATATTGTATTTACATTTTACTTGTAAGCCAATCTCACCCTTTGGGGTGAGAAGGGCGGCATATAAATGTCGTAAATAAATAATAAAATAAATAACTCCGCATCCCCATCATTCCCTGGGCCTTGGGTCGCTCTACTCACATGGCGGCTGATGCTGGATGGGGCCTGCCTTCAGAGCTCCCACAGTATTCCTCTGCGCATTCACAGATGATTCGCAAGGTCCGCACTGCAGGGCAGGAAAACAACAACAACAATAGTAATAACTAGCTGTACCCGGCACGCGTTGCTGTGCCCTTTTTAGGAGATGCGAGAAAGTCCAATCATCCACGGTGTGCCCTCCTCTAAACTGCAGTTGGATGGAGTGTGGGTCATGGGGGCCATGGTGTGCCAAGTTGGGTCTTTATCGGTCTTGGTTCTGGGCCGCAGTGGTCTGTGGGGAATGATGGGTTTTGAAGTACTACAAATCCCATTTTCCATGGTGGTACTTCAAGTCCCATCATGCATGGTCGGGGCTCTGTGTGCCAAGGTAGGTTACTGTAAATTCAGGCCATACACAATGTCCCATGAGCTGAGGCCTAGTTAGGAACAGCAAGTTAATGAAGCCTTACTGTCAATTCAGGCCATACACAATGTCCAATGAGCTGAGGCCTAGTCGGGAGAATCAAGTTAATGAAGCCTTACTGTCAATTCAGAGCATAAACAGCTTCCCAGTAAGTGAGGCCTAGTTAGAGAAATCAAGTTAATGAAGCTAATGAAGTTAATCAAGTTAATTTTGGGCGTGGTCTGTGATTTTTCGGTTGGAAGTGTTTTGGGTGTTTGTGTTGGGGATTGGCAGTTTATTATGGATTGAATTTTCATGTTGGCTGGCTAGTGCAGCAGTTATGCAAATCCGCCCTTATTGGCAGCCAATCATGTTGTTCAGAATGTAGAGGCTGGGTGAGTCTTTGGCTGCCCCGGAGGATGCTGGTAAATGTAGTTTTATTTTTTCGTTGTTTTGGGGGCCTTTTAGGTTTTGGGGAAAGTTTCTTTGCTGCAAACGTACCTTGCTTGAGGCCTATTTCTGTTGGCAAGTATTGTGTATCTGCATTGTAAGGTTTCTTTGTTTGAGGGATACATCACATGACGTGTACCCATTTATATAATAGATTGTTATTCCAGGACCTGCATCTATGCCTGGGAGACCCCCAACGTGCCTCCAGTTCCTCACCGATGCACTCCAGCTTCTTCTGGGGACAGGAGCCGAGGGGAAGGAGCATCAGTTCCTGGACGGCAGCGCCATAAGGGCAGGTCCCGGGGCCCCTGGTGCGGCTGCCCTGCGGGAGGAGCTTGGTTGAGATGCCAGCGTCCGAAGGGGCCACGTTCCGGTGCAGCTCCATGCTCCGAGAGAGAGCCGCCTCCCGGGCCTTGTAAACATTTCTAAAGGAAGAATGGGACAGGCGGAAAGGCTGGTGAATTTGAACAGCGTGGGTTTGTTACCTAATGGCTGGTTTCTCCCGTTTTACGGTCACAGAGTCATCGAATCCTAGAGTTGGAAGAATCCTTGTGGGCCATCCAGTCCAACCCCATTCTGCCAATAAGCAGGGAAATCGCATTCAAAGCATCCCCATCTGATTGGGTGACAGATGGCCACCCAATCTCTGCTTAAAAGCCTCCAAAGAAGGAGCCTCCGTCACACTCCAGGGCAGAGAGTTCCACTGCTGAACAGCTCTCACAGTTAAGTTCTTCCTAATGTTCAGGTGGAAACTCCTTTCCTGTCGTTTGAAGCCATTGCTCCATTGCATCCTAGTCTCCATGGCAGCAGAAAACAAGCCTGCTCCTTCCCTACGACGTCCCCTCACGTCTTGATCCATGGCTCTCATTATGTCTCCTCTCAGACTTCTTTTCTGCAGGCTAAACATGCCCAACTACTTAAGCCTTGAGTTTTGGAGTTGTAGTTCACCTATATCCAGAGAGCACTGTGGACTCAAACAATGTTGGATCAGGACCAAACTTGGCATGAATACTCAATATGCCCAAATGTGAACACAGATGGAGTTTGGGGAAAATAGACCTTGACATTTGGGAGTTACAGTTTCTGGGATTTATAGTTAACACACAATCAAAGAGCATCCTGAACTCTTGCAACAACGGAATTGAACCAAACTTGGCATATTGAACTCTCATTCCCAACAGAAAGTACTGAAAGGGTTTGCTTGGGAATTGACCTTGAGTTTGGAAGTTGTAGTTCACCTATACCCAGAAAGCACTGTGGACAATGTTATGTTTTGTTGTTGTTTGTTTTCTATCCGGAATCACAATGCTGGAAGGAGGCTCACCACTTTAAGGTCCCTCAAACAGGCTTGGGAAAATTTCGGCCCTCTGGGTGCTTTGAACTTCAACTCCCACCATTCCTAACAGCCTGAGGCCCTTTCCTGCTTAAGTGGCTGAGGGGGGGGGGAGGAAAAGGGCCCAAGGCTGCTAGGAATGGTGGGAGTTGGAGTCCAAAACACCTGGAAGGTCCAAGTTTGCCCATGCCAGCTTTCGACAGAGACCTCTTCCTCCCCCTTCCCCTTCGCGCCCTTTCTTCCCCCTCCTGCCGAACACTTACTTTTTCTTCTACACTGCCGCTTCTGCCGCCATTTTAAGCCGAGGGGGCAGCGTGAGCGTGTTCAGGAGGGGAGGGGGAGGGAGGAAGACGTGACCCGTGCGGGTGCTACTGTGCAGACTCACCCCAGAGCAAAGCGAGGCAAAGCGAGCAGAGCGAGGCTGGGAAGAAGGGAGCCCGAGTGGAGAAGAAAAAGTTTTCGGCAGGAGGGGGAAGAAAGGGGATTGGAGGTTCCAGTTTCCCACGGCACACCTGATGATCGCTCACGGCACACTAGTGTGCCACGGCACACTGGTTGGGAAACACTGACTTAAGCCACTCCTCATAGGTCTTGTTTTCCAGACCCTTGATCCTTTGAGTTGCCCTCCTCTGGACACATACTCCCTTCAATTGTGGTGCCCAGAATTGGACACAGTGTTCCAGGTGTGGTCCAACCAAAGCATGACTTTTCTGGATGTAGACCCTATACTCCTGGTTTTTTAAGCTGCCTCATCACATGGTTGGCTCATGATTAACTTATTGTCTATCAGGACTTCAAGATCTTTTTCACATGTAATGCTGTCGAGCCAGGCGAGCCAGGCGTCGCTTTGCTTCTACAGTGTTGCTCAAGTTCTGGTGGTGAACACTAGGTGGCGCTGGTGATTTGCTTCTACAGTGCTGCTAAAGTTCTGGTGGTGAACACTAGGTGGCGCTGGTGCTTTGCGTCTACAGTGTTGTTAAAGTTCTGGTGGTGAACACTAGGTGGTGCTGGTGCTTTGCTTCTGCAGTGTTGCTCAAGTTCTGGTGGTGAACACTAGGTGGCGCTGGTGCTTTGCTTCTACAGTGTTGCTCAAGTTCTGGTGGTGAACACTAGGTGGCGCTGGTGCTTTGCTTCTACAGTGTTGCTAAAGTTCTGGTGGTGAACACTAGGTGGCGCTGGTGCTTTGCTTCTACAGTGTTGCTCAAGTTCTGGTGGTGAACACTAGGTGGCGCTGGTGCTTTGCTTCTACAGTGCTGCTAAAGTTCTGGTGGTGAACACTAGGTGGCGCTGGTGCTTTTTGCGTCTACAGTGTTGCTCAAGTTCTGGTGGTGAACACTAGGTGGCGCTGGTGCTTTGCTTCTACAGTGTTGCTAAAGTTCTGGTGTTGAACACTAGGTGGCGCTGGTGCTTTGCTTCTACAGTGTTGCTCAAGTTCTGGTGGTGAACACTAGGTGGCGCTGGTGCTTTGCTTCTACAGTGCTGCTAAAGTTCTGGTGGTGAACACTAGGTGGCGCTGGTGCTTTGCTTCTACAGTGCTGCTAAAGTTCTGGTGGTGAACACTAGGTGGCGCTGGTGCTTTGCGTCTACAGTGTTGCTCAAGTTCTGGTGGTGAACACTAGGTGGCGCTGGTGCTTTGCTTCTACAGTGTTGCTAAAGTTCTGGTGGTGAACACTAGGTGGCGCTGGTGCTTTGCTTCTACAGTGTTGCTCAAGTTCTGGTGGTGAACACTAGGTGGCGCTGGTGCTTTGCTTCTACAGTGCTGCTAAAGTTCTGGTGGTGAACACTAGGTGGCGCTGGTGCTTTGCTTCTACAGTGCTGCTAAAGTTCTGGTGGTGAACACTAGGTGGCGCTGGTGCTTTGCGTCTACAGTGTTGCTCAAGTTCTGGTGGTGAACACTAGGTGGCGCTGGTGCTTTGCGTCTACAGTGTTGCTCAAGTTCTGGTGGTGAACACTAGGTGGCGCTGGTGCTTTGCTTCTACAGTGTTGCTAAAGTTCTGGTGTTGAACACTAGGTGGCGCTGGTGCTTTGCTTCTACAGTGTTGCTAAAGTTCTGGTGGTGAACACTAGGTGGCGCTGGTGCTTTGCTTCTACAGTGTTGCTAAAGTTCTGGTGGTGAACACTAGGTGGCGCTGGTGCTTTGCTTTCTACAGTGCTGCTAAAGTTCTGGTGGTGAACACTAGGTGGCGCTGGTGCTTTGCGTCTACAGTGTTGCTCAAGTTCTGGTGGTGAACACTAGGTGGCGCTGGTGCTTTGCTTCTACAGTGTTGCTAAAGTTCTGGTGGTGAACACTAGGTGGCGCTGGTGCTTTGCTTCTACAGTGTTGCTCAAGTTCTGGTGGTGAACACTAGGTGGCGCTGGTGCTTTGCTTCTACAGTGCTGCTAAAGTTCTGGTGGTGAACACTAGGTGGCGCTGGTGCTTTGCTTCTACAGTGCTGCTAAAGTTCTGGTGGTGAACACTAGGTGGCGCTGGTGCTTTGCGTCTACAGTGTTGCTCAAGTTCTGGTGGTGAACACTAGGTGGCGCTGGTGCTTTGCTTCTACAGTGTTGCTAAAGTTCTGGTGTTGAACACTAGGTGGCGCTGGTGCTTTGCTTCTGAACAGTGTTGCTCAAGTTCTGGTGGTGAACACTAGGTGGCGCTGGTGCTTTTGCTTCTACAGTGCTGCTAAAGTTCTGGTGGTGAACACTAGGTGGCGCTGGTGCTTTGCTTCTACAGTGTTGCTAAAGTTCTGGTGGTGAACACTAGGTGGCGCTGGTGCTTTTCTGGTGGTGAACACTACAGTGTTGCTCAAGTTCTGGTGGTGAACACTAGGTGGCGCTGGTGCTTTGCTTCTACAGTGTTGCTAAAGTTCTGGTGTTGAACACTAGGTGGCGCTGGTGCTTTGCTTCTACAGTGTTGCTCAAGTTCTGGTGGTGAACACTAGGTGGCGCTGGTGCTTTGCTTCTACAGTGCTGCTAAAGTTCTGGTGGTGAACACTAGGTGGCGCTGGTGCTTTTGTTTCTACAGTGCTGCTAAAGTTCTGGTGGTGAACACTAGGTGGCGCTGGTGCTTTGCGTCTACAGTGTTGCTCAAGTTCTGGTGGTGAACACTAGGTGGCGCTGGTGCTTTGCTTCTACAGTGTTGCTAAAGTTCTGGTGGTGAACACTAGGTGGCGCTGGTGCTTTGCTTCTACAGTGTTGTTAAAGTTCTGGTGATGAACACTAGGTGGCGCTGGTGCTTTGCTTCTACAGTGTTGCTAAAGTTCTGGTGGTGAACACTAGGTGGCGCTGGTGCTTTGCTTCTACAGTGTTGCTAAAGTTCTGGTGATGAACACTAGGTGGCGCTGGTGCTTTGCTTTTACAGTGTTGTTAAAGTTCTGGTGGTGAACACTAGGTGGCGCTGGTGCTTTGCTTCTACAGTGTTGTTAAAGTTCTGGTGGTGAACACTAGGTGGCACTTTGCTTCTACAGTGTTGTTAAAGTTCTGTTGGTGAACACTAGGTGGCGCTGGTGCTTTGCTTCTACAGTACAGTGAAAAGAATGGAAGGGAAGACCAGGGAGATGGAAGGAAGTGAGAGAGAAGGTAGGAAGGAAGGAAGGAGAGGGGGAAAGAATGAAAAAAGGAAGGAAGGAAGTGGAGAGAGGGAGGGAGGGAAAAGGAATGAAAGAAGGCAGGTTGGCAGGCAGCTGTCCCAACAAAACCCAGGTAACGCTGGGTATATACACTAGTTTCTAAATGAAAAATAGTTTAAAAAATAGACCAAGTCTGACCTAACTGATGTAGACGCACACCATGCAAGGCCCCCCCTCTCAGGTCGAGAGTCCTCCCCTTGGCTTAGCCCAAAGGAACAGAGAGAAGGATACAGAGAAAAGAGCAGTGTTTTTCTCAAAATAAGTATCCCCTGTAACCCGCAAAGCCCCTCGAAGGGCCTGGCAGGAGGCAACGGAGCCTTTGGCTAACCAGGTGAATGGCCTTTACCTGTAGACAGCTAGGAGCGGGGCCCAAAGTGGGGCAAAGAAGGCCTCCTCCAGCCGCGCCACGCACTGGTCCTTGGCAGATGCTGTGTTCAGGCCTTCGAAAGCCAGCAGCGTTAAGGAGAGCAGCCTGTCTGGGAGACAAGGGACGTGAGGCTCGGCTCGGCGGAGGCACCCAGAGCAAAGATACCTTCCCAAACACACCCTTTTGGACTTTGACTCCTACAGGAATTGGGAAGAATTCACCATGATTTATGGGAGTTGTAGTTCATCTACATCAAGAGCACACTGTGAACGCAAACAATGATGGATCTGGACCAAACTTGGTATGCATATCCCATATGCCCAAATTTGAATACTGGTAGACCTTGACATTTGGGAGTTGTAGTTACTGGGATTTATAGTTCACCTGCAATCAATGAGTCCCCTGAACTCCTCCAAAGATGGAATTGGACCAAACTTGAGCCCTATGACCAACAAAAAATACTGGAGGTCTTTGGGGAAAATTCACCTTGACTTGTGGGAGTTGTAGTTCATCTACATCTAGAGAACACTGTGAACTCAAACACCAATGGATCTAGACCAAACTCGGCATGACTAACTCAACCTATTGGAGGGGTTTGAGGGGACTGATTCACCATAATGGGAGAAATATGCCAAAATTTGATTGCTGGAAGGGTTTTTTTGGGGGGGGGGGGAGGTGGGAACTGCCCTTCCTTTGTGGGAGTTGTAGTTCACCCACAACCAGGGAAACTGTGACCTCCACCGATGACGGACCTGGACCAAACTTAGCACACAGAACCCCCACTACTAACTCAACCTACTGGAGGGGTTTGAAGGAACTCACTCACCATAGTGGGAGTTGTAGTTTACCTTACAGCCGGAGAGCATAATGAACCCCGCCGATGATGCATCAACATAAACTTTAAGTACTGATTGAGCTTTTAGGAGTTAACCTGGCATGATGTGAGTTGTAGTTCACCCTCAACTTAATGCCAGGTTTACCCCTAAAATTGACTTTTTTCAAATAACCCGGGCAACGCTGAGTACCCAAGCTTGTAGTTTATAAGGAGACTTTTGGGGAAAATTAAAAAGAGAGAGGAACCGATTTAAGTATGTGATTCTTGTGGAGAATCAGGAAAACACAGAAAGCAAGCTTGCCCTCTGCTGTCCAGAAACAGGACTTTATGTACAGGTTTGGAGATATAAACTGTGAGGATATTCATTTCTTAATGCAAAAACAAACAGAAGTAAATAAATAGCTGGATAGAAAGGGAAAGGAAAAAAAGTTAAACTATAGAGCAGGGGTCAGGAACCTATGGTTCGGGAGCCAGGTGTGGCTTTTTTCATGATTGCATCTGGCTCTCCGGAGCAGCCCGGGCCTTCTTTCCTTCCTTCCTTTCTCCCCCTTCACCCTTTCCTTCTCTCTTTCCTTTTCCCTCCCTCTCTCCCTTCCTTCTTTCCTCCATTCTCCCTCTTCCTTCCTTCCTTCCTTTCTCCTCTTCACCCTTTCCTTCTTCTCTCCTTCCTTTTCCCTCTCCCTTCCTTCCTTCTTTCCTCCATTCTCCCTCTTCCTTCCTTCCTTCCTTTCTCCCCTTCACCCTTTCCTTCTTCTCTCCTTCCTTTTCCCTCTCTCCCCTTCCTTCTTTCCTCCATTCTCCCTCTTCCTTCCTTTCTCCCCTTCACCCTTTCCTTATCCTTCTCTCCTTCCTTTCCCTCCCTCTCTCCCTTTCCTTCCTTCCTCTTCCTTTCTTTCTCCCCTTCACCCTTTCCTTCTTCTCCTTCCTTTTCCCTCCCTCTCTCCCGTTCTTTCTTTCCTCCATTCTCCCTCCCTCTCTCTCCCTTCCTCTTCTATTTTCCCCCAAGTCTTCCTTTCCTTCCTTCCTTCCTTTTCACTTCCCTCTCTCCCTTCTCTTTTCCTCTTTTCCCTTCATTATTTCCCTTTTTCCTCACTCCCTTTCCTTTCTTTTCCCCATCCTTTCCTTTCCTCCCTTCCCAATGCCTTTCTTTTCCCCTCCTTGTCCCTCTCCTGCTTTTTTCTTCCTTTTCCATAGTTTGTTCTTTTCTTTCTTCCTCTCCCTCCTTTATTCCCTCTTTCTTTCTTTCTTTCTTTCTTTCTTTTCCCCTTCCTTCCCAGAGTCCTGAGCGTGCCTTTTGCAGAGCCAGGTCTGAAGTGTCCCAGAGTCATTCTGCCGGGGGAATCCTTTTCTCATCGTATGTACGTATAGACTCACATTTAGTTGAATTCAGTCTTAAAATATATTATATATATTACATGGCTTTCACTGAAATACATTTCCAAACATTTTGCTTTTATGGCTCTCTGAGTCAAAAAGGTTCCCGACCCCTGCTATAGAGCAACTGACCAAAGAGTAGTAGAAAATCCTCTTTTGAAACTAATTTATGTGTGTGTGTGTGTTTGCATTTTAGAGTAGAGATGTATGTCGGCAAGATAAATTGTGTAGTTATGTACTGTATATGCTCGAGTATAAGTTGAGTCCAATATAAGCCGAGGCACCCAATTTTACCACGAAAATACTAGGAAAACATATTGACTCGAGTATAAGCTGAGAGTGGGAAATGCAGCAGCTACAGGTCAATTTCAAAATAGAAATAGATACCAATACAATTACATTAATCGAGGCATCTGTAGGTTAAATGTTTTGAATGTTTACATAAAACTGTAATTTAAGATAAGACTGTCCAACTCTAATTAAACCATTATTCTCACCAGCTTCAATGTCAATGTGCTTGCGTATCCTTCCAATAATAATAGAGTAAAATAATAAAAGTAATAATAATAATAGAGTAAAATAACGTAAATGTAATAACAACAATAGAGTAAAATAATAAATGTAATAATTATTATAATAAATAGAGTAAAATAATAAATCTAATAATAATAAGGTAAAGGTAAAGGTTTCCCCCTGACTTTAAGTCTAGTTGGTGCTCATCTCTATTTCTAAGCCAAATTGCTGGCATTGTCCATAGACACCTCCAAGGCTATGTGGCCAGCATGACTGCATGGAGCACTGTTACCTTCCCACAGGAGCGGTAGCTATTGATCTATCACATTTGCACGTTTTTGAACTGCTAGTTTGGCAGAAGCTAGGCCTAACAGCAGGAGCTCACCCCGCTCCCTGGATTGGAACCGCCAATCTTTCGGTCAGTGAGTTCCGCAGCTGAGAGGTTTAATCCGATGCGCCACCAGAGGGCGCCATGCCTAGATTAGACCCACTATTATACAATATCTCGAAATGGAGCCCCCTGACCCCATGCGACCCTCACCGATGGCGTTGTGGATGTCCTTCACCGCGGCCTTGAGCTGCTCCTGCTGGGAGGCCTTCCTGCCAGTCGGTGTCCGCACCGGCCACCGCTCCGAAGCAGAGAGGAACTGCTCCAGGTCCTCAAAGGAGCTCTCCCGCTCAACTGGGGCGGAGGGCGGCTCTTCTGGAAGGAGCCCGGACCCAGCAGCGGGGGCCCCGACACCCTGGTCTTCGATGAAGGGAGTGCCAGAGAGGCTGTGGCGCAGGTTGAGCTTGTTGTTCTCCTGGACAGAGAACATGGAGTGGAGGCTCTGGGAGGAGCGCAGGCGCCGGCCTTCGGGGGCTGGGGAAAGGAAGGCCTCGGCCGCGTCCAGCGAGGAGGACAGGGACAGGCCCCGGGAGACCTTGCCAGAGCCACGGAGGTCAGACGAAGTGGAGTTGCGGCTGACCAGAGGGTAGACCCGGCTGTAGACTGAGCACTGGAGCTTCTTCAGCAGCTGGCAAATGGGATGGTCCGCAAAGCTGGAGGGAAGGGAGAAAAGGCAGGAAAAATGAAAGGCAGGTAGAAGACAAGGGACACTGGCCTTTAAAAGAGCTCAACAGGGAGAAATACATGATACTGCAACAGGGAGAAATGCGCGTAGACAGCGTGAAGAAGGGGAGCCAGGAAGGCTGAGTTCCACCATGTCTCCTGGTTCATCAGTTGGGAGCCCCTCCCCCCAACAACAATATAGTAATATATAATACTATTATTGTGCTGTGCTAATAATATAATATATAATAATAAAATTGATATCATAATGTACAATATAATAATACTAATAATACAATATACTGTAATAATTATATATTTTATATTACAGTGTTTCCCAACCTTTTTTGAGCCGCGGCACACTTTTTACATTTGCAAAATCCTGGGGCACACCACCAACCAAAACGACACAAAATGACACTCTAACACAGTAATGCATATAGTTAATATGTTTTTAAATGTATTTATAGACTCAGCTTTGGGGCATGAAGGTACTCCAATCATAATGTGCGTGTCTTTAGCTGTAAACAGGGGGGCCTTTCCCTTTTGATTCTGTCCTGAGTTGACTATATTGTGCTGGAGGACCTAGTATATTTTTATTATTATAATTATTAGCCTCTCCGTTGGCGCCCCTTGTTGTGGGGGAGAGGCTTGCATACCCTAATGAAGTTGTCTGCTATGCTGGCGGTGGCATAATAGCCACTGGTCAGAACTCCCATGCCAGACAGGTCACAACCGAAGGGTCTCACAAAGAGCATCAACAGGTAGGATGGGCTCTCTAGCCCAGTGTTTCCCAACCTTTTTTGAGCCGCGGCACACTTTTTATATTTGCAAAATCCTGGGGCCCAGCACCAACCAAAATGACACAAAATGACACTCTAACACAGTAATACATATAGTTAATATGTTTTTAAAATATATTTATACACTCAGTGTGAAACCTGGGCCTGTTTCGATGAACACAACATAGATATCCTGGCAGGAATGGCAGAAAGACACAAACTTCCCACACAGAACTCCCAGAACCAAGAGAAAATGCTATAAGAGTTTGGTGGGCATTGACCTTGAGTTTTGGAGTTGTAGTTCACCTATATCCAGAGAGCACTGTGGACTGAAACAATGTTGGATCAGGACCAAACCTGGCATGAATACTCAATATGCCCAAATATGAACACAGATAGAGTTCAGGGGAAATAGACCTTGACATTTGGGAGTTGTAGTTGCTGGGATTTATAGTTCCCCTACAATCAAAGAGCATTCTGAACCCCACCAATGATAGAACTGGGCCAAACTTCCCACACAGAACCCCCAGGAGGCAAGAGGAGGTCTCTTCTTGGGGAAAGGGAGGCGGGCCTTCCCAATGCATGGAGAGGGAGAGACCAAGTAGACAACAGGTAGGGAGGGGGGTTATGTAATTTTGTGCCTTTATAGAGGTAGGTTTCTTAAGGTTTTTATACTTCAACACACTAGACTCTCCCCCCTCCCCTCCTGGAGGTTCCAATTTCCCACGGCACACCTGATGATCGCTCACGGCACACTAGTGTGCCCCGGCACACTGGTTGGGAAACACTGTTATATTACATCTAATATTACCAATAATATTAAAGTATAGTGGTATAGTATAATATAGTAATATATAATACTAATATTGTGTTATGCTTATAATATATTGTACATACATATAATTTGCAAGCTGCTCTGAGTCCCTTGCAAGGTGAGAAGGGCGGCATACAAATGTCGTAAATAAATAAATACTACATAAACAAACTTCACAGACATAGGATGGGTGGCCCTTGGCTTGTGATGTGGCATCCGAAAAAGGCTAATGTGATTCTAGGCTGCATTCATCCGAGTCTAGTCTCTACAAGGGTGATCCGGAAAGTAAGATTATAAGGCACGTAGCTCTCGTGGAGAATTTTCTCGGGGGGAAGTTGGTATCACCGCCGTGTAATGAGAAGCCAGCAGAAGGGAACGAGCAGTAACAGTCGTTAGTCGCTCATCGACTGGCGTTGTGTGGAATGTTAGAGATCTAAACAAACACATCCAAAGGGGTAAATATGTATTACTTAACCCAGTGTTTCCCAACCAGTGTGCCAGGGCACACTAGTGTGCTGTGAGCGATCATCAAGTGTGCCGTGGGAAATTGGAACCTCCAGGGAGGGGGGAGTGTAGTGTGTTGAAGTATAAAAACCCTAAGAAACCTACCTCGAAAAAAGCACTCCATGCGTGTTCATAGTTGGGCATATTGAGTATTCATGCCAAGTGTGGTCCAGATCCATCATTATTTGAGTCCACAGTGCTCCCTGGATGTAGGTGAACTACAACTTCCAAACTCAAGGTCAATTCCCAAGCAAACCCTTTCTGTTGGTAATGAGGGTTCAATATGCCAAGTTTGGTTCAATTCCATTGTTGCAAGAATTCAGGATGCTCTTTGTTTGTGTGTTAACTATAAATCCCAGAAACTGTAACTCCCAAATGTCAAGGTCTATTTTCCCCAAACTCCATCTGTGTTCACATTTGGGCATATTGAGTATTCATACCAAGTTTGGTCCTGATCTAACATTGTTTGAGTCCACAGTGCTCTTAGGGTATAGGTGAACTACAACTCCAAAACTCAAGGTCAATGCCCACCAAACTCTTATAGCATTTTCTCTTGGTTATGGGAGTTCTGTGTGGGAAGTTTGTGTCTTTCTGCCATTCCTGCCAGGATATCTATGTTGTGGTTCATCAAAACAGGCCCAGGTTTCACATTGAGTGTATAAATATATTTTAAAAACATATTAACTATATGTATTACTGTGTTCGAGTGTCATTTTGGTTGGTGGTGTGCCCCAGGATTTTGTAAATGTAAAAAGGTTGGGAAACACTGACTTAACCAATGAAATGAAATCACAAAAAATCATAACCCATGTGGCTTCCTACCAGTGGAATAATAATGTCCTAATGTTCATATATCAGAGTCCAAGTGAGTATACCAGTGGAATAATAATGTCCTAATGTCCATATATCAGAGTCCAAGTGAGTATACCATGTGCATCAGGTACAGGAAAATCCAATTTATTTAGGTCATGCTCTTCTGACCGTTCCTCATGGTTGAAGTTGCACCATAGTTGGAGTAGCACAGTATCAATCACAAGTTAATATGTCCAATATCCACAAGTTCAATTCACGTCACTGGTGAGTATATATCATATACTATTTCATTGGTCAGATGGTTGATAAATCAAAACATTGTAATCCAGTCCATATAGGAAATCCAAACCAATCCAATAATTAGGAAGGCAGCCAATGTTAATTCACTAAAATAAACACAGTCAAACCAGGCCAACGAGGACGTAAAGACTTTGGGAGTCCCTCACTCGTTTTGACCCTTTCGGGTCTTTCTCAAGGCCTATCGACATATAATCCGGTCCTTCTCAGTGTTGTATGTTCACAATGATGCAACAGCGGTGTATATAGTCCAGAGACTAAAACAACAACGGAGCCGGAGATCCAAACTGCAAGACAAGAGATTCCACCTAAAGGTTGGGAAGAACTTCATAATGGTCTGAGCTGCTTGACTAAAGGAATATGCTGCCTTTAGGTCCGGCGGAGTCTCCTTCTCTGGAGGTTTTGAAGCAGAGGTTGAATGGCCATCTGTTGGGAGGTCTTTGTTGGTGTCTTCCTGCTTGGCATAATGGGGATGGACCAAATGGTCTTTTGGAGTCCCTTACTCTCCATGATCCCACCTGAGCCTTACCTAAGAAGATGGGAGATGAGTTTGGGCACCAAGGAGAGGTCGTTGGGGTTCTTCTTCAGCTGGATCTTCCAAGACCTGGGCCAGTCCTTGGGAGAGAAGAGGAGAGGGACAGCATCACAGCAACTGCCATTGGTACAATGTGTCTGTATGTATAAGTATTACTGTTTTCTTTATTTTTGCATATTTCTCTATTAGAAACAGAATTAAAAATCTAGTTTCTAATAGAGAAAAAATCCAAAAATGCACTGTGCTTATAGTATAATATAATATATTGTATATACATATAATATTTATAATATTAGAATGTAAAACAATATAATACTACTAATAATATATTATAATTCTATATTTTATATTATATGTAATATTACTAATAATATTACGGTATAATGTTATAGTACAATCCATATATATAAAGGAAGAGTCGTCATGGAACGACCGTCCCAAACAGAGAAACCTTACAACGCAGAGACACCAAACTCGACAACAGAAATAGGCCTCAGACAAGGTAGGTTTGTAGCAAAGAAACTTTCCCCCCCAAAACCTAAAAGGCCCCCAAAACAACGAGTAAAAAAACCTACATTTCCCAGCATCCTCCGGGGCTGCCAATGACTCTCCCAGCCTCTACATTCGGACAACATGATTGGCTGCCAATAAGGGCGGATTTGCATAACTCCTGTACTGGCCAGCCAACATGAACATTCCGACCCATAATAAACTGTCAGAGGACGATAAGGCAAAGGGCTGAGGATAAGGCAAAGGGCTGAGGCACAAACACAAACACCCAATTCACTTCCCACAGAAAATTTACACCCCTACAAATCACAGACCACGCCCAAAATTGAAAGTAAGGCTTCATTAACTTAATTTCCCTAACTAGGCCTCACTTAATAGAATGCTGTTTACGCTCCGAATTGTCAGTAAGGCTTCATTAACTTGATTCTCCCGACTACGCCTCAGCTCATTGGACATTGCGTATGGCCTGAATTGTCAGTAAGGCTTCATTAACTTGATTCTCCCGACTACGCCTCAGCTCATGGGACATTGTGTATGGCCTGAATTTACAGTAACCTACCTTGGCACACAGAGCCCCTATGACCCACGCTACATTCTACTACAGTTTGGAGGAGGGTGGACCATGGATTATGGGACTTGAAGTACCTCCATGGATAATGGGATTTGTACTACTTCAAAACCCATCATTCCCCACAGACCACTGTGGCCCAGAACCAAGACCGATAAAGACCAAACTTGGCACACAATGCCCCCCATGACCCACACTCCATCCAACTGCAGATTAGAGGAGGACACACCATGGATAATGGGATTTCAAGTACCTCCACTCACTTCCAAAGTACCCCACCCACACAAGCATCAACCTCTACATCAACACAGGAGACGGAAAGACAAAAAACATTGTATATCCACAAGCAACGCAGAACGCCAGCAACACCACACACCGACAACTCCACAGGACTTCAACATCCCACTCACCAGAACAACCCACAACGACACAGCCATGACCCCACCAAGACCATAACTAACATCAATTCCAACTCTTATATACTCAGACTTTCTCGCATCTCCTAAATAGGGCACAGCAACGCGTGCCGGGTACAGCTAGTGTAATATATAATATTAATATTGTGCTATGGTAATAATATAATATATTGTATTTACATTTTACTTGTAAGCCGCTCTGAGTCTCCTTCGGGGTGAGAAGGGCGGCATATAAATGTCATAAATAAATAAATAAAAAAAAAAAGTTTTAAAGTGTCATTTTAATTGTATTTTATTGCAATTTTACCTTAACGCTACCAATTTTTTTTAAATTTTCCATTCATATTCTGGCACTCCAAGGCTGGGAACCACCTCTGTACTTAACACACACTCCAGTCCAAGGTAAAATAGCAAAGCAGTCAATTGAAGAATATGTCTTTTTAAAAAAAATTCAGCAAAATAGTATAAAAAACCAAAGACCAAATATCAGGAATAAATTCACAGAAATAAGTACAGGGATAGCTTTAAAAAAATCAGGAATCCACAAAGTGCAGCAATAGCATCAAAAACAAGGAATACAAAAGCAGAATTAATCCAAAACATGAGATTCAGGAACCGTTTTCAAAACTTGGAATCATGAGACATGAACAAGGAAACATGGAACTAAAAATCCCTTGACTTGACAATAGATCTATACTCAAATCACCAACATTGCCTGGACTAATGGACCCGTATTCTGGGCTAGTTAATATGGAGAGAAAATCACGCCTTCTCCCCTGAGGAACTGATAAGGACTTCTTCGCTAACAATTGTACATTCTACTAAGAAGCCCTATGTTGGCGGAACATAAATCTCCTATCTAACTGCTCATTAGCCAGTCTACCTGGACTTTCATTTTCATCCTCTGCACTCAGATCTGTTTGTGACCTTGCTTCCCTAGCGCAGTGTTTCCCAACCAGTGTGCCGGGGCACACTAGTGTGCCGTGAGCGATCATCAGGTGTGCCGTGGGAAACTAGAACCTCCATTGGGGGAGAGTCTAGTGTGTTGAAGTATAAAAACCCTAAGAAACCTACCTCACTAAAGGCACAAAATTACAAACACCCCCCCTCCCCACCCGTTGTCTACTTGGTCTCTCGCTCTCCATGCATTGGGAAGGCCTGCCTCCCTTTCCTCAAGTAGAGACCTCCTCTTGCCATTGGTGGGGTTCAGAATGCTCTTTGATTGTAGGAGAACTATAAATCCCAGCAACTACAACTCCCAAATGTCAAGGTCTATTTTCCCCGAACTCCATCTGCGTTTGGGCATATTGAGTATTCATGCCAAGTTTGGTCCTGATCCAACATTGTTTCAGTCCACAGTGCTCTCAGAATATAGGTGAACTACAACTCCAAAACCCAAGGTCAATGCCCACCAAACTCTTATAGCATTTTCTCTTGGTCATGGGAGTTCTGTGTGGGAAGTTTGTGTCTTTCTGGCATTCCTGCCAGGATATCTATGTTGTGTTCATCGAAACAGGCCCAGGTTTCACACTGAGTGTATAAATACATTTAAAAACATATTAACTATATGCATTACTGTGTTAGAGTGTCATTTTGGTTCCTTTTGGTGGGTGGTGTGCCCCAGGATTTTGTCAATGTAAAAAATGTGCCGCGGCTCAAAAAAGGTTGGGAAACACTGCCCTAGCGATTCAGGAAGGACTAATCCCACGCTTCCTATAAGCGTGTTGATGCTTCGGAGGTGGGATGTATCCTTCGAGCCTGTGCAATGGATTTTTCTGATGGAGCACAATGTGCACAGAACTGGCCTCACCCTTTAAACCAAAGGTTCATCTGCCGGGGCCTAGCAAGCTTGGACGGTGGCAGCGAGGTCCTCAGGTCGTAGGTTTGGTTCGAGTTTCCTTCTCTTAGATGGTTGACCTTACATGGTTAGACGAGCACCATCTGCCCGGGTTTGAAATCAGAGTTTTCCTTCTCTTAGGATGGTTGCCAAAAGGCTAGAGCAGTGTTTCCCAACCAGTGTGCCAGGGCACACTAGTGTGCCGTGAGCGATCATCAAGTGTGCCGTGGGAAATTGGAACCTCCAGGAAGGGGGGAGTGTAGTGTGTTGAAGTATAAAAACCCTAAGAAACCTACCTCGATAAAGGCACTCCATGCGTGTTCATAGTTGGGCATATTGAGTATTCATGCCAAGTGTGGTCCAGATCCATCATTATTTGAGTCCACAGTGCTCCCTGGATGTAGGTGAACTACAACTTCCAAACTCAAGGTCAATTCCCAAGCAAACCCTTTCTGTTGGTAATGAGGGTTCAATATGCCAAGTTTGGTTCAATTCCATTGTTGCAAGAGTTCAGGATGCTCCTTGTTTGTGTGTTAACTATAACTCCCAGAAACTGTAACTCCCAAATGTCAAGGTCTATTTTCCCCAAACTCCATCTGTGTTCACATTTGGGCATATTGAGTATTCATACCAAGTTTGGTCCTGATCTAACATTGTTTGAGTCCACAGTGCTCTCAGGGTATAGGTGAACTACAACTCCAAAACTCAAGGTCAATGCCCACCAAACTCTTATAGCATTTTCTCTTGGTTATGGGAGTTCTGTGTGGGAAGTTTGTGTCTTTCTGCCATTCCTGCCAGGATATCTATGTTGTGTTCATCAAAACAGGCCCAGGTTTCACACTGAGTGTATAAATATATTTAAAAACATATTAACTATATGTGTTACTGTGTTAGAGTGTCATTTTGTGTCATTTTGGTTGGTGGTGGGCCCCAGGATTTTGCAAATATAAAAGTGTGCCACGGCTCAAAAAAGGTTGGGAAACACTGGGCTAGAGAGCCCATCCTACCTGTTGATGCTCTTTGTGAGACCCTTCGGTTGTGACCTGTCTGGCATGGGAGTTCTGACCAGTGGCTATTATGCCACCGCCAGCATACCAGACAACTTCATTAGGGTACGCAAGCCTCTCCCCCACAACAAGGGGCGCCAACGGAGAGGCTAATAATAATAATAATAATAAAAATATACTAGGTCCTCCAGCACAATATAGTCAACTCAGGACAGAATCAAAAGGGAAAGGCCCCCCTGTTTACAGCTAAAGACACACACATTATGATTGGAGTACCTTCATGCCCCAAAGCTTCCACTTACGTGATCTTGCTCATACTCCAAGATGGCGGCATAAATGGCGCGCTGCTCCTGCTCCTCCGGGGTCAGCACGGCGTTGCTGGAGAACCTCCTGCGTGACAGAAAAATACATGAAAATTAGGGAACGCACCTTTGCAGGGTGTAGTCTGGAATTTAAAAACACTTTTCAAGGTGTTTGAAATTAATTCCCAGGTGAGCAACGTTTGGCATGTCATATAGCCTCCTTTAATGTTTGGACTAAAACCCAAAGCGGAGTCGCTGCCTTCCAACAACCCATAGTGGCGCCTATAAATGTCAACAGTTTTCATGATGCTTCTACGTTGGTGTGTGTGCAAATCTGCTCAGCATTATAGCTTGATTTTTAAGAGAACAACCCAAGGGGCTGAATAATAATAATAATAATAATTGGTAATAATAAGAATATTTTTAAATATTATTATCCGCCTGTCCTTTTCGGTCAAGGAGGGGCATGGCCCTCATTACCAACAGAAAGGGTTTGCTTGGGAATTGACCTTGAGTTTGGAAGTTGTAGTTCACCTACATCCAGGGAGCACTGTGGACTCAAATATTTATTTATTTACCTAATTTATATGTATGCTTTGATTCTATGTATATTGTTTCAATGTTACATTGTAAACCACTCTGAGCCTCCGGGGAGTGGCGGTATATAAATCGAAATAATAATAATAATATTCCGTCCTTCTCACCCCGCAGGGGACTCAGGGCGGATCACAACGTACACATTACATTTAGACACACAAACACACAAGACAGACAGAGGCAATTTAACATCTGGCCACCAGGGGGAGCTGTCGCACTCCTTCATTCCTCAGCGTGTTTTCTGGAGATCTTTTTTATGGCCACGTTAATTAGTTAAATTTAGTCTCCCCACTAAGTGGTACCTTAATTTCCTACTTGACAGATGCAACTGTCTTTCGGGTTGCAAAGGTAGACAACAGGCTACACAATTGGTCGAGAGCGCACCTCAACTCGTGGCAGGCCTCGAACTCGTGACCTTCTGGTCAGTAGAGATCTTATGCAGCTGACACTCAGCGCCACATTCCCGGTGCTATAAGGTAAGATTTCATACATCTATACATCTTTAAGGTAAAGGCTTCCCCTTTACATTAAGTCTAGTCGATTCCGATTCTGGGGGTTGGTACACATCCCCCTTTCTAAGCTGAGGAGCCAGCGTTGTCCGTAGACACCTCCAAGGTCATGTGGCTGGCATGCCCGCATGGAGCGCTGTCACCTTCCTGCAGAAGCGGTACCTGTTGCTCTACTCACATTTGCTTGTTTTCAAACTGCTAGATAGGCAGAAGCTGGGGCTAACAGCGGGAGCTCACCCCCCGCTCCTCGTATTTGAACCACCAACTTTTCAGTCAGCAAGTTCAGCAGCTCAGCTGTTTAACCCACTGCACCACCCAGGGCTATTGAGCTATTTTATTTCATTCATCTATAAAATTACATATTAAAACATAGTCAAAATGCAACGATAAAAGCATATTAAGCATAAACCTACATTCCACAGCGCGAACGCACTCAAGGGTGCAAAGACACCCCATTCTGCAACATCCCCCGCCCCAACAATCAAGTCTTACTTGCCTGTTGGCAGCTTCTTGCAGCCGCAGACGGCGTTCCTCCATCTTCCGCTGGAGCTGAAGTGGACCAGAGTTAAGGCTTCAATGGCCACAGAGCTCCCGTTACCTCCCATCTCTATAGTACAGCACCAGGCGCGCTCAGGATGCCAGAGCCAGGTAACAAACAGCCAGGCTTCCGGGGCAAACTCCACCAGGACCGGTCACCTGGAGGTGGGAGGGGCCACCCAGGTATGTGTGTCCGGAGGGGAGGGGGCGGTGAGGTGCGGAGGTCCAGCACAGCCTCCGGCCAACACCTGACCTCACGGAAACCCAGGCAGATTGAATCATAAAGCACCGAAAAGGTCTTGGAGGTAAACAATACAAGGACAGGACACGTGAACTGCATTACAAGCTGTCACAGAATCCTAGAGATGGAATATGTTGTCTTGGGAGTCCAGTGCAGTCTCCTTCCTTCCCTGGAGGGTTTCGAGCAAAGGCTGGATGGGCATCTGTCAGGAGGGATTAGATCAGTGTTTCTCAACCTTCCTAATGCCGTGACCCCTTAATAAAGTTCCTCATTTTGTGGTGACCCCCCAACCATAACATTTTCGTTTCTACTTCATAACTGTAATTTTGCTACTGTTGTGAATCGTAAATACCTGATATGAAGGATGTATTTTCATTCATTGGACCAAATTTGGCACAAATACCCCATACGCCCAAATTTGAATACTGATGGGGTTGGGGGAAGGACTGATTTTTGCCATTTGGGAGTTGTAGTTGCTGGGATTTATAGTTCGCCTACAATCAAAGAGCATTCTGAAACCCACCAATGATAGAATTGGGCCAAACTTCCCACACAGAACCGTCATGACCAACAGAAAATACTGTGTTTTCTGATGGTCTTTGGTGACCCCTCTGATACCCCTTTGCGACCCCCCAGGGGTCCTGACCCCCAGGTTGAGAAACACTGGATTAGATGGTGTCTTTCTGTCTGGTTGAATGGGGTTGGACTGGATGACGCTTAGGGTCCTTTCTAACTCTATGAATGTAAGAGACCTTTAGGACCATCCAGTCCAAATCCTTTTTTGTCACCAACCAATCACCCCTGACAGATGGCCATTCTTGAGAAAGGGACTCCATTGGACTCCCAGGCAGAAGCATATATCGTATTCTCGAAGGCTTTCATGGTCGGAATTCACTGCATCACTGTGAGTTTTCCGGGCTGTCTGGCCATGTTCCAGAAGCATTCTCTCCTGACGTTTCACCCGCATCTATGGCAGGCATCCTTAGAGCTTGTGAGGTCTGTTGGAAACTAGGCAAGTGGGGTTTCTATATCCGTGGAACGATGTCCAGGGTGGGAGAAAGAACTCTCGTCTGTTTGAGGACAATGTGAATGTTGCAATTGATCACCTTGTTTAGCATTGAAAAGCCTTGCAACTTCAAGGCTTGGCTGCTTCCTGCCTGGGGGAATCCTTTGTTGGGAGGTGATTAGCTGGCCCTGACTGTTTCCTGTCTGGACTTCCCCTGTTTCTTGCTTGGAATTCAATGCCTTCTCTGTGTCGTCTGACATGATAGTTCAGGCCTGGGCAAACTTGGGCCCTCCAGGTGTTTTGGACTTCAACTCCCACAATTCCTAACAGCCGTATGGGGCACTTCTCAGAGGGGGCCGGGGCCAGACCGCACCAAGCCCCACCCCCTCCCCCGCTTCGGCACTCCCAGCAGCTGCTCCGGCCTTGAGAATGGCAGGGCCAAGCCAGCCTTGTGCTAGCTATGCCACCACTGGCTTGGAACTGCCATCCTCAAGCCTGGAGAAGCTGCTCTAGCTCAGGAAAGCCAGAGGGAGGGGGGGGGGCTTGGCGCGGCCTGGATCCCTCCCAGTATTTAAATAAGCCCCAGTAGCTTCAGCTCTACCAGCAGCTTCTCCAGCCTTGAGGAGAGCAGGGTCAAGCCAGCCTTGTGCTAGCTATGCCACCACTGGCTTGGCACTGCCATCCTCAAGCCTGTAGAAGCTGCTGGGAGCTCCAAAGCCAGAGGGGAGGGGGCGGGGCTTGGCGCGGCCTGGCTCCGCCCCCTGTAGCTTCCGCTCTACCAGCAGCTTCTCCAGCCTTGAGGAGAGCAGGGTCAAGCCAGCCTTGTGCTAGCTATGCCACCACTGGCTTGGCACTGCCATCCTCAAGCCTGTAGAAGCTGCTGGGAGCTCCAAAGCCAGAGGGGAGGGGGCGGGGCTTGGTGGGGTCTGGCTCCACCCCCCCTGTGGCTTCCACTCTACTTGCAGCTTCTCCAGCCTTGAGGAGAGCCGGGCCAAGCCAGCCTTGTGCTAGCTATGCCACCACTGGCTTGGCACTGCCATCCTCAAGCCTGGAGAAGCTGCTGGGAGCACCAAAGCCAGAGGGGGGGGCGGGGCTTGGCACAGCCTGGCTCCGTCCCCTGACTTCCGCTCTACCAGCAGCTTCTCAGGCTTGAGGATGGCAGTGCCAAGCCAGCCTTGTGCTAGCTATGCCACCACTGGCTTGGCATTGCCATCCTCAAGCCTAGAGAAGCTGCTGGTAGAGCTGAAGCCAGGAGGGGCGGAGCCAGGCCGTGCCAAGCCCCCCCTCTCCAGCCTTGAGGAGGTAGATAGATCTTTCTGACTTGTTTTTCTTATAAGTACCTCGCATGCTGAAAAAGTGTGGGCACCCCTGTCATAGAGATTCATGGCTTCCAGACCTTCGATCATCATTTTGGTTGTTCTTATCCGGACACGTCCCCAGCAGGTCGACCTTGCCCAGGGTCTCTTCCAACTATTCGGTTCCAGAATCCCTCTTCTCTGCTGCAGGAACCCCCAAAAGGATACTGTCTCTTCCCTTGCTTTGGCGATGACCAAGTTCTCCATCATCTGCCGCTGCAAGGAAAGCGTCTGTGGGGGAGAGAACAACCAATGACGGGACACGAGGAGAAAGCAACGGATGCCCAATCCCTCTCCAAAGCCTTCCAGAAGAACCAATGACCCTAAGTTCTTGGAGGGTCCAGAAACAGCAGTCCACAAGTCACAGGTGGCCCCTCCAGGCTGTTAGGAATTGTGGGAGTTGAAATCCAAAACACCTGGAGGGCTGAAGTTGGTCCATACCTAGTGTAGGTCGACCCAGGAATTGGCGGGAGCCAGAACATAGCATTCTTTGGACCACTCAGAGCTTGAAAACCTTACTTTTCCCAGACTACAATTCCCAGAATCCCCACCTCCCAAGTACCCCACTTGCCAGAGAGGTCTTCTGCATGGCTTGGCTGGGGTTCAGCCTCGCTAGACGGGCCTCGTAGGTGGCCCTCAGCTTCTGGTTCTGCAGTGAAGCCTCTTCCAATGGGGTCAGCTCCCTACGCAAGAAAGAAAGAAATGTATTTATATGGGGGTTCTTCCCCAATTTTCGCTCCACCCCACACTATCAGGGTCAGCAGCAATGGCAGCCAGGAAATCCCAGGGATCCAGCCTGAGTTTTAGTCCAAATGTAAATAAGCTGAGATTCAATACATTGAATAGCTCCCTTGGGGTGAGCAACCGCCCAATGGCCAATATTCGTTCTGCGTAATTTTATCCCAGATCTTCCCAAAATGGGAAAGGGGTGGCGTGCCGCTTCCCATCGACATGTCAATAAGCTCCCCATCACAAAATCAAACAATTTTGAAAATGATAAGATTAATGCAGTGTTTCTCAACCTTCCTAATGCCGTGACCCCTCAATCCAGTTCCTCGTGTTGTGGTGACCGCCAACCATAACATTATTTCTGCTGCTACTTCATAACTGAAATTGTTTTGAATCACAATGTAAATATCTGATATGCAAGATGTTCACTGTATGAAATTTGGCACAAAAACCCGATACGCCCACATTTGAATACTGGTGGGGTTGGAGAGGGATTGATTTTGTCATTTGGGAGTTGTAGTTGATGTATTTATTGTTCATCTACACCTGCAGAGCTGTTTGGGCTGGAAATCAGCCTGAAGAAAACGGAAGTCCTCTACCATCCCGCACCACAGGAAGAATACCATCATCCCCACGTCAGCATAGGCAAATCTGTGCTTAAGTCCGTTCAGCAGTTCACCTCCCTGGGAAGCATCATCTCTTCGGATGCCAAGATTGATAAAGAGATAGATCACAGGTTAGGAAAGGCATAGAGTGCATTCGGAAGGCTTCACAAAAGAGTCTGGAGCAACAAGCACCTGAGGCAAAGCACCAAAATCAGTGCGTACAGAGATATCGTATGTCTATTCTCCTCTATGGGTCTGAAACATGGGTCACCTATCGCCAACACCTACGACTCCTCGAATGCTTTCATCAGCGCTGTCTTCGCACAATCCTAAATATACGCTGGACTGACTATGTGATGAATGTCGCTGTCCGTGAGCAAGCAGGGATCACTAGCATTGAGGCCATGCTATTGAGAACTCAGCTGCGCAGGGCAGGGCACGTCTGTAGGATGGAGGACCACCGCCTCCCAAAGATACTACTCTATGGTGAACTCGCCACGGGTCAGAGCAAGAGAGGAGTCCCCAAAATGAGATATAAGGACTCCCTGAAACAACATCTCAGGCTCGGCCAGATTGATCACCAACAATGGTCCACCCTGGCCTCACATCGGGAGGCGTGGAGACGCACTATCCACAATGCTGTGGCCTCTTTCGAGAAGACACGCCAAACGGGTCTCAAAGAGAAACAACAACGCAGAAAGAACCACAACTTGGAAACAATATTACCCAAGGAGACTTTCTGCTGTGCTTTCTGCAACCGGACTTGCCTATCTCAGATTGGCCTTTTCAGTCATCAACGCGCTTGTAAAAAGCATGGGGTGAGTCCTTCCTGAGAATCTTAGTTCGTGAAGTAATGCCGAGAGAGATAATCAAAGAGGATTATCCATGATGGAACTGAACCAAACTTGGCACACAGAACTCCCATGACTAACAGAAAATACTGGAAGGATTTGGTGGGCATTGACCTTGCGTTTTGGAGTTGTAGTTCACCTACATCCAGAGAGCACTGTGGACTCAAACAATGATGGATCAGGACCAAACTTGACATGAATACTCAAAAATGCCCAAATGTGAACACTGGTAGAGTTTGGGGAAAATAGACCTTGACATTTAGGAGTTGTAGTTGCTGGGATTTATAGTTCACTTACAATCAAAGAGCATTCTGAACCCTACCATTGATAGAATTGGGCCAAATGTCCCACACTGAACCCCCTTGCCTTGAAGGGAATCACTGGTCCGAGCCTCCCTCCAGCCTTATACGCTCACACTTGCCCGCACATGTGCCGAGCACGCCTGCTCTCCCCTAGTGGGATTACAATAACACTTTCTCACTTCTTGCAGCTCTGGACTTCTGTGATTTGCAGCTTTTGGAACATTTCGGGAGGCAAGAATGGCGAGAGTTTGCCCCCTTCGTCCGAATAAACCCTCCGGTGCCGGGAAGTGGGGGCCGGCCCCAAAATCCGCTCCGCCACCAGCTTCGCCTTTCCTTTCCCTGCAGAGCAAAGGAGGAGAGGATCGTGCAGTGAGGGAATCCACACACCACAATTATATCACTTTAGTAGCACTTTAACTGCCACAGCTTAACCTGAAAGAGTTGCCGTTTGCATACATCTTGGAGATGGGGATCCAAGTCTAAACATGAAATATGTTTCAGATATACCTCAAAAGGAATGTTCTTAATTATTTTTGTGAACGAAACAAAGTTTATGTACATCAGGCATGGGCAAACTTTGGCCCTCCAGGTGTTTTGGACTTTAACTCCCATAATTCTTAACAGCCTTCCGGCTGATAGGAATTATGGGAGTTGTAGTCCAAAACACCTGGAGGGCCAAAGTTTGCCCATGCTTAGTATACATTCTGTTGTATGTCAGCCTGTTTCCACATGTCACTGTGTCTGAGTTCAAAGCTTAGGTGGTTACAGTATCTTCTTAGAGGCAAGTATCTTAAGGTTACAATACACTAACTATGGAGATACAACTTGATACTGTATAGCTGCACTCCCAGAACCAATAGCTCAGCAGTCTTTACACTAACTGCTTGTCCTTTAAACCCAACTGCTTTCCTAGCAGTTCAAACACAGTTTTTCTTCTACTCTCTCACAGAGTAGAGTCAGAGTCTTTTTTAAAACCGGCTGACAGCTGGCTAAAACGGACTCTCTAACTCTCCACACACCCTCTCCGACTTTCACTGCCAACTGCTAAAGTTTGAATTTGAAGATTCTAAGGCCAGTTGCAGGCTCCGCCTCCTGTTTCCACGGTAACGGAAACCCCTTGGAGGTTCTGCACACTAATATCTCTGTTAACCCTTTAGGGTTAGCTAAGGTTTTACCCCTTCAACATATATATAAATATCAACCATATTTAAAACCTGTAATAAAGAAATATGATTTCACCACAGGCCTCTCCCAGGAATGGGACCTTGTGAATTTTCCCGAGACAGCTCAGGCCTCTCGTCTAAGCTTAACTCAGACCCAAGCAAACCCTCATCCCCATTGTCAAAAGACCCAGGACCACCATCAGGAATATCATCCCCATTCCTAGCATGAACATCAGACACAATGACATGTGGAAACAGGCTGACATACAACAGAATGTATACTATACTGTTTATGCTGTCTTTCATAGAAACATTGATTGATATGGTATCGATAGATTACATTGTTATATTTATCTTACACAAGGCCTCTCCATTGCCTAGGCGACAAGACAACAAGATGGCCGCCCTCCTCCTCTCCCTGGGTCAAGACTTCAAGTAAGGCTTCCGATTGGCTGGGAAAGGGGCCTGAACCCACCAATGGGAGGCCTTACTTTCGGAGAGGGCGGACTTTCAGGTGCGCAGGCGCAGGGGGAGCTCAGTCCGCAGGAGGAGGAAGCTGTTGCTGTTTGAACACTGGGACTTGTAGTCCTGGATGTGTTTTCGCTGCCGTTGGTGTTTTGGATCGCCGGGAGTGGCTGGTGTGGCTCGTGCGGACAGGTAGTTGTTTTCTTTTTGGGGTTTGGGGGTTGTATGGGGAAGTTCCGGGTGGACATTAGTTGTTTTTGTTGTTGGTACTCCAAGCATGCACCTTTGTTTTTTCAGGTGCAGGGGTTTATGGGAGTTGTAGTCTTCCATGTTTTTAGGGGTTTTTGGCTGTTGCCTATTATTGGGGGGGGGGTTGGAGAGGCAAACACTCCTGGTGGGGTGGGGGGTTGTGTGGCCTAATTTGGTGTTTCTGCGTTCAGAGGTTTTTCCCCTAAGCACACCACGTCTCTTTTTATATATATATAGATTGGTACAACATACATACACACTCCTTACTTGCTCCTTAAACCCTCTTGTTTTGGGTCATGGATTTATATACCTATGGACCTTGTTTTGCCTTGAAGCTCATGGACTAACCTTTGTTTTGGAACTTGTTCTGTTTTGATAATTTTACTACTTTGCTAACTTATATCCTTGAATAAACCGCTTGCTGATTTTACCAAACTGGTGTGGTATTGAAGGCCAGAGGTGTTCCTGGTCTGGTGTACAACACATTCAAAGCACTACCTCAGCAACCCATATGGACAATTTTTGGATTGTTCTCGATTTCCAGATAAGAAATATTCAACTTGTATATTCTAGTTTAGTTTTGAGACTAAAATGCAGCTTGGCCCTGCCTCTTGGATTTGTCCCTAAATGTGTTTGCAGGGCGATTCAACCTCCCTCCCTTCCCTTCCTAACAAAGAACAGGGTCAAGGAAAGAAGGAAGGAACCCGCTCCCTTCCAGCACAATATTTGCCCAGGGTCAAAGCGTAACAGGTCAGCTGACCCTATCTGATGCTCAACTGAATGGCCTGAATCCAAGGGATTCAGATACAGATACAAATGTGACCTGGAACAACTCCACACAACAATACAACAAAGTAGTGTATTGTTTTTACCACTGATCACCGCTGTGACAGACTGGATGAGGGCGAACAAATTGAAACTAAATCCAGACAAGACAGAGGTACTCCTGGTCAGTCATAAGGCCGAACAGGGCATAGGGTTACAGCCTGTGTTGGATGGGGTTACACTCACCTGAAGATACAGGTTCGCAGTCTGGGAGTGATCCTGGACTCATCGCTGAGCCTGGAGCCCCAGGTCTCGGCGGTGGCCGGGGAGCTTTTGCACAGCTTAGGCTTGTGCGCCAGCTGCGCCCGTATCTTGGGAAGTCGGACTTGGCCACGGTGGCACACGCTCTGGTTACATCCCGTATAGAGTACTGCAACACTCTCTACATGGGGTTGCCTCTGAAGACTGCTCGGAAGCTGCAATTAGTCCAACGCACGGCAGCCAGATTACTAACAGAAGCAGGGTACAGGGAGCATACGACCCCCTTGCTGCGCCAGCTCCATTGGCTGCCAATTAGCTTCCGAGGACAATTCAAAGTGCTGGTTTTAACCTACAAAACCCTATACCAGGGGTGCTCAGAATGGTGATCTCGATCACCAGGGTGATCTTTGGGCCTCATCCTGGTGATCTTCAGGCCCCTGACCAGGTTTTTTGCTGTTGGTCCTCTTCACGCTCCCCTGCACGCTGCAAAGAAGTCCTCCGTCGTTGCTCCTCCCTGCTCGCGCGCCGCCTCCAAAAGCTCCAGAGTCCAAGAGGCAGAATGGGGCCCCTCTTTTGGATTCCTCCTCCTCCCTCCGTCCTTCTCCAGCCACTCAGAGTCATAGGAGACCAAAGGGGGCGGGCCTGGATGACGCGATGCATGGCTGGCCCCGCGCGCATGCGCAGAAGCACCCATTCTGCCTCTCGGACTTCTCGTGAGCTCTTGGAGGCGGCACACATGCTGGCGGCGTGGAAATAGGAGCAACGACGGAGGAGGAGAAGAAGGACGCTTTGGGGTCATTTCCTTACCGCATCTCAAAGGTCGGTCTTTTTACTTTGGGGTGCGTGCTTGATTGTTCTGTGGCATGTCTCTTTGTTTATTTTTAATGTTTAAAAATGGCCTTTTAGCTCCAAAGCCTCTCTGCTTGCTTTGTTCCTTGAGAAATATATGTTGGGGAATATGGAAATGTGGGAGAAATGGGGTGGTTGGATGTATTTTTGCATGCCCCTTTGTTTACCTTGCTGAGTATTAAATGGCCTTGCAGTTCAAAAGCCTCTCTTCTTACTTTCTGGCTGATGATATGTGTGGTAATATGGCAGTGTGGGAGAAATGGGGTGGTTGGATGTATTTTTATGCTCTGTTTTATATTGTTGTTATTAAATTGAAATGTTGATGTTTTATAACTTCATTTTATGTAAACTGCCCCGAGCCTGCTGGAAGGAGCGGTACATAAAAATGAATAATAAATATAAATAAATAAGAAAAAAAATTATACGTTTTACATTTCTGGGTAGGTGATCTTTGGGACTTGGTTTTTTAATCAGTAGCTCCCATGCTAAAAAAGTGTGAGCACCCCTGCCCTATACAGTCCCGGCCCAGTTTACCTGTCCGAACTTATTCTCCCCTATGAACCCTCAAGAGTGCCAAGGTCGTCTGGAGAGGCCCTGCTCTCGGTCCCGCCTCCTTCGCAGGCGCGGTTGGTGGGGACTAGGCACAGGGCCTTTTCTGTGGTGGCCCCCCATTGTGGAATTCCCTCCCAAGTGAAATTAGATCTGCCCCCTCCCTCCTGACTTTTAGGAAGCGGGTGAAAACATGGCTGTGCAATGAGGCCTTCGCACAATGAGGGCAGAGATCACTAATTGACTAAAGTTGCTGACCACCAGACATGGACTGTATACAAGGACTGAGCTGGACATGATTTTACTCTGGCGAATAGTTTTCATGTATTTACTGTATTGGTAACTGTTAATTTTATTGTGAATTTTAGATGTTTTTAGATTTTAAATGTTAGCATTGAATTCTTGCTGTTTGCCGGTCTGAGTCCCTCTTCGGAGGTGAGAAGATCGGGGCACAAAAGTTTTAAATAAATAATAAATAAATAAAAAGAGCTAAATATAAATAATAATATTTAATATTAAATATAAATAATAGTATTTAATATTAAATATAAATAATAGTATTTAATATTAAATATAAATAATAATATTTAATATTAAATATAAATAATAATATTTGATATTAAATAATAATAATATTTAATATTAAATATAAATAATAATATTTAACAATAACAACAACAGCACAACTCATTCTGCAGATGGAAAGAAAATTAGGTCCAATCTACACAGAGAGAATGGGGACTACATTCATGCATCCCTCCAGATGAGGTTAGAGTGCAGCTCCCAGCAGCCACCATCGTCGAGAATGATGGGAGGTGCAGTCCAACCACAGTAGAGGACCGTTCTGTGAAAATTCCCAGGCTCCAAATCCCAGCATTCTTCATCATTGGTTATCCCGAACGGCTGGGACGTGCAACTTCAGCAAATCTTAAAGGGCGATTCCCAAATTCAAGCCAGAAATGAACTGCATCCTTCCAGGACAAAAAACAACAAAGCAAGGCTCACCGATTTTGGTGACACTGCTCTTGGCTCTTTCCAAACATTGCTCTGCCACTTTTAGCATCTTGGGAGTATCAGGAGTCACATCGCTTCCATCAGCTATGAGGAAGAAAGACAAGGGCAACATGGTAATAAGATTATGATGATGATTGAGATAGTATTGAGATGGAGGACCTGATTCTTGCAGCCCATGAACAATCAGAACCTATGCCAGGCCTGGGCAAACTTTGGCCCTCCAGGTGTTTTGGACTCTAACTCCCACAATTCCTAACAGCCGGTAGGCTGTTAGGAATTGTGGGAGTTAGAGTCCAAAACACCTGGAGGGCCGAAGTTTGCCCAGGCCTGACCTATGCCATCAAAGCCAGAACTGAAAAGATGACGACAGATTTCAAGTGTAGACTCTGCAAGGAAGCAGACAGAACGATGGATCAGCTGTTACAAGAACATGGCGCACACAGACTATAAGCATAGGCATACTAGAACCAATGAGGAAATGACATTTTTAACCCAGAACAAAAATTGTGTTACATAGTGTTATGACTAAGGTTCAACTAGAAAATGAAGGAGGGCTACTTGGGGAGGGGGAGGGTGCTTTCACCTTGCACTTATGTTTATATATTACCAATCTATGGATTCTAGAGACATTTATTCATAAGATTTTGGAGTGAAAGGTGACAGATCAAGAGCTATTGCACTTTAACTGCTATTCAAACTGGCATTTTAAAGCTTATATATTAATATAATATAATATTAATATATTACTGATGTTGTGCTATGATAATGTAATATATTGTACACACATATAATATTGATAGTAATATTACAATATAATACTAATAATATTGTAATATTAATATTGTCACCCATTCAGAAGCAGCCCTGCAGCGCATCACATCCTGCTTTGCAGCAGCTGCAGAGCTGTTTGGGCTGGAAGTCAGCCTGAAGAAAACGGAAGTCCTCTACCAGCCCACACCACAGGAAGAACACCATCATCCCCACGTCAGCATAGGCACATCTGTGCTTAAGTCCGTCCAGCAGTTCACCTACCTGGAAAGCATCATCTCTTCAGACGCCAAGATTGATAAAGAGATAGATCACAGATTAGCAAAAGCATAGAGTGCATTCGGAAGGCTTCACAAAAGAGTCTGGAGCAACAAGCACCTGAGGCAAAGCACCGAAATCAGTGAGTACAGAGCTATCCTACTGTCTATTCTCCTCTATGGGTCTGAAGCATGGGTCACCTATCGCCAACACCTACGACTCCTTGAACGCTTTCATCAGCGCTGTCTTCACACAATCCTAAATATACACTGGACCGACTATGTGACGAATGTTGCCGTCCTTGAACAAGCAGGGATCACCAGCATTGAGGCCATGCTATTGAGAACACAGCTGCGCTGGGCAGGGCACGTCTCTAGGATGGAGGACCACCGCCTCCCAAAGATACTACTCTACGGTGGACTCGCCACGATTCAGTGCAAGAGAGGCACCCCCAAAAAGAGATATGAGGACACCCTGAAACAACATCTCAGACTCGGCCAGATTGATCACCAATAAAGGTCCACCCTGGCCTCACATCGGGAGGCATGGAGACGCACTATCCACAATGCTGCGGCCTCTTTCGAGAAGACACACCAAATGGGTCTCGAAGTGAAATGACAACGCAGATAGAACCGCAACTTGGAAACGACATCACCCAAGGAGACTTTCTGCTGTGCTTTCTGCAACCGAACTTGCCTATCTCAGATTGGCCTTTTTAGTCATCAACACGCTTGTAAAAAGTGTGGGATGAGTCCTTCCTAAGAATCTTCGTTCGTGAAGTAATGCCGAGAGAGAGATTAGAATTATATATTTTATATTACATGTAATATTACTAATAACATTACAGTATAGTGATATCATACTATATAATACTAATATTGTGCTTTGCTAATACTATGTCGTATACACATATAATATTGATAATAATATTATAATGTAATACAATATACTAATAATACAATATAATAATTATATATTTCATATCACATGAAATATTAGTAATAACATTACAGTATAGCGGTATAATACAATATGTTTGCCGGTCTGAGTCCCTCTTCGGGGGTGAGAAGGCCGGGGTATAAAAGTTTTAAATAAATAATATAAATATTTATATTATAAAAGTTTTAAATAAAAGTTTTAAATAAATAAATAAATAAAATATGGGAACGTATAGTACTAATATTGTTCTATACTAATAATATAATATATTGCAGTGTTTCCCAACCAGTGTGCCACGGCACACTAGTGTGCCGTGAGCGATCATCAGCTGTGCCGTGGGAAACCCTTTCTTCCCAGGGAGGAGGAGGAAGGGCCATGAGCGATCATGAGGTGTGCCGTGGGAAATTGGAACCTCCAGGAAAGTGGGGTAGGGGGGGGGGGGAGTCTAGTGTGTTGAAGTATAAAAACCTTAAGAAACCTACCTCACTAAAGGCACAAAATTACAAACACCCCCCTCCCCACCCGTTGTCTACTTGGTCTCTCCCTCTCCATGCATTGGGAAGGCCTGCCTCCCTTTCCCCAAGTAGAGACCTCCTCTTGCCTTCAAGGCATGGGAGTTCTGTGTGGGAAGTTTGGCCCAGTTCTATCATTGGTGGGGTTCAGAATGTTCTTTGATTGTTGTGGAACTATAAATCCCAGCAACTACAACTCCCAAATGTCAAGGTCTATTTCCCCTGAACTCCATCTGCATTCATATTTGGGCATATTGAGTATTCAAGTTTGGTCCTGATCCAACATTGTTTGAGTCCACAGTGCTCTCTGGATATAGGTGAACTACAACTCCAAAACTCAAGGTCAATGCCCACCAAACTCTTATAGCCTTTTATCTTGGTTATGGGAGTTCTGTGTGGGAAGTTTGTGCCTTTCTGCCATTCCTGCCAGGATACCTATGTTGAGTTCATTGAAACAGGCCCCGGTTTCACACTGAGTGTATAAATACATTAAAAAAACATATTAACTATATGTATGACTGTGTTAGAGTGTCATTTTGTGTCATTTTGGTTGGTGGTGTGCCCCAGGATTTTGCAAATGTAAAAAGTGTGCTGCGGCTCAAAAAAGGTTGGGAAACATTGATATATTGTATGTACATATAACTTGTAAGCTGCGCTGAGTCCCCTTCGGGGTGAAAAGGGCGGCATATAAATGCCATAAATAAATAAATAAATAAAATAAGTTAGGAACGTCAATATTCCAAGAAGAAGCTCAGACAGCTGGGACATAATGCAGGTCAACAAACAAATCGATATCAACCTCCCTGCTATTGTTATAATTTCATATTCCAAACAAAATCCAAAAATATTTGGATTCAAAGAGTCACATTTTGCAAGCACTACACATCCTGAAAGATGGGACTGCCTTCTTGTGATGCCATGGCAAGGAGGCTGCGGTGATGTCTTATGTACTGACCACAAAGGATGCAATAAAAAAAGGTAAACATAAGGAAAGGAGTAAAAGTAATGTTTGGACTTCACCTTCCCGAATTGCACCATAGCCAGGTAATGTTTTCAAGGTCTGGGACAGCACAAAGCAAACTGTTCCCTGTCCAAAGTCCCTTTCTCAAATGCCAGGTCTATTCAACAGAATTGCTCTGAAATCTCTGCGCCGGCAACGCCTTTATGGCGATTTATCAGCAACCTAACAATGGCCCTCCTCAGAAACTCCTTCCACATTCCAGAAAATTGGAATGTCAGAGGAACTCTGGCTGTAATGGAGTGCAAAATCCTGGCAGTTTTACCCAAACTGGACTCTTTCCGACAAGAGAGAGAGAAAAATATGGTTACGTTATTACACAATTTAACTTGATTTTTGTTCCTGGGGAATAAAGTAAAATACATTTCCTAATTGGTTCATAAAAATATGGATACGTTTATTAAACTGGATTTGCGAGACATCCTGCAGCACCTTTCATTCTAATTTTTCAATGACTATCTCATTGAGTCTGAACCAATTCAACATAGTTTGTGGTATCCACAAAAACAAAGTTTCTGGAGGAGAACAACTACTTTCAAAGTAAGGAACACACAATTAAAGACAAAATAACACTTTCAAACCAGGAACAGAACTTTTTTTTTTCAAATTTTGTTACATAGTGTTATTATTGCTAGGACGGAATATGCCAGTGTTTCCCAACCGGTGTGCCGCGGCACACTAGTGTGCTGTGAGCGATCATCAGGTGTGCCGTGGGAAACCCTTTTTCCCCCTCCTGCCAAACTCCTGCTGCTTGCGCGGGGAGGAGAAAGAAGGGCCGGGCGGTGAAGAAGAAGTTGCTGGGGCGCCGCCTCCTTCAGCCGTTTCCCCTCCGCGTGTGCCAGCCAGCCAGCCAGCCTCCAATCGAGGAGGAAGGAAGGAAGGGTGACATCACTCAGGCCCCACCCCCTTTCCAGCGGTCACCATTTGAGGAGGAGGAAAGGCCGGCAGAGAGGCTGAGGTGAGCGGAGGGAGGGTCGGAAAAGGGTGGCGTGTCCCCCTCCCCATGAAGAAAAGGCCCGCTCATCATTATTGGAGTCCACAGAGCTCTCTGGATGTATGTGAACTACAACTCCCAAACGTCAAGGTCTATTTCCCCCAAACTCCATGTGTGTTCATAGTTGGGCATATTGAGTATTCATGCAAAGTGTGGTCCAGATCCATCATTCTTTGAGTCCACAGTGCTCTTTGGGTGTAGGTGAACTACAACTCCAAAACTCAAGGTCAATGCCCACCAAACTCTTATAGTATTTTCTCTTGGTTATGGGAGTTCTGTGTAGGAAGTTTGATTCCATTCCATCATTGGTGGAGTTCAGAATGCTCTTTGATTGCTGGTGAACTATAACTCCCGGCAACTACAACTCCCAAATGACAAAATCAATTTTTTGACTGATGGTCCCTCCTTGGGTTAGTATTAGTATGTTTTGTGGCCAAATTTGGCAGCATGAGTTATGTTAATCCCACAAATGAACATATATATATATATATATATAGAGAGAGAGAGAGAGAGAGAGCACAACAGCGCAGGCAGAAAAGCAAACATCACAGGGAAGCATGTCTGTGTAGGAGGGTGAACATTAGGAAGAACTTCCTGACTGTGAGAGCTGTTCAGCAATGGAACTCTCTGCCTCAGAGTGTGCTTCCATCTGGCAGCTCTCTTTCCAGCTGGCTTCCCTGAGGATCGGGTAAGTTTTCCCTGAGGACCGGGTGACTGCGATAAAAACTAAACACAGAGAGAGACTGACAGCTGTTGAGCAAGACCTTTGTGTGTCTTTCTGCCATTCCTGCCAGGATATCTACCGGTATGTTGTGTTCATCGAAACAGGCCCAGGTTTCACACGGAGTGTATAAATAGATTTAAAAACATATTAACTATATGTATGACTGTGTCATTTTGTGTCATTTTGGTTGGTGGTGTGCCCCAGGATTTTGTAAATGTAAAAAGGATGCCGTGGCTCAAAAAAGGTTGGGAAACACTGGAATATGCCATGGAATCATATAACCATGGAGTTGGAAAAGACCCCCAAGGGCCATCAAGTCCATCCCTATTCTGCTACAAACACCATCAAGGCCCTCCTGACAGACGGCCATCCAGCCTCTGCTTAACTGCCCCAGGGAAGGAGATTCCACTGGGCTCCAGGGCAGTGTGTTCCACTGTTCAACAGATCTAACCATCAGGAAGTTTAAGTGGAAATCCCTTTCCTGCCATTTGAATTAATGGCTCCATTGTGTCCCAGTCTTCGGAACAGCAAAAAACAGCATTTTTTCTCCCTCCTCAATGGGACATATTGAGAATCTGAACATGGCTCTCATACTCCCTTGTCAGCCTCCTCTTCTCCAAGCTAAACACCAACAGCTGCCTAAACCGCTCCTCAGACAACTCATAATTTCAACACCTCCTAACCATTGTGATCCCTCTCCTCTGGGCATCTTCCAGCTTGGTCAACTCCTTCTTGAGTTGCTTTGCCCAAAGCAGAATAATATTATTCCAAGCGAGGCCTGACCAAAGCAGAATTGATTGAGATCTGTGATTTCCCTTGATCTGGACACTATCTTCCTATGGATGGGGCCTAGAATCACCTTAGCTTCTTTAGCAGCCGCAACACACTGTTGGTTCATGCCTGGCTTGTAGTCCACTGAGACTCCCGGACGCCTTTCTCATGGACAGTGATCATGGGGAAGGTGCCACTCACCTTTGGCTGCTGTGGCCTCTTCCAGCAAGGCCTGGGAGATGTAGTGGATGCTCTTGAGGTACTCCACGTAGGCTTCCTGCCAAGAGAAAAGAGACCCAATCTAAGCCAGGGAAGCTCCGTGATGAGTTGGACTTGAAAACATGCATCTGCACAGGAGCACGTAAGGCAACGGTGTGACTGAGATCCCTTTTACTGGAGCCAAAGACAAGAACCCTCCCCAAATATGGAAAAGATGGAAAGAGACCCACCTTCATCATCAAAGGCAAAGAGGGGTTTGGGAGGTGATATATATGCTGGATTTCGTATCACAAAATCACAAGTCAAACACTTCCCAAGCGTCTAGGACTTGTGATGATGTATGCGCCCCAGGGCCGTAGCCAGGATTTTGGTTCGGGGGGGCTGAGTTTGGTCGGTGGGGGCTGAGACTGGGTGGGAGAGGGGTTTACCCTAGCAAACCCAGATAACCCCAAGGTGGGATATAATCAGATCAGTGGAAAAACATAACAGTTTTTGTACCAGTAAGGCTGACAGATTTCGGGGGGCTGAAGCCCCTTAGCCCCCTGGATTGCCTGATGCGCCCAGATCCAAGTCAATGCTTTGATTTTGTTTCCAAATTATTATTATTATTATTATTAGTTATCCAACTCTCCTCACAGCTCAAGGTGTGGTAGAACACAGCTATACACTCAAATAAATAACAACAATAAACACCCAGATCAATAATAATAAGTGTTCTTTGTTGCCTGTCTCTCCTCACAGTTCAAGGCAGGATACAACACAATTAAACATCCAGATTATTATTATTAATAATAAAAACAACCTGCATAATAACAACAACAACAATAAATATTCTGGACCGTCTATGTGACGAATGTTGCTGTCCTTGAGCAAGCAGGGATCACCAGCGTTGAGGCCATGCTATTGAGAACACAGCTGCGCTGGGCAGGGCACATCTCTAGGATGGAGGACCACCGCCTCCCAAAGATACTACTCTACGGTGAACTCGCCACGGGTCAGCGCAAGAGAGGCGCCCCCAAAAAGAGATACAAGGACTCCCTGAAACAACATCTCAGGCTCGGCCAGATTGGTCACCAACAATGGTCCACCCTGGCCTCACATCGGGAGGCATGGAGACGCACTATCCACGATGCTGCGGCCTCTTTCGAGAAGATACGCCAAATGGGTCTCGAAGAGAATTATTTATTTATTATTTATTTATTTACGGCATTTTACCCCCCCCCCCCCGAGGGGTGACTCAGAGCGGCTTCCAAAAGGCACAATTTGATGCCTACATCACAATCGCAGTATAAAAACACAATATAAAACCCTCCAGCATTCGACACTAAAAATACATTAAAATACAATTATATTCACACATCCTATGCATTCACCTATGTTAAAAACAGTGTTCCGTCCATGAAAGCATTGAGCCCTATTCACCAACTTTCCATTAAAACTACTAAAGTGCTGTCCTGTGCTACTATGCGAACGCCTGGTCCCACATACAGGCTATCACATACAGGAGGGATGGAATTGATTGTATGTCGCTAGGGAGCGCATTCCACAGACGGGGAGCCCCCACCGAGAAGGCCCTCTCCCTCGTCCCCACCAGCCGCACCTGGAAAGCCGGCGGGAGCGAGAGCAGGGCCTCCCCGGATGATCTTAAAGTACGAGGTGGGACGTAGCGGCAGATGCATTCGGACAAGTAAGATGGGCCAGAACCGTATAGAGCTTTAAAGGTCAAAACCAGCACTTTGAATTGAGCTCGGAAGTGGACAGGCAGCCAGTGGAGCTGACACAACAGGGGGGTAGTATGCTCCTAGGGTTGGCATATGTCCCTTATTCTAAGGGACGTCCCTTATTTTGGCCCTAAAATTTGTGTCCCTTATTTTCAGGCCCTGTCCCTTATTTTTGACTAGAAGGGCAGGACTGGGCGGGGTTGACCAGAGGAAGGTGTGCGCTGTGGTTTCCACGGCAATGCCTGCCCGGGGATTCCCACTCGCAGGGCAGCCTGCGTCCCCGTTGGAAGGAAGAGGCGAGACAGGACTTTTTCAAAGTACAGTAGACTAATTAACCACTACCCAGGGGGAATGTTGGATCATGTTGGATAACGATAGTTTCTGGTTGCTTGAGAGTTACTCTTAAAATAGGCCTAGCTGTGCATCCCAATACTATACAATGCTGTGTATCCCATACTATACTATACTATACCATTAACTATTGACATAATAATCATGAAGATGTACTGTCTTATAAAATTTATTTTCTTTTAATGTTTAGACAATGCACTTTTACAGTCAGCAAAGTCAAGTACTAAATACAGATGGAGAAAATAAGGTACTTCTAATAATGTTTTTTCCGCATGACAAGGCATGCAGAAACATACCATGTCCTGTTAAGAGGGTGCAAGTCAGTTTCTTTTGTGAGTTTCAATCATTATCTTATTCTGTTAATACAACTATTTCTACCTAACGTTTGAGTTTCAAGTTTTTAATGAAGTGTCCCTTATTTTTGTGAAACATCCCGTAAATGTCCCTTATTTCTTATATCAAAAAATGGCAACCCTATATGCTCCTTGTATGTAGCTCCAGTTAGTAGTCTGGCTGCCGCCCGTTGGACTAGTTGTAATTTCCGAACTGTCTTCAAAGGCAGCCCCATGTAGAGCGCGTTGCAGTAATCTATTCGGGATGTGACCAGAGCGTGGACGACCGTAGCCAGATCAGACTTCCCAAGGTACGGACGACAACGCAGAAAGAACCGCAACTTGGAAACAACATCACCCAAGGAGACTTTCTGCTGTGCTTTCTGCAACAGAACTTGCCTATCTCAGATTGGCCTTTTCAGTCATCTACGCGCTTGTAAAAAAGCGTGGGATGAGTACTTCCTCAGAATCTTCGTTCGCTAAGGAATGCCAAATAAACACCCAGATAAACAACAACAATAGTAATAAATATTCAGAGAAATAATAGTAGTAATAATAATAATAAACACCCAGGTTGATGATGATGATGATAATAATAATAATAGAGGTTCTTTGCTGCCTGCCTCTCCTTGAAGCTCAAGGCAGGGTGCAACTCAGCTAAATAATGATAATAATAAAAGTAATAAACACCTAGATAAATAAATAATAATAAACACCCAGATTAATAATAATAAACGTCCTTTGTCAACACCGTGAAACAACCTGCATAATAACAACAACAATAATAAATACTCTGGACCGTCTATGTGACGAATGTTGCTGTCCTTGAGCAAGCAGGGATCACCAGCATTGAGGCCATGCTATTGAGAACACAGCTGCGCTGGGCAGGGCACGTCTCTAGGATGGAGGACTACCGCCTCCCAAAGATACTACTCTATGGTGAACTCGCTACGGGTCAGCGCAAGAGAGGCACCCCAAAAAAGTGATATAAGGACTCCCTGAAACAACATCTCAGGCTCGGCCAGATTGATCACCAACAATGGTCCACCCTGGCCTCACATCGGGAGGCATGGAGACGCACTATCCACAATGCTGCGGCCTCTTTCGAGAAGACACTCTGAATGGGTCTCGACAACGCAGAAAGAACCGCAACTTGGAAACAACATCACCCAAGGAGACTTTCTGCTGTACTTTCTGCAACCGGACTTGCCTATCTCAGATTGGCCTTTTCAGTCATCTACGCGCTTGTAAAAAAGCGTGGGATGAGTCCTTCCTAAGAATCTTCGTTCGTGAAGTAATGTCGATAGAGAGAAATATTATTAATAATAACTACTCATATAAATAATAATAATAAACAACCTGTATAATAATAATAATAATAAATGCTCTTTGTTACCTGCCTCTCCTCACAGCTCATGGCAGGATACAACACAGCTAAACACCCAGATAAATAATAATAAAAAACAACCAGATAAATAACAATAAACACCTATATAAATAATAATAGTAATAATATTAATAATTGGTCTTTGTTGTCTGCTTCTCCTCACAACTCAGGGTAAAACATAGCTAAACACTCAGTCAAATAATAAAAGTAACAAGAGTAATAAACACGCAGATGAACAACAAGAACAATAATAGTAATAAACATTCAGAGAAATAATAGTAATAATAATAATAATAAACACCCGGGTTGATTATGATGATGATAATAATAATACAGGTTCTTTGCTGCCGGCCTCTCCTTGAAGCTCAAGGCAGGGTGCAACTCAGCTAAATAATGATAACAATAATAGTAATAAACACCTAGATAAATAATTATAATAATAAACACATAAATAATAATAAACACCTAGATAACCAATAATAATAAACACCTAGATAAACAATAATAATAATAAACACCTAGATAAATAATAATAAACACCTAGATAAATAATAATAATAAACACCTAAACAATAATAATAAACACCTAGATAATAATAAATAAACACCTAGATAAATAATAATAATAATAAACACCTAGATAAATAATAATAATAATAATCACCTAGATAAATAATTATAATAAACACATAAATAATAATAATAAACACCTAGATAAACAACAACAATAATAAACACCTAGATAAACAATAATAATAATAAACACCTAGATAAATAATAATAATAATAAACACCTAGATAAATAATTATAATAATAAACACATAAATAATAATAATAAACACCTAGATAAACAATAATAATAATAAACACCTAGATAAATAATTATAATAATAAACACATAAATAATAATAAACACCTAGATAAACAATAATAATAATAAACACCTAGATAAACAATAATAATAATAATAAACACCTAGATAAATAATAATAATAAACACCTAGATAAATAATAATAATAATAAACACCTAGATAAACAATAATAATAATAATAAACACCTAGATAAATAATAATAATAATAAACACCTAGATAAATAATAATAATAATAAACACCTAGATAAATAATAATAATAATAAACACAGAAATAATAATAATAAACACCTAGATAAATAATTATAATAATAAACACATAAATAATAATAAATGCCTAGATAAACAATAATAATAATAAACACCTAGATAAACAATAATAATAATAATAATAAACACCTAGATAAATAATAATAATAATAAACACCTAGATAAACAATAATAATAATAATAAATGTCCTTTGTCAACACCGTGAAACATCCAGTTGAAACACATTGCCATAAACCACTTGTATTGAAAGGCCTAGGATGAAGACTGAACACGGATGGCGCAGTGGAATCACTGACACGCATCCTGACACGGGAGGAGGCGCATCCACACGTGCTTATCCAGGCCCAGGTTATCCCTCCCTCCTGCTATTCCCTTACCCGCGGCTTATCCCCGGCGTCCAACTCCAGGGCCCCTTTGGCCAGCTTCATGGCCCCCTGGAGCGGCTTGACCGCGGGCTCTGCCGAGGCGGCCATGGCTCAGGCCGGAACCTTTCTGCCGGGGGAACGGCTTTCCGGCCGGAGCGAAGGCAGGGACGGGAGAAAACCGCGGACCAATGGGAGGAGAGGAGGCACGGCGCGCGGAGCTCACGACAGGAGGGCCGAGGCTGTGATTGGTCGGCGGCACTCCGGAAGAGGCGGGGCTTATATGGATCATTCAGTTTGACAGTTTAACGCAGGCCTGAGTCAACTTGGGCCCTCAAGGGGTTTGGGACTACAACTCCCACAATGCCTAGCGGCCTCAGGCCCTTTCCTTTTCCCCCTCAGCCGCTTAAGCGGCTGAGTGGGAAAAGGAAGGGGCCTGAGGCCGCCAGGCATTGTGGGAGTTGTAGTCCCAAACCCCTTGAAGGCCCAAATTGGCCCAGGCCTGCTTTAAAACAACACCATGGGGTCCTTGGATTTATAGTTTGGTCAGAACCCAGCCCTCTTGTCCAGAGCAGACTGAAGGCCTTTGGAAACTACAACTCCCATAGGAAGTCAAACTGCATTCCTTCTACACCCCCCTTGGTAGAACTACAAGTCCCATGGTGACTGAGGCTTGCTGTTATCGAACACCACAACCCTCTCTCACACCCCTGAAAAAGATAATTTATGAGTTAAGGGATTTATAGTTTTGCTAAGGACATCAGGCTGTGATGGTGTAAAAGGGTTAATCCATGGTCACCCTCTAACAAGACTAGCAGCAACTACTAGATGAATGGATAGCTGGGTAGAGAGATAGACGGATGGATGGATAGATCAATGGAGAGATGGATGGATAGATTGATGGATGGACGGACTGATAGATCAATGGAGAGATGGATGGATAGATAGATGGATGGATTGATTGATGGATGGGTGGATAGATAGATCGGTGGATGGATATGGATGGATGGATGGACGGATTGATAGATCAATAGAGAGATGGGTGGATGGATAGATGGCTGGATTGATTGATGGATGGATGGATAGATAGATTGGTGGATGGATAGATGGATGGACGGACGGATTGATAGATCAATAGAGAGATGGGTGGATGGATAGATGGCTGGATTGATTGATGGATGGGTGGATAGATAGATCGGTGGATGGATAGATGGATGGACGGACGGATTGATAGATCAATAGAGAGATGGGTGGATGGATAGATGGCTGGATTGATTGATGGATGGATAGATAGATCGGTGGATGGATAGATGGATGGACGGACGGATTGATAGATCAATAGAGAGATGGGTGGATGGATAGATGGCTGGATTGATTGATGGATGGATGGATAGATGGCTGGATTGATTGATGGATGGGTGGATAGATAGATCGGTGGATGGATAGATGGATGGACGGACGGATTGATAGATCAATAGAGAGATGGGTGGATGGATAGATGGCTGGATTGATTGATGGATGGGTGGATAGATAGATCGGTGGATGGATAGATGGATGGACGGACGGATTGATAGATCAATAGAGAGATGGGTGGATGGATAGATGGCTGGATTGATTGATGGATGGGTGGATAGATAGATCGGTGGATGGATAGATGGATGGACGGACGGATTGATAGATCAATAGAGAGATGGGTGGATGGATAGATGGCTGGATTGATTGATGGATGGGTGGATAGATAGATCGGTGGATGGATAGATGGATGGACGGACGGATTGATAGATCAATAGAGAGATGGGTGGATGGATAGATGGCTGGATTGATTGATGGATGGGTGGATAGATAGATCGGTGGATGGATAGATGGATGGACGGACGGATTGATAGATCAATAGAGAGATGGGTGGATGGATAGATGGCTGGATTGATTGATGGATGGGTGGATAGATAGATCGGTGGATGGATGGATGGATGGATGGACGGATTGATAGATCAATAGAGAGATGGGTGGATGGATAGATGGCTGGATTGATTGATGGATGGGTGGATAGATTGATGGACGGATAGATAGATGGGTGGATAGATTGATAAGTGGATAGATAGGTGGGTGGATAGATAGATCAATAGAGGGATGGATGGATACATGGCTGGATTGATTGATGGGTGGGTGGATAGATGGATAGATACATGGATGGATAGATGGATGAATGGGTAGATTGTTGGGTGGCTAGATAGACAGACAGACAGACAGACAGACAGATAGATAGTTGGCTAGATCAGTGTTTCCCAACCTTTTTTGAGCCGCGGCACACTTTTAACATTAAAAAAAATCCGGGGGCACACCACCAACCAAAATCCCACAAAATGACACCCTAACACAGTAAAGAACGGCTGGGGGTTGGTGGCCTGCTGGGAGCAGCTGCTGGGAGTGCTGAAGCCGGGGAGGGGGCGGAGCCAGGCTGTGCCATGCCGACCTCTCCCAGCAGCTGCTCCAGCCTTGAGGGGCAGTGCCAAGACAGTGGTGCCAGAGCCAGCACAATGCTGGCTTGGCACTGTCCCCTCAAGGCTGGGAGCAGCTGCTGGGAGTGTCGAAGCCGGGGGAGGGGGTGGAGCCAGGCTGCACCGTGCCCCGCCCCCTCCCTCCAGCTTCAGCTCTCCTACAGGCCGCGCCATGCCCCGCCCCTCCCCCAGCTTCAGCTGTCCTACAGAGGAGGAGCATGAGTGGTGGACGGGCTTCAGTGGGCGGGGCTCCTCCTCCACGCGGCTTCAGCGAGCAAGGGGCAAGAGTCATGGCGGGAGTCATGGCGGATTGGAGGCTGGCTGGGGAAACGGCCGAAGGAGGCGGCGCCGGTCCCTTCTTCTTTTTCTTAGCCCTTCCTCCTCCCCCAAGCAGCAGGAGTTCAGCAGGAAGGGGGGGGGAGGAAGGGGGGCAGAGAGCTTTTCTCGCGGCACAGCAGGAGGTCCGTCACGGCACACTAGTGTGCCACGGCACACTGGTTGAGAAAGACTGGGCTAGATAAATGGATGGATAGATGGACGGATGGATAGACAGATGAATGGATAGATGGATGGCTAGATTGATGGGTGGATAGATGGATAGATGGGTGGGTGGGTCAGTGGGTGGATGGAGTGAGTGGATAGATGAATGGACAGGTGAATGGATAGATAGATGGATGGATGGATGGATGAATAGATGGATGGCTAGATGGACGGATGGGTGGATAGATGGATAAATGGATGGCTAGGTTGATAGATTAATGGACAGATGGATCGATTGATGGATGGATGGGTGGGTGGATAGATGGATATAGATTGATGGGTGGGTTGCTTGATGGTTGGATAGATTGATGGACGGATGGATAGATGGGTGGGTCGGTGGGTGGATGGATGGGTGAGTGGATAGATGGATGGATAGGTGAATAGATAGATAGATAGATAGATGAATGGATGGGTGGATAGATGGATAAATGGATGGCTAGGTTGATAGATGGATAGATTAATGGATGAATGGTTAGGTAGATAGATGAATGGATGGGTGGGTGGTTGGCTAGCGAGTACTCCAGCGCTGCCTGTGGAGATGGCAGGAGGAGGGCCGGGTGGGCGAAGGGCAAAGGAGAGACGGGTGGAGGCCCCCAACGAGGCCACGCGTGCTGCTGCCCACCTGAGACCCGGGGAGGAGGCCCAAAACACAGCCCACTGGAACCGGACCGGCGGCCAGGGCGCCCCCCCTTTCCCCTCGGCGGAGGGAGGGAGGCAGCCGCCCGGCCGGGGAGCCCTGCTGCTGCAGCAGCGCCCGCCCCTCCTCCGCCCACAGGCGGCGCTGCCAGAGGGGGCTGGGCCCAGGCTCCGGGGGAGGCATCGGCGGCGCGGCGCAGTGCGGACGCGGCCATGAAGCGCGATCGTCGCGGGCGGTTCCTGCCTTCGGCCCAGGCAGCCCCTCCCTCCCCTTCCCCGTCTCCTGGAGCCCGGAGGAGGGAGGCCCCGGGGCAGGACGAGGAGGAGGAGGGGGAGGAGAAGCAGGCCCAGGAAGGAGCCCCGGGTGAGCAGGAGGGGGAGAGGGGGAGGGAGGGAGGGAGGGCTGTCTGCATGACATCCTGAGCCCTCGATGGCCCCGCTTGGGCAACCACATCAGCCACTCCTCAGCTCAGCGGGCCTCTCCAGGGGCTTTCGGACTCCAGCTCCCAGCATGCCCAGCCATTGGCCTTCCTGGGTGGGGGATTCTGGGAGTTGTAGTCTGCCTGAAGTTTGGGAGGCACTGCTCTCGGACTCTGTGGCCCTCCATATCATAACAGTATTATAGTATTATAATAATTATCTATCTATGTATATAATGAAAGTCAGTGTTTCCGGCAGGAGGTGCGGAGGTGCGTTTCGATTGGTTGCCACTGTGGGATTATTTGCATAAAGGACTCTGATTGGCCAGCCTCAGAACTCCAACATTCTAAGGCACCAGACAGAGGGGATTGCTTGCCACTGAAATGGTATTTGCATAAAGGACTCTGATTGGCCAACCTCAGAACTCCAACATTCTAAGGCACCAGACAGAGGAGATTGGTTGCAACTGAGGGCCATCTACATTCCAACATTCTAAGGTGGCACAGAGGGAAAAGGAAAGGCCTCAGGCAGTTAGTCGCTGCGGCCCACAGCAATGACGGATCACGACCAAACTTGACAGACAGGGGACCAATGGCCCTCTTCACAACCTGGTGTGGTTTAGGGCAGGATGGGCCACGAATGATGGGATTTGCAGTACCTTCACCTGATTCACTTCCCAAACAACACTGTGGCCCCTAAAAATCACAGACCAGGCCCAAAATTGACAACAAGGCTTCCTTAACTTGATTTTCCTGACTAGGCCCCCAACAATGACAGAACAAGACCAAACTTGGCACCCAGACACCCCCCCCCCCAAGATGCACCCTACATCCTGGGGCAGTTTGAGGGAGGATGGGCCATGGATGATGGAACTTGCAGTACTTTAATTCACTTCCTTACAGCACTGTGGCCCACACCAATAACGAACCAGGACCAAACTTGTCAAACAGGGCCCCTAGGGCCCACTCTAAATCCTGGTGCTGTTTGGAGGAGGATGGATCATGGGTGATGGGAGTTGAAGTACCTCCACTCACTTCCTGAGACCGCTGCAACCCTCATCCACTGACTGATCAAGACCAAACTTGGCACACACAACCCCCATGACCCACTCTACATCCTGGTGCAGTTTGGAGAAGGATGGACCATGGACGATGGGACTCGCAGTACCCTCACTAACTTCCAGAGACCACTGCAAGCCACATAACCAACTGACAAAGACCAACCTTGCCACACAATGCCTTTCTCAATTAACCCGGGCAGCGCCGGGTCCCCACGCTAGTAATATAATATATAATAGTCTATTTGGGAGGCACTGCTCTAGGACTCTGTGGTCCTCCATATAATAATAACAATAACATATTACAGTATAATAATAATATAATATATAATAGTCTGTGGTCCTCCATATAATAACTATCTATCTATCTATCTATCTATGTATATAATAAAAGTCAGTGTTTGCGGTGGTGCGGTGGGAGGAATATGTACCAGCGTTTCGAGTGGCTGTCACTGTGAGATTATTTGCATAAAGGGCTCTGACTGGCCAGCCTCAGAACTCCAACATTCTACGGACCCAGACAGAGGGAATTGGTTGCCACTGAAAAATGGTATTTGCATAAAGGACTCGGATTGGCCAACCACATTCCAACATTCTAAAGTGACTCAGAGGGAAAAGGAAAGGCCTCAGGCAGTCACTACGGCCCATAGCAATGACGGATCAGGACCAAACTTGGCAAACAGGGGCCCAATGGCCCACATCACAACCAGGTGTGGTTTAGGGCAGGATGGGCCACGAATGATGGGATTTGCAGTACCTTCACATCATTCACTTCCCAAACAACACTGTAGCCCCTATAAATCACAGACCAGGCCCAAAATTGACAGCAAGGCTTCCTCAACTTGATTTTCCTGACTAGGCCTCATCTCATGGGATATTGTTAGGCTTCCTCAACTTGATTTTCCTGACTAGGCCCCACAACAATGACAGAACAAGACCAAACTTGGCACACAGACCCCCCCAAGGTGCATCCTACATCCTGGTGCAGTTTGAGGGAGGATAGACCATGGATGATGGGACTTGCAGTACTTTAATTCACTTCCATAGAGCACAGTGGCCCACACCAATGACGAATCAGGACCAGACTTGGCACACAGAGGCCCAATGGCCCACTCTACAAACCTGCTGCGGTTTATGGCAGGATGGCTCACAAATGATGGGATTTGCAGTACCTTCACCCAATTCATTTCCCACAGAACATTGCAGCCCCTACAAATCAGAGACCAGGCCCAAACTTGGCACACATAGCCCCATGACCCACTCTACATCCTGGTGCAGTTTGGAGAACAGGGGACCATGGATGATGGGACTCGCAGTACCGCCACTAAGTTCCTAAGACCACTGCAAGCCACAGAAACATCTAAAAGGAACCAACCTTGGCACACAATGCCTTCCTCAAATAACCCGGGCACCGCCGGGTCCTCAGCTAGTATATTATATTGGCCAGCTTGATTAGCATCAAATAGTCTGGCAGCTACAAAGCCTGTCTGCTTCCTGCCTGGGGGAATTCCCTGTTGGGAGGTGTTAGCTGGCCCTGATTGTTTCTCGTCTGGAATTCCCTGTTGTCTGAGTGTTGTTCTTTATTTACTGTCCTGGTTTTAGAGAGGTAAAAAAATAATACTGGGAGCCAGATCATTTTCATGAAATTGTCATGCTTGTATTTCAAATTGACCCATTGTCAGCTTGTGGTCAATTATGACTTTTCAATGCTAGTATTACCCATCTTATATCTGTATACAATTATTATTATTTATTATTATTTATTTATTTACTTTATTTCTATTCCGCCCTTCTCACCCCGCAGGGGACTCAGGGCGGATCACAATGTACACATTACATTTAGACACACAAACACATAAGACAGACAGAGGCAATTTAACATCTGGCCACCAGGGGGAGCTGTCGCACTCCTTCATTCCTCAGTGTGTTTTCTGGAGATCTTTCACATGGCCTCATAAATCAGTTAAATTTAGCCTCACCACTAAGTGGTACCTTAATTTCCTACTTGACAGATGCAACTATCTTTTGGGTTGCCAAGGTCGACAACAGGCTACACAATAGGTCGAGAGCCCACCTCGACCCAGGCAGGCCTCGAACTCATGACCCTGGCCAGTAGAGATCAAATGCAGCTGACACCCAGCCAGCTGCGCCACATTCCTGGTGTTGTTGTTGTTATTATTATTATTATTCCAGGTGAGGTCTAACCAAAGCAGTACAGAGCAGGACTATAACCTCTCTGGCTTCTAGACCAGGCCTGGGCCAACTTGGGTCCTCCAGGTGTTTTGGACTTCAACTCCCACAATTCCTAACAGCCGGAAGGCTGTTAGGAATTGTGGGAGTTGAAGTCCAAAACACCTGGAGGACCCAAGTTGGCCCAGGCCTGGTTTGGAGAAATGTATTAGATGTATTTGACTAGATGTTTCTCCTTTTTGTATTACGTATCGCATTAATTTCATTCAATTAAAATAACCCAAATTTTTTGGTTCCCAACTGACCTTCCCTGCTTTGCCTCGCTCGCAGTTGCCACTCGGGGCTTGAGCACGGGCCACTGCCGCCTTTGCCACGGGAAGTTCTCTGCGCGGAGCCTGCGCAACGCCTTCGGTAAGCCCCCTGCCATGGACGGCGGCCCCCAGAAGCAGCAGCAGCAGCACCGTCGCCTAGACCGCGTCTTCTTTGCTGACTTCCAGCACCTGCTGGGGGTAGCTGCCCGCCCGGACCCGGCCCTGCCCCAGTCGGTCTGCAAGAAATGCCACGCTCAGTTCTACAAGTGCCGCAGCGTCCTCAAGGCCTTCATCCAGAAGGTCAACCTCTCGCCTGCGGGGGCCCTCAAGCCCCGGCCAAGGTGAGTTCCTCCATGTCCTCATAGGAGTTGCCGGGTGGCCACAAACACGTGTGCGGCAAGCAAGAAGATCTAGTTGAGCTGAGCTCATGCTGGAAGGGAAGGAGCATCAACATAGGCAGTTCCCAAGTTGCGAACGAGATCGATTCTAGAGGTTTGTTCTCAAGTTGTATCCATATGTAAGTCAGATCAGGGACATTTTTGAAATCTAACTTCCGCCAAATTTATATACATATACCGTGTTTCCCCGAAAGTAAGACAGTGTCTTACTTTCTTTTGACCCCCAAAATCCCCACTACGGCTTACTTTCGGGGTACGGCTTACATTAGCCGACGGTACCCCGAAAGTAAGACGAAAGTAAGAAGCTGGCGGCATGGGCGTGGCTTCCTGGCTGGGCGACGAGGCTCCCAGAGGGGCTCAAAAGGCCCGGAATCCTCCTCCTCCTCCTCCTCGTCCTTCCAGCGGCGCCTTCCATCCTCCTCCTCTTCCTCCCAGCAGCGCCTTCTCCCTCTCGCCGGCGGCTCCGCCCCTCCTCCCTTCACTGAAGGGAGGGGGGAGCCGCCGCCGCGAGAGGGAGAAGGCGCCAGCGAAGTCCCGCCCCAGGGCGACTCAGGCACTTTCGCGCGCCGCCCGGCTCCCGTTTGAGCGCGGGCGAGCGGGGCGGCAGCGGGAAAGACACCTGAGCCGCCGTGCGGGCGGACTCCGCCGGCGCTTTCTTCCCTCTCGCCGGGCGGCTCGCCCTCCTCCCTTCACTGAAGGGAGGGGCGGCGGCGAGAGGGAGAAGGCGCTGCTGGGAGGAAGAGGAGGAGGATGGAAGGCGCCGCTGGAAGGAAGAGGAGGAAGAGGAGGAGGATTCGGGCCCCTTTTGAGCTCCCTCTGGGAGCCTAAACGTCGCCCAGCCAGGAAGCCACGCCATGCCGCCCGAGGTACGTCTTACCTTCGGGGGTGTCATACTTTCGGGGAAACACGGTATTTCCTTGAGTCTAATGCACCATTGAATCTAATGCGCACCTCAATTTTGAAAACCCTGAAACCAAAAAAGTATTTGCTGATGAATGTGACCTACAGTACGTGACTGCATTTCTATCTATGAACCTAGGCCAGCGTTTCTGAACCTGGGGGTCGGGACCCCTAGGGGGGGTCGCGAGAGAGTGTCAGAGGGGTCGCCTAGGACCAACAGAAAACACAGTATTTTCTGTTGGTGATGAGGATTCTGTGTGGGAAGTTTGGCCCAATTCTGTTGTTGGTGGGGTTCAGAATGCTCTTTGAGTGTAGGTGAACTATAAATCCCAGCAACTACAACTCCCAAATGTCAAGGTCTGTTTCCCCCAAACTCTACCAGTGTTCACATTTAGGCATGTTGAGTATTTGTGCCAAGTTTGGTCCAGCTCCATCATTGTTTGAGTGCTCTCTGGATGTAGATGGACTACAACTCCAAAACTCAGGGTCAATACCCACCAAACCCTTCCAAGTATGTTCTGTTGGTCATGGGAGTTCTGTATACCAAGATTGGTTTCAATTCCATCATTGGTGGAGTTCAGAATGCCCTTTGGTTGTAGGTGAATTATAAGTCCCAGCAACTGCAACTCCCAAATGATAAAATCAATACGTTCCAACCCCACCAGTATTCAAATTTGGGCATATCAGATATTTGTGCCAAATTTGGTCCAGTGAATGAAAATACATCCAGCAGATCAGATATTTACATTATGATTCACAACAATAGCATTATGCAATCCCATTGCAATCCCAAAGAGCTCTTGTTTTCTAGACTATGGCAGGCCTATGGCAGGCCTGGGCAAACTTCGGCCCACCAGGTGTTTTGGACTCCAACCCCCACAATTAGCATTCACAACAGTTATGAAATAGTAAAAAAATAATTTTATAGTTGGGGGTCACCACAACATAAGGAACTGTATTAAGGGGTCACCGCATTAGGAAGGTTGAGAACCACTGACCTAGGCGATCTCTCAGATCATCTGGATAAGCCCTACTCTCGCTCCCACCGCCTTCGCAGGCGCGTCTGGTGGGGACGAGGGAGAGGGCCTTCTGTGTAGTGGCCCATCCGACTCTGGAACGTGCTCCCCCGGGATATTAGACAAGCCCCCACTTTGGCAGTTTTTAGGAGGAGCCTGAAGACATGGCTATTCCAGTGTGCCTTCCCTAAGTAAATAAGGCCCTGCTGTGTTCAATCTCTGCAAATGTCCTCAGAAGCACTTTAATTACAGGTTGGGTATCTGCCCCACATTGTCCTTTGAACCTTCCTGCTATATACATTCCACATCTGTCCGCACCCAGTGTTTTTTTTTATTTTTAAAATTTTAATATTCACATTTGGCCCGCCCTAAATGGTTTTAAATTGTCTGTTCTTGTGTTTGAGTTTTATTGATTGTATTGTTTATATTTGCTGTTGTGTTGTTATTGTGTGTTATTGGGCTTGGCCTCATGTAAGCCGCCCCGAGTCCCCTTGGGGAGATGGTGGTGGGGTATAAATAAAGTTAATAAATAAATAATAATACATAAAAGTAATGTGCAGTGGCAAAAGTGCATTCTTTGCAATATAATACAGTTATCAGTGTCTCGAAGCCGTTACTGGATGGTTGCGTGCCAGCAGGTTGAGGGTGAATCCAGTGAAGACGGAGATCCTATGGCTAGGCCGGGCGGGCGGTGGGGATATCCAGCTGCCTACCCTGGATGGCGAGGCATTACGTCAAGAGCCTGGGAGTCCTCTTGGACCCTCTGCTAGCAATGGAGGCCCAGGTCTCTACTGTGAGCAGAATCGCATTTTTCCATCTGCGACAGGCTAGACAGCTTGGCCCCCTATTTGTCCAGAAATGACCTGGCTACGGTGATCCAGGCTACGGTCATCTCAAGATTAGAATACTGTAACGCCCTCTACATTGGCCTACCTTTGTAGGAAGCTCAATGCTGGTGCGAAATGCTGCTGCTCGACTTTTCGCCGGGGTACCGACAAGATGTCACAGAACACCAATTTTACAGCAATTGAGGTGATGGTTCTTACCTTCAAGGCCTTATATGGTCCAGGGCTGGTGTACTTGAGGGACCGTCTTCTCACCTACCAACCTCAGAGATCACGTTGTTCAGAAGATCAGGACTTATTGGAAATTTCCTAGTTTTAAGATCTACTGCCTGACGGCGACTAGGCGCAGGGCCTTTACAATTGTGGCGCCATCCTTGTGGAATGCTCTGCCTGCAGAAATTCGCGCTCTACGGGATTTACCAACCTTCCGTAGGGCATGCAAAACATACTTATTTCGTCAAGGATTTGAACTCTGTTAATTGGGATTTTACATTCAGTTTAAATAGGTTTTATTAGTTGTATTGTTTTTGTTGTGAACCGCTCCGAGCCTTAGGGGAGTGGCGGTATACAAGTCCAAATAATAAATAAATATTGTGGTGACCCCAACCATAACATCATTTTCATTGCTACTTCATAACTGTAATTTTGCTACTGTTATGAATCGTAATGTAAATATCTGATATGCAGGATGGATTTTCATTCATTGGACCAAATTTGGCACAAATACCCAATATGCCCAAATTTAGTGGGGTTGGAGGGGGATTGATTTTGTCATTTGGGAGTTGTAGTTGCTGGGATTTATAGTTCGCCTACAATCAAAGAGCATTCTGAACTCCACCAACGATAGAATTGAATCAAACTTGGCACACAGAACTCCCATGACCAAGAGAAAATACTATTTTCAAATGCTCTTTGGTGACCCCTCTGACACCCCTCACCCCCACCCCCAGGGGTTCTGACCCCCAGGTTGAGAAATGCTGCACTAAGGCGTACTAACTCTGAGGCCTACTAACACTGAGACTTACCTCACACTGAGGCTTCTCTCAGACAGAACAACTAACACTGAGGGCTACTAAGCTCTAGGCACACATACTTATATTGAACTGCAGCATTTGCTGAGCCATTGCATCCATTCAACCCTTTCATATTTTTGTAATTACAAATACCTAGTTAATTTTTAATATTTCTGTCAGACATGACTGTATTTGCATAAATGTAGATGCTTGTACATGAAAAAATATTCATCCCCTGATGCATTTTTGGAGCAAAAATTAATGTAAGACCCATTCTTACAGTATTTTCGGGGAAATACCGTAGCAGAGGTTTTGCTCCACTCCACTCCGCCATGGGTCCCAAATATTCCTGCAATCATTGCAATCCCAAAGAGCTCTTGTTTTCTAGACTATGGCAGGCCTATGGCAGGCCTGGGCAAACTTCGGCCCACCAGGTGTTTTGGACTCCAACTCCCACAATTCCTAACCGCCGATAGGCTGTTAGGAATTGTGGGAGTTGGAGTCCAAAACACCTGGTGGGCCGAAGTTTGCCCAGGCCTGCTCTATGGCTTCCTATGGCCAAAATGCCCAAGGAAAGGTTGGCATTTGGGTCTGTTGCCACAGTCAAGGCAAACATCATTTTGGTTTTGGATTAAGAGCCTGCTGTGATGTCCGTCCATCTGCCCAGCGTCTCATCCATGTTGCTTTCTGTTCCATGTGCAGGAGCAATGCTGCCCCGTCTCCTCTTCCTGCAGCGGAAGGAAATGCCTCCTCTCTCGGTAAGTCGAGTTGTTTTGCTGCTCCTTGGCTTTCAGTGGCTGCCATGTTGCTTTTGTCAAAAGGCAGGGGCTGCCTTGCCTTCCCAAAAAATAGCTTGTGGAAAGCTTTTGGGAACCTGAGAACCATATTTCAAAATTTGAAAGGCGATCCCATTGAGGAGGAAGGGGCAAGCTTGAGTTTTGCTCCTTCGGAGATTAGGACACAGAGATTTTATAATTTAACTAGCTGTACCCGGCACGCGTTGCTGTGCCCTATTTAGAGATGCGAGAAAGTCTGAGTATGTAAGGGTTGGAATTGTTGTTAGTTATGGTGTTGTTGGGGCCATGGCTGTGTCGTTGTGGGTTGTTCTGGTGGGTGGGATGTTGAAGTCCTGGGGAGTTGTTGGTGTGTGGTGTTGCTGGCGTTCTGCATAGCTTGTGGATATACAATTTTTGTCTTTCCGTCTGCTGTGTTGATGTAGAGGTTGATGCTTGTGTGGGTGGGGTACTTTGGAAGTGAGTGGAGGTACTTGAAATCCCATTATCCATGGTGTGTCCTCCTCTGAACTGCAGTCGGATGGAGTGTGGGTCATGGGGGGCATTGTGTGCCAAGTTTGGTCTTTATTGGTCTTGGTTCTTGGACACAGTGGTCTGTGGGGAATGATGGGAAGTACTACAAATCCCATTATCTATGGAGGTACTTCAAGTCCCATAATCCATGATCCACCGTAGTAGAATCCAGCATGGGTCATAGGGGCTCTGTGTGCCAAGGTAGGTTACTGTAAATTCAGGCCATACTCAATGTCCCATGAGCTGAGGCCTAGTCAGGAACAGCAAGTTAATGAAGCCTTACTGTCATTTCAGGCCATACACAATGTCCAGTGAGCTGTGGCGTAGTCGGGAGAATCAAGTTAATGAAGCCTTACTGTCAATTCAGAGCGTAAACAACATTCCATTAAGTGAGGCCTAGTCAGGGAAATTAAGTTAATGAAGCCTTACTATCAATTTTGGGGGTAGTCTGTGATTTGTAGGGGTGTAAATTTTCTGTGGGAAGTGAATTGGGTGTTTGTGTTTGTGCCTCAGCCCTTTGCCTTATCCTCCTCTGACAGTTTATTATGGGTCGGAATGTTCATGTTGGCTGGCCAGTACAGGAGTTATGCAACCGCCTTATTGGCAGCCAATCATGTTGTCAGAATGTAGAGGCTGGGAGAGTTGTTGGCAGCCCCGGAGGATGCTGGGAAATGTAGTTTTTTAACTCGTTGTTTTGGGGGCCCTTTAGGTTTTTTGGGGGGAAGTTTCTTTGCTACAAACTTACCTTGCTTGAGGCCTATTTCTGTTGGCAAGTTTGGTGTTTCTACGTTGTAAGGTTTCTCTGTTTGGGACAGTCTTTCCATGACAACTCTTCCTTTATATATATAGATAATAATAAATTATTATTATCATCATTATTATTGCTATTAATGATGATGGTGGAGTCTCCCTCTCTGGAGGTTTTCAAGCAGAATCTGGCAGGCCATCTGTTGGGAGTGGTTTGCCTCTTTTCCGGCGGAAAGGGGTTTGACTGGATGGCCTTTGGGGGATCCCTTCTAACTCTAGGATTCTATAATAAAAAGAATATAGGTACCATCTTGCGGAGAGGCTGAATGTAACTGATTTCTGGAATGCTAAATCGTCTCTATATCTGCCTAGATATGTCGTATGTCAATGTCATTGAATGATCGCCTGCACACGTGCACTGTGAGCCACCCTGAGCCCCCTACGGGGTGAGAAGGGCGAAATATAAACGAAATAAGTAAATCCGTCAATGCTTGATCTTCCTCCAAGTTGCAGCGCAATAGGGGAGTATGAAATCATGTGCACTGAGTATGGAACTGACCGGACTCAACCGGACCAAATAATAGTATGAACAATGTAAAGTAATGATTTCTAGTATCATTATGGTCAAGTTCCTCTTTAAAATTCTTCTTGTCAGCCAACAATTAAAATATGTATTTAAAACTGCCTTGAGTACCCCTGGGTTGAATAAAGTGAATTAAAAGAAGTGTACTTCATCCTGTTTGTTTATTTATTGGATAATGCCTCCAATATTCAGAATAGGTCGTTAGATACTCCTTCTCCTAGATCAGGGCTGTCCAACTTCTACCGGCCCAGGGGCCTGAATTCCGGTCACTGATGACCTTGGGGGCCGTAGGGTCTGCCCCCGGCTCCGCCCTCTCCCCCAGCTCCACCCCGCCCCCGCCCCTGCATGCATACAGTCAAATATAATCTTTTACTGAGATAAAATGCAGGGTGGGCATGCAAAAGGGGCATCCATACAGTCAAATATAATCTTTTACTAACATTAAATGCAGGGATAAGATAGTAAAATATTTTAATTTAATATTATTTAATTCCAATATTTTAATTTATATAAATACATTTAATTCCACCCCTCCCCTTATTTTAATTTAATATTAAATATATTTAATTCCATTCCATCCTCCCTAATTTAATATTAAATATATTTAATTCCATCCTCCCCTCCCATCTCCCCTTATTTCATCTTTAAATATATTTAATTTTATATTTAATACATGAGGGGAGATGGGGGAGGGAATGAGGAGCCCCTGAGGAACCCCTGCTTCGACCTACCTTTTCCAAACGTGCAGGATCCAGGAGTACCCGGACGACGAGAGAGGCGACGACCGACTGAGTCGAAGAAGGTCCTAATCACGTCTGTGGGCCTCAGCGATCCAGTAGTAGAGTAGCCGAAGAGTATCACGAGAATACGCAATCCACACAGGATTTCGCTGTCAACGCCGGCGTGATCTCGCGTTGACAGCGAAATCCCGTGTGGATTGCGTATTCTCGCGATACTTGCTCCAAACCCGGAAGTAGGGTTTTTTTAAAAAAAATTATTTATTTTATTTTTCAATTTTTATTTTTTATTAAAAAGCTTAGGGGGCCGTAGGGAAGGGGCTGGGGGGCCGTATACGGCCCCTGGGCCGCCAGTTGGACAGCCCTGTCCTAGATACTCAATAGCAGTAGGAGATGGCAGTCCGTTCCAAGGAAGTGAACTGTAAGTCACATCAATATACAATATGACCATAGAAAACTCGTACTGGGTCAAGCCAGTGAGACTGCCTGATAACATATGCCTAGCCAGGATTTTTGATGACAGATGGAAGAGGGTCACCCTAGCAAACCCTGCTCATTAATGTGGGATATAATGAGCATGGTTAATATGAATAAACATAGTTTATACTGTCATTGACTAATGGAGCCCCTGGTTGCCTGATGAGTCATTGACTAATGGAGTTGTGATGACTGCTATCACTGAACTTGGCTTCAATGAGCGAGATTGTAGAGGCGAGATCGACCTGCTAGAGAAAATCTATTTACTCCTTGATAGGAAGGATGGACATTAGGAAAAAGCCTGGTAATCCTGTTATTCACCCAAAGAAGGTTATATCTAATATGTGTGTCCACAGCCCGCGAGGTGTTTCTTCAAGATCCAGAAGTAATACCCGGACCTGCGTCCCTCTAGGCCAGGGGTGTTCATTAAGTAGATCGTGATCTACTGGCAAATCTTGATGGGTGCCCTGGTAGATCCCAAAGGCAGATCGCAGGCACAGTGTGTATTGCTTCCATGCCATTTGTGAGAAATGCTCAGGGCTTATTATATTCACATTTAGCTGAATTTAGTTTTAAAATATATTATATGGCTCTCATTGAAATAAAATTCCTACTATTTCGCTTATTCTATAATAACAATAATAGTAACAAGAACAACCACCACCATTGATGATGATAGAATTGCCCTCTTCTGAGGTTTTGAAGTAGACTAAATGGCCATCTGTCAGGATGGTTTTGATGGTTTTCCCCTGCTTAGCAGGGACTTGGACTGGATGTTGGGAGGGGTTTGTCTCTTGTCTGGCAGAAGGGGGTTTGACTGGATGTCCTTTGGGGATCCCTTCTAACTCTAGGATTCAATAATAATAACAGCAATAACAACAACCACCACCGTTATTGATTATGATGATGATGGAGACTCCTTCTCTGGAGAGTTTCAACTAGAGATAAATGGCCATCTGTTGGGAGAGCTTTGATGGTATTTTCCTGCTTAGCAGGGACTTGAACTGGATGGCCCTTTGGGTCCCCCAACTCTAGAATTTAATAATAATAGCCATTGATCATGATGATGACGGAGTCTCCTTCTCTGGAGGTTTTCAAACAGAGGTGGATGGCCATCCGTTGGGAGTGCTTTGATTGTGTCGGGGGTCCCTTCTAGATTCTATCATCTTGTTTTCTCTCCCTGTGAACAGGAGGCCGGATCACCTCCAGCCCACAGTGCCTTCACAACCTGGTGCTGTGGGCCCACAATCATGCAGAGAGCTGCCGGGTTGCGCCGAGCCTGCGTAGCGTGCTGTCCTCTGGATATTGCGGGGTCGTCGTCCAGGCCGTCTGGGGCTGCAGGGAAGGCCACGACTACGTCCTGAGTCCTGATGTGGAGGAGGAGGAGGAAGAGGGCAGTGACCCCAAGCAGGTCCTCAGCAAGGGCAGCTCTGAGCGCGTGGCTGGCAATGGGGTGGACGCCGAGGGTGCCAGAGTGCCCTGCGTCCCGTCCCAGCACGGCCCAGAGAGGACCGCTGCTGCAGACAGTGAGACTGCTTCACCCGAACCGGGCACAGAAAACCAGCTCCCCGAGAGTCCGGATGGAGCTCCATCGCAAGAGGCGGCCAGGAGCCCTTTGCAGGAGGGGAACCTGCCCCAGCCAGGCTGTCCGGTCAATGGGGGTCCCGGTAAGAGGCTGTGGGGAGCACATCCTGGGCTGCTGTGTGGGTCCAGGGTCCCAGGTTTGCACACCGCCTGGTTTTAAGATCCTTTATACAACCCTGACATTGAAAGAGATCCCTAATGGCCATTCAGTCCAACCCCATTCTGCCAGGCAGGAAGACAGGATTGCATTGGCTTTTTACGCTGCTCATTTGTCAACAAATTGTGGCTCATTACAACAAAGTAAAAATAGGCATAGCATTAAACACAGTGCAAGCAAATCAGGTAAAAACAGCATTAAAAACAGCATATAAAACGACAATAAGTCGCGCACTAAACACAACAGCAGCAGACACAGTTACAAGGTGGCTATGAACACACAGGTTATCCGGATCCGTAGGTCTGCCGGAACAGCAAAGTCTTACAAGCCTTCCTGAAAGGGAGAAGGCCCTGGATGGTGCGAACGTCAGCGGGCAAAGAGTTCCAAAGAGTCGGAGCCACAATCGAGAAAGCCCGCTGACGAGTCGCAGTCAACCGGTAGATCTTAGCACTAGGGATGACCAGGAGGTTTTGCTCTTCGGAGCATAGAGGTCTAGTGCAGGCCTGTCCAACAGGCGGCCCGGGGGGGGGGGTACACGGCCTCCTAGCCCCTTGGCTACGGCCCCTTACCCTCCTGCAATAAATAATATATTTTAAAAAATATTTTAAAAAAAATTTTTTCAATAAAAAAGTTATTTATTATTATTATTTTTGGTCCCGCCCCTTGGCTTTCTATTGGTCCCCTCCTCTTCTCCTGAGGGAGGGGGCCAATGGGAGGGAGTGACGTCTCTCGGGCCCCGCCCCCTTGGCAGCAAACAGGAAGAGCGACCCGGCCGCATGGCTTTCCCCCTCGGCAGCGCTCCTTCCTCCTTCTCATCCTCCCTCCCTTCCCAGGGAGGGGAGTTATTGCAAGGAAGCATTCAGCGTTAAGGTGAGCCACATTTCTTCTCCCTCCCTCCTTCCATTCCACCCTTTCATCCTTCTTTCTTCCCTGCCCCTTCCCTCTCTATCTTTCTCCTCTCGCTCGCTTCCTCCTCCTCAGGATTGCTGCTGCTCCGTCTCGGAGGCGCTCAGGCCCTCAGCACACTCGCCTCCATCGCCCGGCCTTCTTTCCTCCCCCTTCCCTCTCTCTCTTTCTACTCCCTCCCTTCCTTTCCTTCCACTCTTTCCTTCTTTCCTCCCTCCCTCTCTTTCACCTTCTTTCCTTCCTTCCACCCACCCACCCTTTTGTCCTTCCTTTCAACTGTTCTCCCTCCCTCCTTGCCCCTCTCTCTTTCACCTTCCTTCCTTCCTTCCTTCCTTCCTTCCTTCCTTCCTTCCTTCCTTCCTGCCTGCCTGCCTGCCTGCCTGCCTGCCTGCCTGCCTGCCTGCCTGCCTGCCTTCCACCCTCCCATCCACCCTTTCGTCCTCCCTCCCCCCCCTTATGTTAATATTAAATATATGGAATTGTTTAATTATGCCTCCCATGTGTGGCATGCCCTCCCCCCCCCCCCCATATGTTAATATTAAATATATAGAATTGGAGCCCGGGGAGGGGGCGGAGCTGGGGGAGGGGGCGGGGCCAGAGCCGGGCAGGGGGCCGAGCCGGGGGCGGAGACAGACCCTTAGGCCGCCCAGGTGATCACTGATCGGAACTCAGGCCCCCGGTCCGGTAGAAGTTGGACAGCTCTGGTCTAGTAGGACGGTATGGGATGAGACGGTCCCGCAGGTTGGCTCACGTTAGCTTGTGTAGAATCCTAGTGCTGGGAGGGACTTCCAAAGGCCATCCGGTCCAGCCCCTTACCTGCCAGGAAGGAAGGCACAATCCAAGCCCTCTCAACAGATGGCCATTCAAGCCTCTGGGTTAAAGACCTCCAAAGAAGGAGGCTCCAATGGATTCCCAGGCAATCTATATTCCTTTAGAGTTGGAAGGGGCTGCCAAAAGCCATCCAGTCCAACCCATTTTCTGCACTTCTAGCCCAAACAGCTCTGTGTCCATCCCCTGCTTGTAATTTCTGTTGTTTTCCCTTTTCCGTAGGGCCTCTGAGCGAAAATCCGGTTCCACCTGCAGCCCTGGATGAGCGGGTAAAAGACGAGTTCAGTGACCTTTCAGAGGGGTGAGAGAAGAGTGGGTTTGCAAATGTCCTCTTTGTTAAACGTAAACCACCTAGTGGTGCTAGGAAACCTTTGGAAAAGGTGATGTCAGAATGCTCGAGGGTTAGGAAGATATAGTATAAGCGCAGTATTGAGAGCGCATGGTAGAATGAAGATGTCAATGATAAGAAGCTGGTGGAATACTTTCATCCTCGGTCTTTAAGGTGGGAAGTCCATTTTATTTTTTTCAATTCGTACTATTATTTATCGTGTCAGAAGCAAATTGAGAATACAGCTATAATGTATTAAAAAAACAAAAAAAAGTTAAAACTTGGCATGATACTAAATGTCCTTTGACCAGAATCTGGCCACTTCAAGTCCCTCTGGTGTGGCTGTAAGAAGGTCCTCCATTGTGCATGTGGTGAGGCTCAGGCCACATTGTAGTCGGTGGTCTGTGGTTTGCTCTCCTCCGCACTCGCATGTCGTGGACTCCACTTTGAGGCCCCATTTCTTAAGGTCGGCTCTGCATCTCGTGGTGCCAGAGCGCAGCCTGTTCAGCACCTTCCAGGTTGCCCAGTCTTCCTGTGTGCCCAGGAGGGAGTTTCTCATCCCGTCTCAGCCATTGATTGAGGTTCCGGGTTTTAGCCTGCCACTTTTGGACTCTCACTTGCTGAGATGTTCCTGCGAGTATCTGTGTAGATCTTAGGAAGCTATTTCTTGATTTAAGGCATTGGCGTGCTGGCTGATATCTGAACAGATGCAGGCCCGGATCATGGCCTTTTGGCGCCCTAGGCCAAAGGCTCTGCCCCCGCCCCCCGGGTCACCCTTGGCTCCGCCCCTGCCCCACCCCGCCTCCTCGCCGGCGTGAGGAGGAGGAAGGAAAGCTCCACCCCCGGAGCCAAAGCCACACATGCGCGGCAGTGGCCCCAAGGGCGGGGCCTCCCCACGGCTCCTCCCTCCCTCCGAAAGCCACCATGCTGGCCACCATGCCTGCCACTTTTGGACTCTCACTTGCTGAGATGTTCCTGCGAGTATCTCTGTAGATCAGGGGTGCCCACACTTTTTCATCATGCGAGCTACTATATGAACAATCAAGTTGAAAAGATAACCTGTTGTGCATGTGAGCGTGTGCGCGCGTGTGCACATGCTCCTACTGCAGTCTTCCGTACGCGCGGAGCTTCTTTCTTGCCTGGCCACGAACTCCGCCGCCGCGCGCACCTGGGAAGCGGATCCTCCTTGCCTGCGCGCTCTCTCTTAATGTCTTCGTTGCCTTCCTCCTTCCTGCTGCGTGCTTTCACGAAGCAGGAAGTCCCCATCCCATCCTGCCTCTTGCGTTCACAGCAGGCCCCTCTCATGCACGCAGCAGGAGGGTATTTATGGACGGTCATGTCACCACACTGTGCGTGGCAAGACGAGCGCCAGGGCCCGCCCACTAAAGCCTCATTTTGGCAAAAGGAGTCCCGCAAAGGCGGCGGCGGGAGCGCACGTGCGCGCGCATGGCAGGAGCACGCCATCCAGCTGGTGAGGCCCAAAGATCACCTGGAAGAGGGCTGAAGATCACCTAGGTGCTCCCGATCACCATAATGAGTACCCCTGCTGTAGATCTTAGGAAGCTATTTCTTGATTTAAGATGTTGGCATGCTGGCTGATATCCCAACAGAGGATGGGCCGGAGATGTCACTGCCTTGGTCCTTTCATTACTGGCTGCTACTTCCCGATGGCTTTCAGGTGGTGCAATACTGGCTTAACAGTATAATTTCTCCAGCGGTGTTGGGTGTAGACATCCTGTGATAATGCGGCATGTCTCATTAACATGGTTAGATGTATTCCACACTGGGCATGCGTACTCAGCAGCAGAGGAGCAAAGCACAAGGGCAGGTGTCTTCACTGTACCTGGTTGTGATCCCCAAGTTGTGCCAGTCAGCTTTTGTATATTATTTCTAGCACCCACTTTTTGCTTGATAGTCAAGCAGTGTTTATTGTAAGTCAGAGCACGGTCCACGTATTTGGGTGTGCTGCAATGCTCCAGTGGGATTCCTTCCCACGTAATCCTCAGAGCTCGAGATGCTTGTCTGTTCTTAAGATGAAAAGCACATGTCTCCCTTTTGGATGAATCAGGAATCAGCTGCTTTTCCTTGTAATAGGCAGTAAGAGCACCTAAAGCTTCAGAGAGCTTACGTTCAACCCTTTCAAAGCTCCCTGCTTGAGTGGTGATGGCACGATAGTCAGAATAGTTGAAACTCTCTGTCCCTTCTTGCAGTGGCTGATCATTTGTGTAGATGTTAAACACTGATGGAGCAAGCATGCTCCCCTTAGGCAGGGCGTTCTTCTGTTTTTGCCATCTGCTACTTTCAGCCTGGTACTTATTATACAATATTATAACTGCTTTGAGTCAGCCGAGGGCTGGCAGAAGCAGTATAGAAATATCTCGGCATTACTTCGCAAACGAAGAACGAAGGACTCATCCCACGCTTTTTACAAGCGCGTTGATGACTAAAAAGGCCAATCTGAGATAGGCAAGTTCGGTTGCAGAAAGCACAGCAGAAAGTCTCCTTAGGTGATGTTGCTTCCAAGTTGCGGTTCTTTCTGCGTTGTCGTTTCTCTTCGAGACCCGTTCGGCGTGTCATCTCGAAAGAGGCCGCAGCATTGTAGATAGTGCGTCTCCATGCCTCCCAATGTGAGGCCAGGGTGGACCATTGTTGGTGATCAATCTGGCCGAGCCTGAGATGTTGGTTCAGGGAGTCCTTGTATCTCTTTTGGGGGGTGCCTCTCTTGCGCTGACCCGTGGCGAGTTCACCATAGAGTAGTATCTTTGGGAGGCGGTGGTCCTCCATCCTAGAGACGTGCCCTGCCCCGCGCAGCTGTGTTCTCAATAGCATGGCCTCAATGCTGGCGATCCCTGCTTGCTCAAGGACAGCAACATTCGTCACATAGTCGGTCCAGTGTATATTTAGGATTGTGCGAAGACAGCGCTGGTGAAAGCGTTCGAGGAGTCGTAGGTGTTGGCTATCGCATGTGACACATGTTTCAGACCCATAGAGGAGAATAGACAGTAGGATAGCTCTGTACTCACTGATTTCGGTGCTTTGCCTCAGGTGCTTGTTGCTCCAGACTCTTTTGTGAAGCCTTCCAAATGCACTCTATGCCTTTGCTAATCTGTGATCTATCTCTTTATCAATATTTCTCTTGGCGTAGAAATATAGTAAATAAACAAATAAAATACATTATTATTAGACATTATTATGCATATTACACATTATTATCGTTATTTGTATGCATAATTATATATATATTATTATTAGGCATTATTATTATTTATACCCTGCTTTCTCTCTCTGCAAATGTGACTCAAAGCAGCTTAAAGTAAAACCAAATGCAATACAAATTAAAACCATAAAATATACAAATATTAAAATAGAATTGAATATAAATGGTATTAAAATGAAACAGTAACATTATTATTATTAAAATCCCCCTTTTCATCTTTGGGAGGCTCTTTTTTATTTCTCAAAACCTCCAAGAGGTTTTGCCATTGCTTTGGGAAGCCTATCTCTCTCGGCATTACTTCGCGAACGAAGATTCAGGAAGGACTCATCCCACGCTTTTTACAGGCGCGTTGATGACTAAAAAGGCCAATCTGAGATAGGCAAGTTCTGTTGCAGAAAGCGCAGCAGAAAGTCTCCTTGGGTGATGTTTTCCAAGTTGCGGTTCTTTCTGCGTTGTCGTTTTCTCTTCGAGACCCATTCGGCGTGTCTTCTCGAAAGAGGCCGCAGCATTGTGGATAGTGCGTCTCCATGCCTCCCGATGTGAGGCCAGGGTGGACCATTGTTGGTGATCAATCTGGCCAAGCCTGAGATGTTGTTTCAGGGAGTCCTTATATCTCTCTTTGGGGGCACCTCTCTTGCGCTGACCCGTGGCGAGTTCACCGTAGAGTAGTATCTTTGGGAGGCGGTGGTCCTCCATCCTAGAGACGTGCCCTGCCCAGCGCAGCTGTGTTCTCAATAGCATGGGCTCAATGCTGGTGATCCCTGCTTGCTCAAGGACAGCAACATTCGTCACATAGTCGGTCCAGTGTATATTTAAGATTGTGCGAAGACAGCGCTGATGAAAGCGCTCGAGGAGTCGTAGGTGTTGGCGATAGGTGACCCATGTTTCAGACCCATAGAGGAGAATGGACAGTATGATAGCTCTGTACACACTGATTTTGGTGCTTTGTCTCAGGTGCTTGTTGCTCCAGACTCTTTTGTGAAGCCTTCCGAATGCACTATATGCCTTTGATAATCTGTGATCTATCTCTTTGTCAATCTTGGCGTCTGAAGAGATGATGCTTCCCAGGGAAGTGAACTGCTGAACGGACTTAAGCACAGATGTGCCTATGCTGACGTGAGGATGGTGGTGTTCTTCCTGTGGTGCGGGCTGGTAGAGGACTTCTGTTTTCTTCAGGCTGACTTCCAGCCCAAACAGCTCTGCAGCTGTTGCAAAGCAGGATGTGAGAGCGCTGCAGGGCTGCTTCTGAATGGGCGACAAGGGCAGCATCGTCAGCAAAAAAGTAGCTCACGGACTAGATAGTTTAGAGTCTTAGTGCGAGCCCTCAGACGGCTTAAGTTGAACAAGCTACCATCAGTACGATAGCGTATATATATGCCGTCTTCTTCTTGTAGGTCTGCCATAGCCCTTTGGAGCATCATGCTGAAGAAGATTGTAAATAGGGTTGGTGCAAGAACACAACCTTGTTTCACTCCATTAGTTATGAGAAAGGGCTCCGAGAGAGCATCGCCATATCTGACTTGACCGTGCTGGCCCTCATGTAACAGGACAATCATTTTGAGGAACTTGGGGGACATCCTAGACGTTCCAGGATCTGCCACAGACCTTTCCTGCTCACAGTGTCGAAGGCTTTGGTGAGGTCGACAAATGTTACATAGAGTCCTTTGTTCTGCTCTCTACATTTCTCTTGCAGTTGTCTAAGGGCAAAAACCATATCTGTGGTGCTCCTATTTGCTCTGAAGCCGCATTGGCTTTCAGGGAGAAGTTCTTCTGCAATAGCGGAACTAATCTGTTCAGGAGTATCCTTGCAAGGATTTTTCCAGCAATGGAGAGCAGTGTTATACCTCGATAGTTTGAGCAATCGGATTTTGTTCCTTTTTTTCTTAGACAGGGTGATGATAACTGCATCTCGGAGATCTGATGGCAGTTCACCTTTTCCCAGCAACTCACAAGGAGCTCGTGGAATTTAGCATGCAGTACATGACCTCCCTGTTTCCAAGCTTCAGGTGGGATTCCATCGATCCCGGCTGCCTTGCCATTTTCAACTGCTGTATGGCCTCAATGGTCTCTTCCAGAGTGGGAGCTGTGTCCAGTTCATTTTCATTGGTTGTTGTATCATGTGTTGGATAGCTGAACCTTGGACTACTCGGCTGGCATTAAAGAGACCCTGAAAATGTTCAGCCCATCGGTTCAGGATGGAGGTTTTATCAGTAATTAGTGTTTGACCATCTGTACTGTATAAGGGGCTTTGGACCTGATAAGTAGGTCCAAACACTGCTTTGAGAGCTTCATAAAAACCTCTGTGATCACCGAGATCTGCACAGCGTTGTGTCTTTTCTGATAAATCAATCCACCACTTGTTCTGGATGTCTCTGAGTTTTTGTTGGAGTTTACTACATGCGAGACGAAAGGCTGCTTTTCTTACATGGCAAGATGGCTGGGCGAGGAATGCCTGGTGAGTGGTTCTCTTCTTTGCCAACAGCTCCTGGATCTCTTGGTTGTTTTCATCAAACCAGTCTTGGTTTTTCTTAAGGGAGAATCCTAGGGATTCTTCAGCAGACTGCAGGATACTGTTTTTGATGTGTTGCCAGAGCGCTGTAGGAGAAGAATCTGTAGGGTGGACTTCAAGTTTTGCTTGCAGATTTACCTGGAAGTTGTCTCTCACAACAGCCTGTTGAAGACTGTTGACTTGGAGTCTCCTCTTTAAGATGCCACCCCTCTTAGGTTTGAGCTTAAGGTGTAGATTTAGTTTACATCTTACAAGGCGATGGTCTGTTTGACATTCTGCACTGGGCATCACTCGAGTATGACGGACATCACGAATGTTTCTCTGGCGCACTAAAACATAGTCAATGAGGTGCCACTGCTTGGATCGGGGATGCATCCAGGTGGTCTTCAAGCTATCTTTCTGCTGAAAGATGGTGTTTGTAATAGTCAGCTGCTGTTCTGCACAAAACTCTAGCAGAAGGCGCCCATTATCATTACAGTTTCCAACACCGTGCTTGCCTAATACACCTTTCCAGGCTTCAAAGTTTTTTCCTACTCTGGCATTGAAATCACCAAGGATAATGATTTTATCTTCTGCAGGGACCTTTTGTATGAGGTGGCGTAGGTCTGAGTAGAATTTGTCTTTCTCCACAGGGTCAGCTTGCATAGTTGGGGCATATATACTGAAGAGAACAGCATGTGGGAGGCGTAAGGAGATAATGCGATCAGAGTGACCTGTCGGCAACGTCTCGAGTTTAGAGGCGATGGAGTTTTTAATCATAAAGCCTACTCCTGAAAGATGTTTCTCAGTTTTGGGTTTGCCAGACCAGTAGAGTGTGTAGCCGGCACCGTGTTCTTTAAGGCTGCCTTCCTCATGGAGACGAACTTCACTAAGAGCAGCGATGTCAATGTTAAGCCGTGATAGTTCATGAGCTATTAGAGCAGAACGACGCTCAGGGCGTCCACTATCTGCAGAATCTTGTATGGTTCTGATGTTCCAGCATGCAAGTGTCAGTCTATTTGCACCTTTGCAGGCAGGTGTTGGCCTTTGTTTCTTTGTCTTTGTTCGACCGCATCGGAAGATGCCCGTTGTATGCGGCTAGCCAACCAGGTAGACGGGGATGAGCTTTCGTTAGGCCACCTTTTCTAGGCCCCTCTCCATACGGAGCAAGCAGTGCTCTCCTTAAAAAGGCTGCTTGGTCGTTCAGGATGCTGCCGAACAAGACTGTCATCTCCCGGGTCAGTCTCGGCGACCAAAGTCCTGAACCGCCTGCATGCAGGGTTGGGTCTGCGGCTTCAGTGCATCTTTACACCTACCGTTTCGTCCCTCGCCTATCGCTACAGGGCTTTTTCGGAAGTTGGATGTGTCCTTCGAGCCTGTGCAATGGATTTTTCTGGTGGAGCGCAGCGTGCACAGAACTGGCCTCACCCTTTAAACCAAGGTTCATCTGCCAGGGGCCTAGCAAGCTTGGACGGTGGCAGCGAGGTCCTCAGGTCGTAGGTTTGGTTCGAGTTTCCTTCTCTTAGATGGTTGACCTTACAGGGTTAGACGAGCACCATCTGCCCGGGTTTGAAATCAGAGTTTTCCTTCTCTTAGGATGGTTGCCAAAAGGCTAGAGAGCCCATCCTGCCCATTGACACTCTTTGTCAGACCCTTCGGTTGTGACCTGTCTGGTATGGGAGGCCCTACCGCCGGCTATTATGCCACCGCCAGCATAGCTCACAACTTCACTAGGGTACGCAAGCCTCTCCCCCACTGCAAGGGGGCGCCAATGGAGAGGGAAGCCTATATTCCTGTTTTAAAAACCCAACTCCTTGCCTCCATTTATTTGGCCAGGAACGCAAGTTCTTGGGAATCCCGTTCCGCTACCAGAAGGTGCTTTCTTGGCTTTGTGTGAGCCTTTCAGAGAAGCAGTGTTGGTCACATCCTGAACTCGAGGCCAAAGGAAGGCAGGGTCCCCCATTGGTCTTGGTTATGAAATGGCATATCATCCACGTGAAGCTTCTTGGCTCTGCTTCTGCTCTAGAAATGACTCTGTTTCCATCCTCAGGGACTCTTCCTCAAGCGACGAAGAGGAGGATAGCCAGAGAGAGGGTGCTTCCGATGACTTCTTCCAGCCTTTCGAGGGCAAGAGGTGAGTGAGGCCTCTTCTCACACATCAAAACATAAGCTGTAGCTTCTCTCAAACATCCTTCTGCACTCTTTTCCCTGTGATATACGAATTGAAAGAGACCGCTAAAAGCCATCTAGTCTCTAAAAGCTAGTCTCCAGCCCCTGCCACTGGTGGAGTCCACCAGAAAAGCATGTTGGGCAAGACCCTCCTCATAAATGTACAGCAACGTGGCCCAGCACCAGTGGCCCGAAGTCATAAAAAGAACAAAAACACAGAGACCAATATTATCTCTTTAAAAAAAAAATTTTTTTTATTGAGTTTCCCTCCCTCCCCCCTTTTTTATTCTTTCCCTCCTCTCTGCCTTCCATCCCTCTTGTCTTCCTTTCCATTCTTTTCTCTTCCTAACTTCCTTCTTTTTGCATTATTTCCTTTTTTTTCATTCTTTCTCTTCTATCTTGTCTTCGTTTCCATCCCTCCCTCCCTTCCTTTTTTCATTCTTTCCCTCTTTTCCTTCCTTCCTTCCTTCCTTCCTCTTCCTTCCTTCCTTCCTTCCTTCCTTCCTTCCTTCCTTCCTTCCTTCCTCCTCTCTCACTTACTTCCATCCCTCTGGTCTTCCCTTACGTTCTTTTTCCCTTCCTTCCTCCCTACTTTTTCATTCTTTCCCCCCTCTCACTTCCTTCCATCTTTCTTGCAATTCTTTTTCCCTCCCTCCCGCCCTCACTTCTTTCCATCCCTCTGGTCTTTCCTTCCGTTCTTTTCCCCTCCCTTCCTTCTCCCTCTCTTCCTTCCATCCCTCTGGTCTTCCCTTACATTCTTTTCCCCTCCCTTCCTCCTTCCCTCCCTCCCTCCTTTTTCATTCTTTCCCTCCTCTCACTTCCTTCCATCCCTCTTGTCTTCTTTCCTTTCCTTTTCCCTTCCTAACTAACTTCCTTCTTTTTGCATTATTTCCTTTTTTCATGATTTCTCTTCCATCCCTCTTGCCTTCCTTTCCATCCCTCCCTCCCTTCCTTTTTTCATTCTTTCCCCCTCTCTCACTTCCTTCTATCCCTCTTGTCTTCCTTTTTGTTATTTTTCACTCCCGCCCTCCTTCCCAACTTCCTGTTGGGCGAGTGGGCTTATTAAGAAAAGATCTTCCTCATAAATGTACTGCAGAGTAACTTATTAGCAACAGCATGACCCAGCACCAGTAGCCCAAAATTTTTTAAAAGAAGAAAAACACACAGACCAACCAATGTTATCTCTTCCTTAGGAGGCTTTTCTTTATAGCAAAATAATATGTTTGCACTGTTTACAAGAACAAGGTTTCCATAACACAGATAAAGTTATTTACACTTCCTTCTTTGCTTCCACGCTGGGCTTCTTTCTCATGCAGATAAACAGCTTCGCTCTCACAGAGCCTCCTGTCGTACACCAGCGCTGCGACACCTCTGACCTTAAAACACCAGCTTGGTAAAATCAGCAAGCCATTTATTTAAGTAGGCAAATCAGCAAAAATAGCAAAAACCGTAAGTCCAATATATAAAACTAGCTGTACCCGGCCACGCGTTGCTGTGGCATAGTCTGTGGCTAACCCCTTCTACCCACATGGTGGGAAAGCACAATCAAAGGATTCTTGACAGATGGCCATTTTGCCTCTGCTTGATAACATTAAGAGACTTTTACCAGTTCGATCAGGATGATTTGGGATTTGTATCTTCCTTTTGTTGTAGTGAAGTCCTTAACCACTCTAACCCAGGCGTGGGCAAACTTCAGCCTTCCAGATGCTTTGGACTTCAATTTCCACAATTCCTAACAGTCTACCAACTTCTTTGGCACTATGGCGGGAGTCCAAAACACCTGGAGGAGGGATGAGGTTTGCCCATGCCTGCTCTGAGATCTACATGACATGACAACGCCTCCCTGCTTTTTCTCTCTTTCTCCGCTCAGGATGCCCAACAACAGGAAACCCAAAACCAAAGGCGCCAAGCTGGAAGGGCCCAAGATTCGAAAGAAGCCGGGGCCCAAGCCAGGCTGGAAGAAGAAGATCAAGTGCGAAAGGTAGAATCATAGAGTTGGAAGAGACCCCAGAGGCCACCCAGTCTAACCCTCTTCTGCCTTCACACAGGAAAAGCACAATCAAAGCACTCCATCTTTGATGGCCATCTGTCAGGGATTCTTTGGTTGTGCTTTTCCCAGGCCCGGATTAGCACTTTTTTGCGCCCTAGGCCACAGTTTGGAATTATGCCCCCTTTAAGCCAACCACCCGCCACCTCCAAGGTCCCCATTCCCACTGGCTGGAAAGCTCAGCTGTGCTCTGAAGGTCTCCTCGGGAGTTGGGAGGGTTGGGGAGAGAAGAGCGGGTGCAAACTCGCTCCAAAAGCATGAGCGAGCAAGAGAGAGAGAGTGCAAGAGAGAGAGTGCAAGAGTGCACGCATGAGAGAGAGCAAGAGACGTGAAAGGCGTGCGAGAGAGAGTGCAGAGACTTTGCAAGAGAGAGGAGAGAGAGAGACGGGGGACGGAGCAGAGACTTTGCTGGGAGAAGGAGCGAGGGGCATGAGAAAGGAGGAAAGAGGGGCGCAGACCAGTTTTGGGGGTTTTTTGGTCCGTGATCTGTGCCCCCCCCCCTTGGCTTGTGCCCCTAGGCCATGGCCTCGTTGGCCTTATGGGTAATCCGGGCATGGCTTTTCCTGCATTAGCGGGTCCAGTGGAGAAAAAAAGAGAATCAAAGACTTCAAGAATGGGAAGGGACCCCCAAGGGCCATCTAGTCCAACTCCATGACATCATGCAGGAAAAGCACAATCAAAACACTCCCGACAGATGGCTACCTAGCCTATGTATAAAAGCCCCCAGGGAAAATCTTCCAAACCTCCCTCCTGCTGACTTCCCCGTTCCTCTCCATTTCTCTCCAGAGAAGAGCTGCCCACCATTTACAAGTGTCCTTACCAGGGTTGCACCGCCGTCTATCGAGGGGCGGACGGCATGAAGGTAAGCACAGAACGACCAAGTGCTTGTCCGGGCTTCTCATTTTGTAGGGTTAGGCATTAGGATTTCCCCCTTCCTTTCCAGTAAGGGTCGGTGGCATTCCTTGAACACGGGAGAGACGCTACTAAAACCAATCACTCAAAAGATGAGTGGCTACTCAATATTTCCACTGGTTTGGGGAGAGAAAGGGTCCCTCATTCCCAAGGATTAAATGCACAAATTCCCTCTTTTCTCTGGCCTAGAAGCACATCAAGGAGCACCACGAGGAGGTCCGGGCCAGGCCCTGTCCACACCCGGGATGCAACAAGGTCTTCATGATCGACCGGTATCTGCAGCGCCACGTGAAGCTCATTCACACAGGTGGGTGGCCCTGGGCAGCAGTCGCACTCTCTCAGCCTCAGAGGAAGTCGAAGGAGAGCTCTCCCTAAACCAGCGTTTCTCAACCGTCCTAATGCCGCAACCCCTTAATACAGTGTTTCCCAACCAGTGTGCCACGGCGCACTAGTGTGACGTGAGCGATCATCAGGTGTCCCGTGGGAAATTGGAACCTCCAATACCCTTTCTTCCCCCTCCTGCCAAAGACTTTTTCTTCTCCACTCGGGCTCCCTTCTTCCCAGCCTCGCTCTGCTCACTTTGCTTAGCTCACGCTGCCGCCATTTTGATCCGAGGGAGCAGCGTGAGCGTGTTCAGGAGGGGAGGGAGAAGGGAGGAAGACGTGGGACGAGTCTGTGCAGTAGCGCCCGCATGGGTCACGTCTTCCTCCCTCCCCTCCTGAAGAAGGGAGCCCGAGTGGAAAAGAAAAAGTAAGTGTTGGGCAGGAGGGGGAAGAAAGGGCGCGAAGGGGGAGGGGGAGGAAGAGGTCTCTGTCGAAAGCTGGCATGGGCAAACTTGGACCTTCCAGGTGTTTTGGACTCCAACTCATCCAAACTCTTGATTGACCTTCTCAAATGAGGTCTGAGAAGCCGTGTGGACCTCGTTCTCTTTCACATAATGCATCTATCGTTTATCAACTGACAGATCTGTTGATCTGCTAAACCAGTGTTTCTTAACCGGTGTGCTGCGGCACATTAGTATGCCGTGAGTGATCATCAGATGTGCCGTGGGAAATTGGAACCTCCAATACCCTTTCTTCCCCCTCCTGCCGAACACTTTTTCTTCTCCACTCGGGCTCCCTTCTTCCCAGCCTTGTTCTGCTCGCTTTGCCTCGCTTTGTTCATGCTGCCGTGAACGTGTTCAGGAGGGGAGGGGGGAGGGAGGGAGGAAGACGTGGGGCAAGTCTGCGCAGTAGCGCCCGCACGGGTCACGTCTTCCTCCCTCCCCCTCCGCTCCTGAACATGCTCACGCTGCCCCCTCGGATCAAAATGGCAGAGCGAGGCTGGAAAGAAGAGAGCCTGAGTGGAGAAGAAAAAGTAAGTGTTTGGCAGGAGGGGGAAGAAAGGGCTTGAAGGGGGAGGGGGAGGAAGAAGTCGAAAGTGGCATGGGCAAACTTGGACCTTCCAGGTGTTTTGGACTCCAACTCCCACCATTCCTAGTAGCCTCAGGCCCTTTTCCTCCCCCCCCCCTCAGCCACTTAAGCAGGAAAGGGCCTCAGGCTGTTAGGAATGGTGGGAGTTGGAGTCCAAAGCACCCAGAGGGCCGAAGTTTTCCCATGCCTGTTTGAGGGACCTTAAAGTGGTGAGCCTCCTTCCAACATTGTGATTCTGGATAGAAAACAAACAACAACATAACATAACGTAGTTTGAGTCCACAGTGCTCTCTGGGTGTAGGTGAACTACAACTCCCAAACTCAAGGTCAATTCCCAAGCAAACCCTTTCAGTACTTTCTCTTGGTAATAAGAGTTCAATATGCCAAGTTTGGTTCAATTCCATTGTTGCAAGAGTTCAGGATGCTCTTTGATTGTGTGTTAACTATAAATCCCAGAAACTGTGACTCCCAAATGTCAAGGTCTATTTCCCCCAAACTCCCATCTGTGTTCACATTTGGGCATATTGAGTATTCATGCCAAGTTTGGTCCTGATCCAACAATTTTTGAGTCCGCAGTGCTCTCTGGAGATAGGTGAACTACAACTCCAAAACTCAAAGTTAATGCACACCAAACCCTTCCAGTATTTTGTTGGTCTATTTTGACATTGCTCCCGTTTTCAACCACATATCTGTGTGAGATGAGCTTCTCTAGCTTGGCTGCGATAAAAACTAAACACAGAGAGAGACTGACAGCTGTTGAGCAAGACCTTTGTGTGTGTCTTTCTGCCATTCCTGCCAGGATATCTATGTTGTGTTCATCGAAACAGGCCCAGGTTTCATACTGAGTGTATAAATACATTTTAAAACATATTAACTATATGTATTACTGTGTTAGAGTGTCATTTTGTGTCATTTTGGTCGGTGTTGTGCCCCAGGATTTTGTAAATGTAAAAAATGTGCCATGGCTCAAAAAAGGTTGAAAAACACTGCCTTAATACACGTCCTCATGTCGTGACCCCCAACCATAACATTATTTTCGTTGCTACTTCATAACTGTCGCTTTGCTACTGTTATGAATCGTCATGTCAATATCCGATATGTAGGGTGCATTTTCATTCAATGGACCAAATTTGGCACAAATACCCAATACACCCAAATTTGAATACTGGTAGGGTTGGGGTGTGGGTGTGTTATTTTGTCATTTGGGAGTTGTAGTTGCTGGGATTTATAGTTCACCCACAATCAAAGAGCATTCTGAACCCTACCGACGATAGAATTGGGCCAAACTTCCCAGGTTGAGAAACACTACTCTAAACACTATGCCAAGGATGCAGGAAAGAGTCACCGTAATTCAACAGCAGCATCAAATACGACAGCTTTTCTTCTCCCCGTCTTCTCTTCTGCAAACATACCCACCTGCCCCAACTGTTCGCTTATAGCAGGCCTGGGCCAACTTCAGCCCTCCCTCCTAGTGTTTTGGACTTCAACTCCCACAATTCCTAACAGCCTACCCACTTTTAGGAGTTGTTATGGGAGTTGCAGTCGGAAACACCCAGAGGGAGGGCCGAAGTTGGCCCGTGCCTGGCTTATAGAGTATAGTTCATGCTACTCTTTCACCCTTTCTCTGGTTGCAGAGGTACGGAACTACATCTGCGACGAATGTGGACAGACCTTCAAGCAGCGGAAGCACCTCTCTGTGCACCAGATGCGCCACTCCGGAGCAAAGCCCCTCCAGTAAGTGGGCTGCAGGATTACCTATGTCAATTCTATGTAAATGTATATATGTACATTTACAAAGCGTTTGAAGTGTACTTTGAGTAATTATTTGGATATTATTATTACTATTTGAAACGTAAAAAGATTAGTACACAGCAAACAAGGTCACTCTGCTAGCTGTTGTTGTGTACATAAATGTATTATTACATTTATTATTTTACTCTATTATTACATTTATTACTTTATTATTATTACATTTCTTATTTTACTCTATTATTAATTTATTATTTTACTCTATTATTATTATTTATTGTTTTACTCTATTATTATTACATTTATTATTTTACTGTTATTACATTTATTATTTTATTCTATTATTAATTTATTATTTTACTCTATTATTATTATTTATTTTTCTCTATTGTTTTAATACATTTATTATTTTATTCTATTATTACATTTATTATTTTATTCTATTATTATAATTTATTATTATACTCTATTATATTTATTTTACTTTATTATTACATTTATTATTATACTCTATTATTACATTTATTATTTTATTATATTAGTAATTTATTATTTTATTCTATTATTATTACATTTATGTTACTCTATTATTATTACATTTATTATTTTACTCTATTATTATTACATTTATTATTTTACTCTTATTACATTTATTATGTTACTCTATTATTATCACATTTAGTAATTTATTCTATTATTACATTTATTATTTTACTCTATTTTTATTATATTTATTGTCTTACTCTATTATTATCATTGTTTATTATTTTACTCCATTATTATTACACTTCTATTATTTTACTCTATTATTATTATTACATTTATTATTTTATTCTATTATTAATTTATTATTTTACTCTATTATTACATTTATTTTACTCTATTATTATTAATTTATTATTTCACTCTATTATTATTACATTTATTATTGTACTCTATTATTATTACATTTATTATTTTACTCTATTTTTATTAAATTTATTGTCTTACTCTATTATTATTACATTTATTTTACTCCATTAGTATTACTGAAATATGCATAGCCAACTCCTTTACTCTATTTATTATTATTATTATACTTCCATTATTTTACTCTATTATTATTTTTATTACATTTATTATTATACTCTATTATTATTGGAAGGATCCGTAAGCACATTTGCATTGAGGAAGGTTAGAAGAATGGTTGAATCAGAGTTGGACAGTCTTACGTATCTTAAATTACAGGTTTAGGGAAATATTCAAAAACATTTAACCCACTGATGCTTCAATTAATGTAATTGTATTGGTATCTATGTTTATTTTGAAATTTACCAGTAGCGGCTGCATTTCTCACCCTTGGGTTATACTCAAGTTAATACGTTTTCCCAGTTTTTTGTGGTAAAATTAGGCGCCTCAAGTCCACTTATACTCGAGTATATACGGTATTTTTTTAAAAAATGAAGTTGCATACCTTTTCTGAAGCTGAGCAGGTGCTTGCGATTTTTCTCCCACTGAGACAAAGGGCCACCGCCTGACCAAGCTTTTCTCCATCCCATCCCAGGTGCGAGATCTGCGGCTTTCAGTGCCGCCAGCGGGCCTCCCTCAAGTACCACATGACCAAACACAAAGCGGAGGCGGAGCTGGAGTTCGCCTGCGACCTGTGCGGGAAGCGCTTTGAGAAGGCTCACAACCTGAACGTCCATATGTCTATGGTGCACCCGCTGATCCAGACGCACGACAAGGCCAAGGCCAAGGAGACTGACCTTGTTGCGGAGACGCCGGCGGCATTACGGCCGGACACAGAGATGGCCGACAGCCAGTCGGTCAAGCTGGAACTCAGGGCTTCGCAGCCGCAGCAGGAACCAACTTGAGAGCTGCCGCCAATCTTCAAGTTTTTAAAATGTATGTTTTTAATACACACACAAAGGGATTTTAAGGGGGGAAAGGAATCAATGACGCCCGCTTGCCGCCATTGCTGTGATGATTGTGTTCCTCTCCGCTGCGGTGTTGTTCAGAGCGCCCATCTTGCTGAAAGGGAAAAGACTTCTTTTGCCTGCCTTCTGATAAGAAAGGCCACGAAAGCATCTTCTACCTGTTGAACAGGTACACGGTCGCTAGATCTTCCAAGTGATTCTGTTAAGAGGATGGAATACCCTTGCTTTTAAACCAGTGTTTCTCAACCTTCCTACTGCCGCGACCCCTTAACACAATTCCCCATGTTGTGCTGACCCCCAACCATAAAATTATTTTCCTTGCTACGTCATAACTGTAATTTTGCTCCTGTTATGAATCATCATGTAAATGTCTGATATGCAGGGTGTATTTTTATTCACTGGACCAAATAAGACACAAATACCTGATACGCCCAAATTTGAAGACTGGTGGGGTTGTGGGTTATTGATTTTGTCATTTGGGAGTTGTAGTTGCTGGGATTTGTAGTTCACCTACAATCAAAGAGCATTCTGAATTCCACCAATGATTGAATTGAACCAGTCTTGGTACACAGAACTCCCATGACCTAAAGAAAATACTCGAAGTGTTTGGTGGGCATTGACCTTGAGCTTTGGAATTGTAGTTCACCTATATCCAGAGACCTTCTTGGCTTTTCTTCGCGAACAAAGATTCTTAGGAAGGACATTCTTAGGAAGCGCATTGATGACTAAGAAAGCCAATCTGAGATAGGCAAGTCCGGTTGCAGAAAGCACAGCAGAAAATCTCCTTGGGTGATGTTTCTAAGTTGCAGTTCTTTCTGCGTTGTCGTTTCTTTTCGAGACTCGTTTGGCGTGTCTTCTCGAAAGAGGCCGCAGCATTCCGGATAGTGCGTCTCCACGCCTCCCGATGTGAGGCCAGGGTGGACCATTGTTGGTGATCAATCTCGCCGAGCCTGAGATGCTGTTCCAGGCAGTCCTTATATCTCTTCTTTGAGGTGCCTGACCTGTGGCGAGTTCACCGTAGAGTAGTATCTTTGGGAGGCGGTGGTCCTCCATCCTAGAGACCTCGTGCCCTGCCAGGCGCAGCTGTGTTCTCAAGTGCATGGCCTCAACGCTGGTGATCCCTGCTTACTCAAGGACAGCAACATTTGTCACATAGTCAGTCCAGTGTATATTTAGGATTGTGCGAAAACAGCGCTGATGAAAGCGTTTGAGGAGTCGTAGGTGTAGGCGATAGGTGACCCATGTTTCAAACCTATACACACACACACACACACATCCATCCATCTGGGCTCAAACAGTGATAGATCAAATACTCAATTGGCCCAAATGTGAAAACAGGTGGAGTTTGGGGAAAATAGACTTTGACACTTGGGAGTTGTAGTTGCAGGGATTTATAGTTCACCTACAATCAAAGAGCATTCTGAACCCCACCAATGATAGAAATGGGCCAAACTTCCCACACAGAATCCCCATGCGTTGAAGGGAATCACTGGCGTAAGCCTCCCTCCTGCCTCACATGCTCTCCCTTGCCTGCACATGCGCACCACGCTGCCATGCGCCAAGCACGCCTGCTCTCCCCTCCTTGCTTGGGATCTCAGAAAAGCCCTCCCCTTTGTTGAGAGGCCGGCCAATCACAGCGGAGAAGGGCTTTTGATGGGAGTATTTTGGTGTTTCCAAAAGGAAGGACAGGTGGCGAGACTTTCAGCCTTCTCTGCCAAAGGAGTTCCTGAGGCCATCAGAAACATGTGTTTTCTGATGGTCTTCGGTGACCCCTCTGAAACCCCCTCGTGACCAGGTTGAGAAACACCGTTTTAAACTAATTTCCAAATCTTCAAACAAGACACACAATATCAAATCATAAACCAGAAGCATTTGTAAACCCTGAAATGTATGATTTTAACACACACACACACAAAAGGGGAGAAAGGCATCAAGACCTGCTGCGACGATTCCGTTCCTTCTCTCTGCTTGTGTCCCACAATGCAGAAGCAGTGTCATCTCTTGCCAAAGTGACCTGATAAGAAGGGCCAGGAAAGGATCTTGTGTACCTGTTGAACAGGCAAATAATGGTGGGGTGTGTTTCTGTTCCAAGCAATAAAAGATCAATGTGGGAGATCACTTTCACAATATTATTTCAATTTATTTCATCTTCATTCTTTTCCAATTATGCGTGGATGGTGGATTGCAGATCCATATGGCATCAAAACATTGGTGTTTTCCTTTACAAAATTATAATCCATCAGGTAACATGTCATCAAATATACTCCGGATTACACTCAATGTCGGGTCGACGGTATCAAGCCACCATCGTTCGCCGTTCCGGCTTCTTCGGACCTGCCACATACTATCTACTGTTCAATCCACTGGTCCAATATCTATTAGATTAAACATAAATAGTTTTCACTATATAATCCCATATTCCTGTTATATATACATTTTAGTAACCTATACATATAGGTGTGATCCCACATAAGAAAACACATTCCCCAAAACAGTAGGCAAGAGGCAATATACATCAATACATTTCCAAAGGCATTACATACATATAGCATAATCAATACATACCCAAAATTATGCTATATGTATGTAATGCCTTTGGAAATGTATTGATGTATATTGCCTCTTGCCTACTGTTTTGGGGAATGTGTTTTCTTATGTGGGATCACACCTATATGTATAGGTTACTAAAATGTATATATAACAGGAATATGGGATTATATATTGAAAACTATTTATGTTTAATCTAATAGATATTGACCAGTGGATTGGACAGTAGATAGTATGTGGCAGGTCCCGAAGAAGCCGGAAACGGCGAAACGGATGGCTTGATACCGTCGACCCGACATTGAGTGTAATCCGAAGTATATTTGATGACATGTTACCTGATGGATTATAATTTTGTAAAGGAAAACACCAATGTTTTGATGCCATATGGATCTGCAATCCACCATCCACGCATAATTGGAAAAGAATGAAGATGAAATAAATTGAAATAATACCTGTTGAACAGGAGCACGCTTCCATGTGATTGGGTTGATGATGGGATGCCCCTGCTTTTAAACTGAATCCCAAACCACCAGGGGTGCCCACACTTTTTCAGCATGCAAGCTACTTATAATAAAACCAAGTCAGAAAGATCTACCTACCGCCTCAAGGCTGGAGAGGGGCGGGGCTTGGCGGGGCCTGGCTCCGCCCCCCTCTGGCTTCAGCTCTTCCAGCAGCTTCTCCAGGCTTGACGATGGCAGTGCCAAGCCAGCCTTGTGCTAGCTATGCCACCACTGGCTTGGCATTGCCATCCTCAAGCTTGGAGAAGCTGCTGGGAGAGCTGAAGTCAGAGAGGGCGGAGCCAGGCCGCGCCAAACCCCGCTCCCTCCCCTCTGACTTTGGAGCTCCCAGCAGCTTCTCCAGGCTTGACGATGGCAGTGCCAAGCCAGTGGTGGCATAGCTTGCACAAGGCTGGCTTGGCACTGCCATCCTCAAGGCTGAAGCAGCTGCTGGGAGTGTTGAAGCCGGGGGAGGGGGTGGGGCTTGGTGCGTCCTGGCTCCGTCCCCCTCTGAGATGCGCCCCATCCGGCTGCGATCAACCTCCTTCGGTCCCGCGATCGACCAGATCGATTTCCTGGGCAGCCCTGCTAAAGACAAACCATAAACCAGATCATTTTGTAAACCTGGTTTTTATTGTGACAAAGCCACGCTTGCATAAATTGTTCCCAAGGGACCTTTGGACGGGCGAGGTGCAGGGCAGCCCGTTTGGCTGTTTCCTCTGTTTTCCAACCAAAGCCATCAGAAGAGGAGCGGTTCTTCATCCAGGAGGTCCCCCTCGGAGCCCAAATCCACAAGGGCCACCTTGAGCTCTGGGTCCAGGAGCCCACAGAGGTCCAGCAACTAAGGAAGGGGGAGAGGATTGGCTGTTGACTTGTGTGGTGCAAGACCAACACTGGGGTTGTAAACAAGTAGAATAAAAGTCCCTTTCTTTGGGTGTCTCTTCTGGGAGATGGAATGAACACAATCAGGACCAGTTTCCCAAACAATGGGGTTTTTTTTTCTTTTTACTTCAGAAAGAGCTGAGTGTTTATATTTCACCCCACCCCAAATAATTGTTGTATTTGACTTTTGTGCAGGCAGTCTCACCCAGTTTGCACTCTGCATGAACAGGGAGTACATCTACACCAGTAGTTCCCAAACTTTTTTGGCCTACCGCCCCCTTTCCAGAAAAAAATTTACTCAGCGCCCCCCTAGAATTTTTTTTAAAAAAATTAATAGCAATTAAACGGAAAGAGTATTAATGTTTCTACCTTTTATATAGTAATATATATATAATTATATAAATATAAATTATAATTTATAAATTATATATAAATATAATTATATAAATATATATAAATATAAGTATATATAATATATATAAATATATATAAATATAAGTATATATAATATATATAATATATAATAAAAATAGAAAATATATATAAGTATATAAATTATATATAAATATAAATTATATAAATATATATATATAATATAATTATATTTATATAACTATATACATATAATATAATTATAATATATATATAGAAATATATAGATATATATATAGAAATATATATATAGAAATATAATTTTTAATAAATATATATATATATTATTAATAAATATATATTTACTATATAAATATAGTAAAGAAAGATGTAAATTACAAACACTGAATTCCAGAAATAATCACCAAAAAAAATCTGTTTGGGGGAGTATGAGCAATGGATGATGGGATTTGCAGTACCTTCAGCCAATTCAGCTCTGACTTCCACAGACCACTAAGATCCCCATGAATGACAGATCTGGATCACACGGCAACGCCTGCCCGGGGATCGCAAGCTTGCGACTGTGTCCCTGCAAGTTGAAATCCCCGGGCAGATGTTGCCGTGGAAACCGCAGCGCGCGCCTTCTTCCTCTCATCAACCCCGGCCATGGCGCAGTCCTGTGTATCGGCCTCTTTCTTCCAACAGGGACTTCCTTGCAAGCGCGCGACCCTGCAAGTGGCAAGCCTGGCTCACGCCACCGCCCCCTTACAGGGGTTCAGCACCCCCCAAATTCTCCCGAGCCTCCCAGCGCCCCCTTGGATTGCCCCACCGCCCACCAAGGGACGGTACTGCCCACTTTGGGAACCACTGATCTACACCATGCAGGTTGATACCAATTTTAACTGCCACGGCTCAATGCAATGGCATCCTGGGGTTTGTAGTTTTCCAGAGTCCATAGCCTTCTCTGGGTGGCCCAGTGCTTCCCAACCTTCGGGCCTCCAGATGTTTTGGACATCAACTCCCACAAATACAGCTGGTAATATGATTTGGGAGTTGAAGTTCAAATATCTGGAGGCCCAAAGGTTGAGAACTACTGACCACTTTTAATTGCCACGGCTCCATGTGACGGGATTCTGGGAGTTGTGGTTTTCCAAGATCTATCGCCTTCTCTAGCTGCATCTACACTCTTGGATGAATGCAGTTCGATATCACTTAATTGCTATGGCTCAATGCAATGGCATCCTGGGAGTTGTAGCTTGGCAAGGTGCAAGTACAGAAGGCTAAAGAACTTGTGGAACTACAACTCCCAGGATTCCGTAGCACTGAGCCATAGTAGCTAAAGTGGGGTCAAACTGCATCCCTTCTATAGTGTGGATGCACTCGGTTGGGGAGGATGGACTCTGCAGAGGAAATGTCGAAAAAGTGATGAGGGAGCCACTGGCTGTGTGTCCTGCAGTATTTGCATTCAGTAGGACAAGAGCCTTATAACTAGGCTGCCTCCATATTTTGGAGTTCGAAGCTGGCACAACAGGGGTAGGGAACCTATGGCTCAGGAGCCAGATGTGGCTCTTTTCACGATTGCATCTGGCTCTCCAGACCAGCCTGGGCCTCAGTTTCCCAGCATGCAGCGGGGAGGAGTGATACAAATTTTCCCTCTCTTTTTCTTTCATTATTTTTCCTCCCTCTCTCCCTACCTTCTTTCCTCCCTTCCTCTTTGTTCCTTCCTTCCTTCCTCTTCCATTCTTTCCTTCTTCCTTTTTTCCTCCCTCTCTCCCCTTATTTTCTCCATTATCCCTCTTCCTCCCTCTTCTTTCCTTCCTTTCTCCCCTTTACCCTTTCCTTCTCCTTCTCTCCTTCCTTTTCCCTCCCTCTCTCCCCTTCCTTCTTTCCTCCATTCTCCCTCTTCCTTCCTTCCTCTTCCTTCATTTCTTTCTCCCCTTCACCCTTTCCTTCTCCTTCTCTTCCTTTTCCCTCTCCCCTTCCTTCTTCCCTCCATTCTCCCTCCCTCCCTCTTCCTTCCTCTTCTATTCTTTTTGTCCATGTCTTCCTTTCCTTCTCCCTCCTTTCTTTTCACTGCCCTCCCTGTCCCCTTCTTTCTTTTCCCTTCATTATTTATACTTTTCTTCACTCCCTTTCCTTTCTTTTCCCCACACTTTCCTTAGCTTCCATTTCCTTCTTTCTTTCCCCCTCCTTGTCTCTCTCCTGCTTTTCTTTTCTTCTTTTTCCATAGTTCGTTCTTCTTTTCTTTCTTCCTCTCCCCCTCCTTCCTTTATTCCCTTTCTTTCTTTCTTTCTTTCTTTTTCCCTTCCTTCCTTCCGCCTTCTCTTCCTTCCCAGAGTCCTGAGCGTGCCTTTTGCAGAGCCAGGTCTGAAGTGTCCTGTCATTCTGCCAAAGGGGGAATCCTTTTCTCATCGTATGTACGTATAGACTCACATTGAGTTGAATTCAGTCTTAAAATATATTCTATGGCTCTCACTGAAATAAATTTCCAAATATTTTGCTTTCATGGCTCTCTGAGTCAAAAAGGTCCCCGACCCCGGTGGCAAAAAGAAATAATCTCACCGAACTCTCACATTGTTATGGTTTTAAGTGTTCGGCTGAGAAAATTCAGGGTATAAATACATTTAACAATAGTAGTAGTAGTAGTAATACCTGTTGAAGGTTGGCAAAGCTTCCTTGGGGACACCGAGGGATGAGATCGAGCAGGAACCGGCGTGCCGTCCTGATCAGCGTCAATGGCTCCTCCTGGGAAGACAAGGCCGGGTTCAAGCCCTACTCAAGGGCCTTCCCTAATTCTTCTAATATTTAGTATACTCAGGAACTGAGGCCTTTTCTCTTTTATAGTAAGTCTGTACTTTTTTGTGCATTCTCTTACTTCCCTGAATCTTCCCATCCCGCATGGCCTAAGCGCAGCTCTCTAGATTTTGCTTCCCGCTCTACAAAAGCGAGGAACGATAGGAGTTGCAGTCCGAATCCTAAACTCCAAACATGCAATAAAAGGTAGGCCTCAGTATGTAATGACACCGTTAATGAGTGGAATTGCCTGTGCCTTTCTGGGGCTCAGAGTGTGACTCCCTCCAGACAACAATTCATGAAGCATTATTTCAAAGGAAGGAGTTATTATTTATTTATTTATATTATTTGCAGCATTTCTATTCCGCCCTTCTCACCTTGCAAGGGACTCAGGGCGGATTACAACACACATATACCTGGCAAGCATTCAATGCATAAATTACATACAACATTCATTAAAACAGTATAAAACATTTAAAAAATTAATAAAACCAATCCTCGTATAAATTATCCTCATCAGTCCATTTCGCGCACGTGCTGCTTTATGTCTGTTGACCTAAGGCCTGGTCCCACAACCACAATTTTACTTTCTTCCTAAAAGCCAGGAGGGATGGGGTCGATCGTATCCCGCTTGGAAGCGCGTTCCAGAGGCGGGGGGCTACTGCCGAGAAGGCCCTGTCCCTCGTCCGCACCACCCGAATTTGGGATGCTGGTGGGAGCGAGATCAGAGCCTCCCCGGATGATCTTAAATTACGAGGTGGGACGTAGAGGCAGATCCGTTCGGACAGATAAGCTGGGCCAGAACAGTATAGAGTTGTTGGCAATCATGACTTGAGGTCGAGAGAGTGTGATTCACACAGGCAACAACTTACTAAGACTTGATTCTAAAGGGGGGCGGGAGAACAACCCTCCTCTGTTGCGGGATGTACCTGCCTTGAGGCAGCCCAGAAGTGGAACTCTGCTTAGTGCAGCCACCCAAATCTTCAGCCCAGCCCTTATACTCTGCTGGGAAATCCCTGCCAATACAGTATATGTCAAGGGCAGAAACTGCCCAAATTGGAGGGTTCAATGCTATGGAGTCCTAGTGTAGCAGCAAATCCGGAGTCCTAAAACTCCCAGGTAGTACCTTTTAACTCTCAGGCGGCGCAAACGTGCGAGCACAGGAACGAGAAAACGCAACAACCGTTACTGCGGGTACAATGAAGCCAAAGTTTATTTTGCACAACGTCAGCTGACGGGACCTGCTCACAGAACTCGCTGCTTCAGGGCAGTACAATCTCCGACTATCCCTTATATACACTCTATGGCAGCAGGTCCCTTGTCCCTCCTTTCTTCATCATCATCATTGGTTCACAGCATCAAATCATTTTTATTATCCAATTAGACATCACATTATTTGGCATCACATTCTATTTGCACTCCTATTTGCTAAACAGCACTACGCAGTATTAATTCTTCATTCTCACAGTATGTTATCTGCCATATGAGCATCATGTTCTGAATTTGCAACATTTCTATGCCGTCCTTCTGTGCCAGCAGGGAAGAACAGTCTCATTTGCCCATGCGCGGTTCCTACCAATCAGTAACAATGTAAACAGATACACGCTGGGTGCTAGCTAGGCCAATCACGGCCAGTGTTATCAGGAAAGGCACATGGTGTACTCTAACAAATCACAGCTTGTGCCTAGCGTACCAATCAAGGTGCATTATTCCCGTTTTGGCTGCCAGCATGATTTCTGGCAAGCTATCTTTGCTATACTAAGGCCTGTGCTTGTGCATCACTCTCTCCTGACTGTACGTCTGCTAAAAGCACCAATTCTGCTTTACTAAGGGGTTTAGCGAGGCCTTGGGCCTTCTCTGCCAAAGAATGTTGATACTCACCAAACTACAAATCCCAGGATGGCATGGCATTGAGCCATGACAGCTAAATTAAAAATCACGCCCCTCAATGAGGAGCTCCAGGTACCGTTCCTGAAACCGCTTCCCCTTTTACTTTGGCTCAGCACTAAGATGACCGTATTTACGCAAATCTCATGCGCCCCCTCATTCTGGTGAGCAAAAAGGTGAGCATCAGACTCAAGTGAATAGGGTAGATGGGAATGGCTCACTCACAGGCTCCTTGATGCACAGGCTTGACTCTCTCAGGCTTGGTGCCATCTCCGTTGTCCCCTCCATAAAGAGCTGCACCAACTGGGTGTACTGGTCAACAGCCACATGCAGGAAGCGTGGCTCTGTGGTCAGTTGGCCTGAGTCGAAGGCGGAGAGGAGACTGGAGAGAAGGAGACAGGAAGTGGCCAATGAGTCTCTTAAAAAGCCAATGTGATTCTAGGCTGCATCAATAGGAGTATATGGCTTAGATGAGTGTTTCTCAATCTTCTTAATACCACGACCCCTTCGTACAGTCCCTTATGTTGTGGTGACCCCCAACCATAACATTATGTTCATTGCTACTTCATCACTTCATAATTTTGCTACTGTTATTGATCGTGTTGTAAATATGTGATATGCAGGATGTATTTTCATTCACTGGACCAAATTTGGCACAAATACCCAATACGCCCAAATTTGAATACTGGTGGGGTTCGGGGGAAAATAGACCTTGACATTTGGGAGTTGTAGGTTCTAGGATTTATAGTTCACCTACAATCAAAGAGCATTCTAAACTACCACCAGCGATGGAATTGAACCAAACTTGGCATACAGAACTCCCATGACCAACAGAAAATACTGGAAGGGTTTGGTGGGCATTGACCTTGAGTTTTGGAGTTGTAGTTCACCTACATCCAGAGAGCAGTGCAGACTCAAACAATGATGGATCTGGACCAAACTTGGCACGAATACCCAATATGCCCAAATGTGAACACTGGTAATGTTTTAGCCCAAAAAGGTGATGCTCACCTTTTTGGGCTAAATGTGCTCACCATAGACCTTGACATTTGGGAGTTGTAGTTGCTGGGAATTATAGTTCTCCTACAATCAAAGAGCCCCTTGAACCCCACCAATGATAGAATTAGGCCAAACTTCCCACACAGAACCCCTATGACCAGCAAAAAATAATGGAGGGACTTTGGAGGAATTGACAATGATTTAGGGGAGAGCACGCCTTCTCTCCCCTCCCCACTTGGAGTCTCAGAAGCAGCCTTCCCCTTGGCTAATCACAGCAGGAGGACTTTTGATGGGAGAATTCTCTAGCTGTTTCCAAAAACTAGAGGACAGGTGGAGAGATCTTCAGCCTTCTCTCCCAAATATGTGTTTTCCGATGGTCTTTGGCAACTCCTCTGAAACCCCCTCGCAACCCACCCCCCAGGGATCCCAGCCCGTCCTAGAAAGATGTTTGCAATAGGGTTGCCAACTGTCCCGTATTGTATGGGACGTCCCATTTTTCGGCCCCAAACTTCGTGTCCCTTATTTTCAGCTCCTGCCCCGTATTGACGGGACAAGAGGCAACAGGAGGCAAGGCTGGGCCAGTACATACACACACATACTTCTTTCTTCCTCCTCCTCCATCCTGCTACCCCTTTTGGCTCCTCCCGTTTCCTCTCACCTCCCTGCGCACAGTCGGGAATTGTAGTCCAAGGCTGCCTCCTCTTGATTGAGAGGCGCACGCGGCCCTTTTGGGCGGGACTCTATTTCCCAAGAGCCCTCGCTCTCGGGGGGAGGAGGAAAAAGAAGAGGGAGAAGGGGGCCTGCTAGTCTTCATGGCGTCGCCGGTGAGCGGCCTGAGGGAGCTGCAGGCGCGGGGAGATGCGGGCCTGCATGGAGCTGGTGATCATGGAGACCCAGAGCCAGGTCTGCCGCACCCTCGCCCACCTCGACTGTGGGGCCGCCTTCACTGTCGACCTCTGGGAGAGGGAGGAAGGAAGGTGACCCCCTGCCAGGCACACAAAACATAACCACACCAAGGCTGAGGGACAGGTGGGGTCTTCGGCGTCGAGTATTTATGCCACAGCGGAATAGGCAACAGAAATATAGAAGTTTAATTCCCCATCGGCCCAATAAACTCCAGTCTCTGTTCGTGTGAATAATGACACTCTCATTCAATTCACAAGGTAAAAATATAACTTTGTATTGAATTGAATTTAACAATAACAAGCTAAGCATGGAAAAACAACAGCAGTCACAGCTACCTTTCTAAACATCCTTTCCTCACAGATATTTAATCCCAACTGTCCTCTTCAACGGACAATTCCCAACTGTCAGATCCCAACTGTCACTTCTTAACTGACAAATCCCCAAGATTCCATTTATCAGTCTTGAGACAGCGCCATCTGGTGTCAAACATATCACACTGCAGAAAATACATCTTGTGCTGACTCATGAATTGCAATAATTGCAATTGCTGACTCATTCAAAATGCAATAATCTGACATGGGGGTCTCTGGGGGGCTTTTGAGCCGGACGGGCATCTGTCGGGAGGGTTAGGGTTGTGCCTCCTTGCAGAATATTGCCCTGAATGCATGCGAAAGGAGGTTTCTGTTAGACCCCAGTCTAAAGACCAGTCAACCATGTGATGCCGCAGCTAATAAAGCCAAGGCTGCATCAAAAGGAGTATAGTTAGGGTTGCCTAACGTTTGATTTTCAAATTTTTATGAAGTGTCCCTTATTTTTGTGAAAACCCCTGTAATTTTGAGTAAATGTCCCTTATTTCTTATATCAAAAAGTGGCAACCCTAGTTTGCAAGTAAATTGGAAATTGGAAAAACAGCATCTCTTTTAAAAGAAAGGGGCCAGTTCAGCAAAGCTGGGCTGCTTCAAAACAACTCTGGTATCGCAAATTCCTTGGACAAGTTCCCAGTGCCTGGGATTTAGTTCTATAATCATCCGAAGTTTACCTGTAAAAGGCAATGGGCATCAACTTCAAAAGTTGATCCGACGCAGCGCTGTGAAGGATCTGTTTGGGGGCCTGAGCTGTAATACCAGAAAAGACAAGAAAGACCATAAATCGCATATTTTAATGCTGCCACTGGTGGCACATAGAGGTATGTCATAAGATGGAGAGGCATTTGCACCTGGTCCTGTCGAAGTGAAGATCGTCAGCCAGTGTATGTTTTGTTTGTTCAAACGCTGAAGCACCGCGAGGCTCCAGTCGATGGCCTTTTGAGCATCCACTCCTTCCTGCAAAGCAATGAAACCAAAGAATTGCACAGGTGCACCTTCTCCCTCAGAGACATCCCAAGAGAGAGACACACAACTATCCTGAAGTTTCCATTCATTCATCTGCACGAAAAAAAACAGGTTTCCATAAACCTGTCACCTTCTCCATAAGCTTCCCTTGAGGGTCACCAGAGGAAGCCTGTAATCAATCAATCAATCAATCAATCAATCAATCAATCAATCTATGTATATAGTAAAAGTCAGTGTTTGCGGCGGGAGGTGCGGAGGGCAGGAGGTGCGGAGGAATATGTGGCAGCTATTCAATTGGTTGCCACTGTGGGATTATTTGCATAAAGGACTCTCATTGGGCAGCCACAAAACTCCAACACTCTAAGGCACCAGACAGTTTTTCCGTTGGAAATGGAATGTTCATTTCCTAATAGGATTTCACTACAGAGAGAGGGTTTCCTGATGTACTGAGAGCACTACTAGCATTACAAGCTAGGCCCCAGATTTCACTACAGAGAGAGAGTTCCCTGATGTACTGAGAGCACTACTAGCATTACAAGCTAGGCCCAAAAATAGACATACATCCTTCCAGCCAAAGGTGAAAACACCACTTTTCCCAACAGGCCTCAGTCTGAACTGACAGTAAGGCTTCCTAGACCTCAGTCTGAATTGACAGTAGGGCTTCCTAGGCCTCAGCCTGAATTAACTGTAAGGGTACCTACGCCTCAGTCTGAATGGACAGTACGGCTTCCTAGACCTCAGCCTGAATTGACAGTAAGGCTTCCTAGGCCTCAGCCTGAATTGACAGTAAGGCTTCCTAGGCCTCAGCCTGCAATGACAGTAAGGCTTCCTAGGCCTCAGCCTGAATGGACATTAAAGCTTCCTATGCCTCAGTCTGAATTGACAGTAAAGCTTCCTAGGCCTCAGCCTCAATTGACAGTAAGGCTTCCTAGGCCTCAGCCTCAATGGACATTAAAGCTTCCTATGCCTCAGTCTGAATTGACAGTAAGGCTTCCTAGGCCTCAGCCTCAATTGACAGCAAGGCTTCCTAGGCCTCAGCCTGAATGGACATTAAAGCTTCCTATGCCTCAGCCTCAATTGACAGTAAGGCTTCCTAGGCCTCAGCCTGCATTGACAGTAAGGCTTCCTAGGCCTCAGCCTGAATGGACATTAAAGCTTCCTAGGCCTCAGCCTGCATTGACAGTAAGGCTTCCTAGGGCTCAGCCCATTTCAAATAACCCGGGCACTGCCGGGTCCCAAAGCTAGTATTTAAATAATATAGAAATGAGCAAACAAAAGAATCTGGTTTTTGCCTGGGTTGGAACAAGGCTTAATTTGGTACATCCAAGCCTTCAAAAAAAGCTACTTCTCTGTCAGAGCTGCAAACTGGTGGCTTTCTGTTGGGGAATCTGAGCGGTTATGCTCAAAATAACCTACAGTTGATGTGGTTCCACCATAAATATAGCAGAGTACCAGAAGTAAACTTCATAACCAGCCAAATCTTACATGGGATGAGCTAGGATAAGCTTTTACTCCATAGGAAGGCACAGGATTGCAGAGTCAGCACTTTAGGTTCAAAAGTATTTAAGTAAAAGAAATATATTCTTGACTAGCTTTGGGACCCGGCGGTGCCCGGGTTATTTGAAATGGGCTGAGGCCTAGGAAACCTTAATGTCCATTCAGGCTGAGGCCTAGGAACCCTTACTGTCCATTCAGGCTGAGGCCTAGGAAGCCTTACTGTCAATTCAGGCTGAGGCCTAGGAAGCCATACTGTCCATTCAGGCTGAGGTGTAGGAAGGATTACTGTCAATTCAGGCTGAAGCCTAGGAAGCCTTACTGTCAATGCAGGCTGAGGTCTAGGAAGCCTTACTGTCAATTCAGGCTGAGGCCTAGGAAGCCTTACTGTCAATTCAGGCAGAGGCCTAGGAAGCCATACTGACCATTCAGGCTGAGGTGTAGGAACCATTACTGTCAATTCAGGCTGAAGCCTAGGAAGCCTTACTGTCAATGCAGGCTGAGGCCTAGGGAGCCTTACTGTTAATTTAGGCTGAGGGATAGGAAGCCTTACTGTTAATTTAGGCTGAGGCCTAGGGAGCCTTACTGTTAATTTAGGCTGAGGGATAGGAAGCCTTACTGTTAATTTAGGCTGAGGCCTAGGAAGCCGTACTGTCAATTTAGGCTGAGGCCTAGGAAACCTTACTGTCAATGCAGGCTGAGGCCTAGGAAGCCGTACTGTCAATTCAGGCTGTGGCCTTGAAGGAGACTCATTGAGTTACAGAAGAAACGTCAGGAGAGAATGCTACCCAAGCATAGGCATAGGCATAGAGAAGGAAGGCAGAGTTAGCAAGCACGCTAGAGAACAGCAGTGATTGGTTTAGAAGGGACGGCACCTCATTGGTTGTCCTGGTGCATTACAATTGGTTTAGAGAAACACCATGTGCTCTTTGTTTACTAGTCAGTGATTGGTCTAGGAGACATCACATATGTTAGCCTAATGAAACACCCATTTGGCCGGTCCGTGGGAACGCTTATCAGAAAAGTAACAATATAGGGACAATCTACGCACATAGACAAAGCTTTAATAACTGGTCAGGAAAATAAACTGCGCAATGTCTGTCAGCCAATGGATTATTAGATTACATAATGCATTGTTAATTGGTTAGAATCAGAGCACATCATAAGTGTTAGCCAGTGAAATGAATGAACGAGGCGGTGCTTAAACCGACTCCATTGATTGTATAAAACTGAATGACTGGAAGGAGGAGGGGTTCTGTCCCTTGCGTCTTGTTGCGCCATAGGGCAGACCTCTACAGCTGTGGATTCGAAATAAACTGTGCTTCCTGAAAAGTAACCCGGTTGTCACATCTTCTCGTTCCTGCGCCCGCACGGAAAGCAGCCTTGAAGGGGAAAGGGTATTATTTAGAAGGATTTTTCCTGCTTCAGCCTAGGAAGCCTTATTGTCAATTCAGGCTGAGGCCTTTTGGGAAAAGTGGTGTTTTCTCCTTTGGCTGGAAGGATGTATTTCTGGGAAAACATGCATAGGAATGTGGAGGGAGGAATTCCTCAGCCTAATCCTATCTCTAGTCTAGATACTCATTGAGGTCTGGAAATTTGATGGGACTTGTGCAGTCTCGGGATGAAACCCAACACTTTCTATATCATGGCTTCAAATGGGATCAACGGCAAACCTATGTCTTACTTGGGAAAGTCCTCCACTTAGTGACTGAAGTCGGTATTGCGGGCTTTTCATACACTGTTTGAAATTTCGTTAATATTAATCAGTTTGTTTTTAGAAACTCAGTATCTATGAGTGGAGCACATCTGACTCTTTCCTTAGTATACATACCAGGTTTTGCATTGCTAGGTTCATTGGTCTTTAAACATAAGGCACACATACTGTATATACAGATTCTCATATTCTATGTTTGTACGAGGGCAGGTCAATAAGTCAGTGACTTTTTGAATGAAACACAGGTTTTTGGATAAAAAATCATTTTATTTTTCAACACCGTCTCCTTTGAGCTCTATACACTTTGTCCAACGTTTCTCCAATTTTTTTATCCCTTACAAAAAATAAGATTTGTCGAGGTCATCAAAATAGGTATTTGTTTGTGAGATGATTTCATTGTTGGAGTCAAATCTCTTCCCGCCGAGACATTTCTTCAGGTTTGAAACGAGAAATAGTCTCGGGGGCTAAATCCGGAGAATAGGGCGGATGAGGGAGCAATTCATGGATTTTGGCCATGGAAACTACACATGTGTGCACCCTTGCATTTGTGGTTGATTGTGAGCAAACGCGGAAAGCTTTCTCATACCCAAGTGATCATTTAAAATTGAAACCACTGAGCCACGTTAGATGCCTATGGCTTTCACAATCTCTTGCGCTTTCAATCGCCGATCGGCCAACACCATATCGTGAATTTTTCCCATTTTTTAGGGTGTAGAGACCTCAACTGGGCATCCAGAACCTTCGGCATCTTCCGTGCTTGTGCGGCCACAACAAAATTCAGTAAACCACTTTTTCACCATTGAAATGGATGGTGCAGAGTCCCCATAGTATTTATCAAGCTTAGCCTTGGTTTGAGTGATGGGTTTCCGTGAAAAAAAATGCTTAATGAGCACACAAAATTCACTTTTTTCCATTTTCTCCTCAAATCATGCGGTAGTCTGCTATCAATGGCTGTCAAACACAAACTAAATGACGCAGCTTGTTCAAATTTTGACAGGAGTCAACTGACAGATGCCTGTTGACAGGAGCAATGTCGCCCTTTCAGTTAAGAGGCGGGAAATTCAAAAAGTCACAGACTTATTGACCCGCCTTCGTAGGTATTTTCCTAAATGGCTCCTACTTCTAGAGAGCCCTGTGAACCCCACCAAGAATGGATCTGGACCAAGATCTGGCATGCAAATCCTCCCAAGACCAACTTTAAGGACTGGCAGGTTTTAGGGAGCAATGACAGAGGATGATGGGAGTTATAGTTCACCCATATCGAAGAGCATTGTGACCTCCACCGACCACATTTGGCACACATACCCACCATGACTCACATTGAATACTGGCAAGATTTCAGGAGGGTTTGAGTTAGGAGGACGGGAGCTGTAGTCCACCCACATCCAAACACTGATGTGTATCCTACATCCAGAGAGACATGTGTAGTAATGGGAGCATTCAAAAAACTTAAAACCAACTAAGGATTACTTCTAATAATTATTATTAAAGGATCCTTAATTTGGGCATCGCCAGTTATATATAAAAGCAGCTTTGTCAGGACACGTATGGCCAAGCTAAGGACAGTGAAGCTTATTTCTCTGATGCAGCCAATCAGTTTGAAGAGGGCACTCACTTGCGGCGCTATTCTCGCTGAGATGACATCCATCATAGAGAAGAAGAGGAGGGATACCAGGAGCTGTGCAGAGACACATGCCGCAAAAGCTGTTACATTTGGAAATTCAATGGCCAATGCCCTTAGATTAGACCAGCAAATGCAAATTTCCTTCTGTATTGGACACACACACACTATTATTATTATTATTATTAAACTTTATTTATACCCCGCCACCATCTCCCAGAAGGGACTCCGGGCAGCTTACCTGAAGCCAAGCCCAACAACACAGCAATAAAAACAACACATCAGCAAATAAAAACAATACAATCAATAAAACACATATAAGTACACACAGTTTAAAACCGTCGTGGCCAGGCCAAACGTCATATATTAAGATTCTTTAAATAAATAAACAGAAGGGTTTTTGTGTAATGTGGGGAAATCAACCCAACAGGTAGTTAAAGTGCATCAGAGGACATTTGCAGGGGATTGGTCAAAGCAGGACATTGTTCCCTTTATTCCAGGAAGGCACATTGGAATAGCCACGTTTTCAGGCTCCTCCTATAAACTGCCAAAGTGGGGGCTTGCCTAATCTTCCTGGGGAGTGATTTTCAGAGTCGGGGGGCCACCACAGAGAAGGCCCTCTCTCTCGTCCCCACCAGTCGCACCTGCGAAGGGGGCGGGACGAGAGCAGGGCCTCTCCAGATGATCGAAGAGATCGCGTAGGTTCATAGACGGAAATGCGGTCACGGAGGCAGGCAAGTCCTAAACCGTTCAGGGCTTTGTAGGTAAGAACTGCACCTTGAATTGGGACCGGAAGATGAACGGCAGCCAATGCAGCTCCTTAAACAGGCGGGTTGACCACTCCCTGTAAGTCGCTCCGGTTAACAATCTGGCTGCCGCCTGATGGGCCAATTGAAACTTCTGGGCCATCTTCAAGGGCAGCCCCACATAGAGTGCATTACAGTAGTCCAATCTGGAGGTGGCTACGGCGTGGACCACCATGGCCAGAGCCAACTTCACGAGGTATGGTCGCAGCTGGCGCACAAGTTTTAATTGTGCGAAGGCCCTCCCCGCCACCGCCGACGCTTCAAACATTAGCGACGAATCTAGGAGGACACCCAAGCTGCGGACCTGTGACTTCAGGGGGAGTGCAACCCCATCAAGCACAGGTTGCCACCCTATACCCCGATCCGGCTTACGGTCAACCAGGAAGACCTCTGTCTTGTCAGGATTGATCTTTAGCTTATTAATCCTCATTCAGACCGTCACAGCGGCCAGGCACTCGTCCAGCACTCGAGGAGCTTCCTTGGAACTAGGTGGAACTACCCTCCCTTATGGCTGCATGTGACTCAGGCTCCAAACGGCTGTCCTGTTGAGGGGGTATAATAACAACAACAACAATTTGACCCAATACGGCCTCTTACTTGTTCTGCTCCAGGTCCCAGTCTTTCCAGCATCTTTCCCATCGTTTCAGGTGCTGTTTGCTGCTGCTGAAGAGTGAAATGCAGGAAGGCAGCAGAAAGCCAGGGAACGTCAGCCATCAGGGAAGTTGCTTCTGAGGAAAGGAAGCTAGGAGGAAAGGCAACACAGTGTGCCATCTTAGTGGTTTGGGTTTCTTATGGCAGTCATTGTCAACCGGTGTGCCTCGGCACACTCCTGTGCCGTGGCAAGGCTCCTGGTGTGCCGCCTGAAAAGCTTTCTGCCCCCCTTCCTTCCCCCCTCCAATGGGCTCCCTCCCCAAACACAGGCAACACGAAAGGGAGCAGAGGAGACCAAGGAGGAAGGATCGGATCCTCTTCGTCCTTCCTCCTTGAGCCGAGTGCCATTCACGTGGGCGGCGTGGCGGATGTGTCCGACCCCCTTCCCCCTCTCCTCCGCCTCCTCTGTGCTGCGGAGGAGAGGGGGAAGGGGCTGGGACACATCTGCCACACCGTTCTGGCGCTCGGCTCAAGGAGGAAGGACGAAGAGGATCCAATCCTTCCTCCTTGAGCCGAGCGCCGTTCACCTGGGCGGCGTGGCGGATGTGTCCCAGCCCCTTTCCCCTGCAGCACAAAGGAGGAGGAGGCAGAGGAGAGGGGGAAGGGGCTGGGACACATCTGCCACGCTGCCCAGGTGAACGGCGCTCGGCGACCCCGCCCCCGGCTTGGCAAGATGGCGGCGCCCATTTGTGCGGGCGAGGCGGCGGAAGCGGGCCTGGAGCTGGGCCTGTTCACAGAGGCCTTCCCGGCGCGCGCATGCCTGCCTGCCGGCCGGCATACCACATACAGGCTGAGCAAGTGGCGAGGGGTGGGCCTTGCTTCGGCGCGAGCCATGGGGGTGCGAGCCTGCTGCCCTCCCGGCTCCCCTTCTCCTCCTGATCTGGGCGTGAGTAGTGTTTGTGTCATTTTGGTTTGTGGTGTGCCCCAGGATTTTTTTAATTTAAAAAGTGTGCCGCGACTCAAAGAAGGTTGAGAAACACTGTCTTATGGGACAAGGCCGTGGTTCGGTGGTTGTTTTGCAAACAGAGTCCTAGGTTCACAGAGGTCTTGTAAACCAAGAAGCGTTGGAGACACACACAGGATGCTACAGATTATTTTAATAGTATACCTGGCCTTACCTGTTGACAGAGGCCTGCAGGGCCCTGAGGTTTTGCAATCCTTTTGCCAAGGGAGCGTTGACGAGCCTCTTCCATTCTGAGCAAAGCACCGGCTCCAGCCTCGACCACCACCGCTTTGCGGACAGAGGAAAGAGAGCACATCAGTCAGCCTTGTGGTTGAAAAGGAGGCTCGTTTGTATCAAAGCTGGGCCAAATGCACCCGTAAGCTGATTCTGAACCCCACTTCGGTGGGCCCTGAAGCCTCCCATAAGTTTTCCCAAACTTACAGCTGCAGAACAAAAGATGATGGGACACCTGGCTTGGCACAGAGTGAGCAAAGCTGTCACTTCCTGTGCTGGTTTGTCACACTCCAAACTGGTGCTCAGCAGGCCCTGGAAGGACAGCAAGAGCAAGTGTTTGCGCTCATTTGGGACTCATTAGCACCGATGGAACCATACAATTAAACTACCCCAAAGTCATGCTGAAGGCTTACAGTCCAAAATACATTCCTGCTATCATCCCTTCTTTCTCTTTCCTTCCCCTCATACCTTTCATCTTTCTGTTCTCTCCATTCCTTACCTCCTTTTTCTTTTTTTCCCTCCCTCCCCCTCTTCCTTCCGCATTCCTTTTTCTTCTCTTCTTTCTCTCTTTTTCCTTCCCTCCACTCATACCTTCCCCGCTTTTCTTGATTTTGCCTCCTTTTCCTTCCCTTTTACTCTTTCTTTCTTTCCTTCCTTCCCTCCCCAACTACTTTCTCCCTTCTCCAGCTCTGAGGGGGCCTACCTCACAATGTCTCCATGGCAACATGGCTCTTCCCTTCCTTCCTTCCTTCCTTCCTTCCCCTCAAACACAGGCCACCTTTCCTTCCCAGTGAAATCACAGAAGGGCCACTTCCCTCTGGCAATAGCCAATCCTTTACGTAGCAACAACCAATCCCATGGTGTTGTAGAGCAATGTTTCCCAACCACTGTGACGCGGCACAGTAGTGTGCTGTGACAGACCTCCTGCAGTGCCGCGAGAAAAGCTCTCTGCCCCCCTTCCTTCCCCCTCCTCCTGCTGCTTGGGGGAGGAGGAGGAAGGGCCGGGTGGCGGCGAAGAAAAAGAAGGGGCCGGGGCGCCGCCTCCTTCGGCCATTTCCCCAGCCAGCCTCCAATCCGCCATGACTCTCGCCCCTCGCTTGCTGAAGCCGCGCGGAGGAGCCCCGCCCACTGAAGCCCGTTCACCACTCATGCTCCTCCTCCACGCGGCTTCAGCGAGAGAGAGGCAGGAGTCATGGTGGAGAGCGGCGCCGGGGATAGGGGCCATGACTCCCGCCCCTTGCTCGCACTGCCCCCTCAAGGCTAGAGAAGCTGTGGGAGAGCTGAAGCCGGGGGGAGGGGGTGGGGCAAGGTGCGGCCTGGCTTCTCCCCCTCCCCTGGCTTCCACACTCCCAGTTTCTCCAGCCTTGAGGGGACAATGCCAAGCCAGAATTGTGATGGCTCTGCCACCACTGGCTTTGCACTGCCCCCTCAAGGCTGGAGAAGCTGTGGGAGAGCTGAAGCCGGGGGGAGGGGGTGGGGCAAGATGCGGCCTGGCTTCTCCCCCTCCCCTGGCTTCCACACTCCCAGTTTCTCCAGCCTTGAGGGGACAATGCCAAGCCAGAATTGTGATGGCTCTGCCACCGCTGGCTTTGCACTGCCCCCTCAAGGCTGGAGAAGCTGTGGGAGAGCTGAAGCCGGGGGGAGGGGGTGGGGCAAGGTGCGGCCTGGCTTCTCCCCCTCCCCTGGCTTCCACACTCCCAGTTTCTCCAGCCTTGAGGGGACAATGCCAAGCCAGAATTGTGATGGCTCTGCCACCGCTGGCTTTGCACTGCCCCCTGGGGACAATGCCAAGCCAGAATTGTGATGGCTCTGCCACCGCTGGCTTGGCACTGCCCCCTCAAGGCTGGAGAAGCTGTGGGAGAGCGGAAGCCGGGGGGAGGGGGTGGGGCAAGGTGCGGCCTGGCTTCTCCCCCTCCCCTGGCTTCCACACTCCCAGTTTCTCCAGCCTTGAGGGGACAATGCCAAGCCAGAATTGTGATGGCTCTGCCACCGCTGGCTTGGCACTGGGGACAATGCCAAGCCAGAATTGTGATGGCTCTGCCACCGCTGGCTTGGCACTGCCCCCTCAAGGCTGGAGAAGCTGTGGGAGAGCTGAAGCCGGGGGGAGGGGGTGGGGCACGGTGCGGCCTGGCTTCTCCCCCCCTGGCTTCCACACTCCCAGTTTCTCCAGCCTTGAGGGGACAGTGCCAAGCCAGCATTGTGATGGCTCTGCCACCGCTGGCTTTGCACTGCCCCCTCAAGGCTGGAGAAGCTGTGGGAGAGCTGAAGCTGGGGGGAAGGGGGAGCATGGCACGGCCTGACTCCTCCCCCTCCCCCGACTTTGGCACTCCCAGCAGCTGCTCCCAGCAGGCTACCATCCCCCAGCCGTTCTTTACTGTGTTAGAGTGTCATTTTGGTTGGTTGCGTGCCCTCGGATTTTTTTAATATTAAAAGTGTGCCGCGGGTCAAAAAAGGTTGGGAAACACTGTCGTAGAGGACCACTGTGCAGTCGCGCCCAGGCTGCTTTAAATGTCCCGTTGGCATTAACGTGTCCTAACTTCCTGTCAGTTTGGGGGATGCTGGATTGCCTTCCTGTTTAAGCAAGGAACCCCACATAATCAATGTCCAAGCTATTCCTTTCAGGGAATGGGAATGATTTATTAACTCTTGGGTCTATCTCTAACCAGGCACTAACAACACAGTCCATACTTAAAATTTGAAACTGATTGTTCCTGAAGCCAGTCGTGGATAATTTCTGAGTTTTCCTTGCTCACCGTCTCTGGTCTAGGGATCTTTGGGATGCCCAATGCCCAAGGCGTTAATTCGTTATTGATTGACTAGTTACTGGTTTAGAAAACTGACTTGAAATGGCTTGTCCAAGCCGGGATCTCACTGGGACCAACAGCGGACATGTTGCACTTCAGACAAGGAGCACCCGCCTTAGTTCACACACACAACAGTATCTGAATAATAGGCTTTCATTGAAACAAATATAGTGTCCAACAAAAGGGTTAAAAGAAGATCAATTGTAGAATATATCCAAGTTAAAATCACACAATTCAGTTAGTCCCAAGATCCAAAGGCAAAGGTACAAAAGCTTGATGCAATTCCATGTATAATACAAGGCAGCTATAGAAGCAAAACAGGTACAGAGGCCTAGGCAAAATCAAGAGCTTGGAGGAGACAAACTTGGCATGGTATTCTGAACGAAGCCTGAAAACTGAAGACAATTTCCCTAGCAATCTAATATAAAGACAAATCAGTTTCGGTTTGCAAACCGGCTGCTGCGTCGGAGGCTGGCAGCCTGCCTAGATTCTCGAATGCTATCTCGGCGGTTGAATGGAAGCTCGTTAAGATTCCCAGGTGTCCCATTATCAACATCAAGACCTTCAGAGTCCTGAACACAAGAATTCTCATCTAATGAAGCCCTGGGAAGAGAACTGTTCCCAGGAAAGCAAGCCTCATCTGAAAGGTCACTTTGCATCTCAGAATCCCCACTAAGCATCTCATCATCAGCATTTTCAAGAACAATCACATCATTAGCATTTTCAGGAACAATCCCATCATCCCTTGCATGCACATGAGCACCAGGCTGAAACACCACAGCAGGGGTGCCCACACCTTTTCATCATGCGAGCTACTATATGAACAATCAAGTTGAAAAGATCACCTGTTGTGCATGTGAGCGTGCGCGCACATGCGCGCGCACACGCTCCTACTGCAGCCTTCCGTCCGCGCGGAGCTTCTTTCTTGCCTGCCCACGAACTCGCCGCCGCACACACCCGGGAAGGGGATCCTCCTTGCCTGCGTGCGCTCTCTCTCTTAATGTCTTTGTTGCCTTCCTCCTTCCTGCTGCGTGCTTTCGCGAAGCAGGAAGTCCCCATCCCGTCCTGCTTCTTGCGTGCACAGCAGGCCCCTCCCACGCATGCAGCAGGAGGGTATTTATAGGTGCACCCGCCAGCGCTACGGCCAGATATGGCTTCGGCGGCGGCTCGGAAGGTGCAGGGCTGGGAAGAGGCTGCTGCCTGGGCTGGGAAACTCAACCGAGAGAGGGACCCACATGAGGCTGGAGCTTCCCCATGGCAGCCTCCCCCCTCCCTCCTCCCTCGAGCCCCCCCCCCCCAGCAGCAACCAATGGGCGGTCATGTCACCACACCGTGCGTGACAAGTCGAGCGCCAGGGCCTGCCCACTAAAACCTCATTTTAGCAAAAGAAGCCCCGCAAAGGCGGCGGCGGGAGCGCACATGCGCGCGCATGGCAGGAGCGCGCCATCCGGCTGGTGAGGCCCAAAGATCACCTGGAAGAGGGCCGAAGATCACCTAGGTGCTCCCGATCACCATAATGAGCACCCCTGCACCACAGGACACGTCTTGCTTCCAAGATTCCCTGGTGGTCTATGATCTAAAATGGCTCCCTTTCCTCAGGCAAAGGGGCAAACAAAATGACTGACACCAACCAGGAAGGGCTTTCTTAAGGACTCATAAAACTAACATAGAAATGGCTACTCTTAACTTAAGCTGTGGGTGAATCAGCCTAACAAAAGGAACTAGCGTTCCAGCACAGCCACTTCACCTAGCAAGAGCCTTTGGGGTACAAACATGCATACATATTGGATTTTTGGCTATAAAGATTACCCTGAAGAAATGAGCAGTGATGTCGAAAGAGAGCGTACAGCCTCTGGAGCAGACGTTCCTCTGTGAAGACACCCAAAAAAAGAAAGGAAAGACTATTGGTGTGGGACTGGGATGGGGAAAAGAGGAAATGCATTCCCAAGAACTCCCAGTAATAAACTCCCAAGGCAGGAATTCACAGCAGGCATGGACAAACTTCGGCCCTCCAGATGTTTTGGACTTTAAGTCCCACAATTCCTAGCAGCTGCTAGGAATTGTGGGAGTCCAAAACACCTGGAGGGAGAGTCAAAGTTTGGCCACGCATGCCTGACTTAAAGTAACATGTGCCCATTGCATGTTGTAGTTGAGGGTGACCCCTTCTAAGACTTGGGTTTCTCTCAACAGAGGGCTTTAACTGACATGGGTTCATCCAATGGAATCTTGGGATTTGTAGTTGTGGGGACACTAGAACTCCCTGGAAGGGAATCCCAAACACTTTGTAACGGAAGAGTAAACAGGCCCAGCTTGTAAAAGCGAAGGAGAAAGGTGGGTGGAGCAATCAGGCAGCCTCTTAACCAGAAGTGCAATCTGATTGGCTGACGAAATAGGAGGGAACAGCTCAGTAATTGGAAATGGGCAGAACCAGAGGCAAAAAGAAGGAGGAGTCAGCCATTTTAGTTCAGTTAGGAGTTTGGTGGGGAAGAAAACAGCCCGTAGTTTCGAAGGGGGAAGGAAGGAAGGAAGGAAGGAAGGAAGGAAGGAGGAAGGAGTTGGGAACAGTTTCGTTTATTTATTTATTTATTCAGCTTAATGGACCGCTCTATCCGAAGCCCAGAAAGATACCTCTTTCAGGAGAATAGTTAATAGGCCTCTATAGTTATTAGAGTGCTGTGGGAGGAAGGGAGAATCAAAAGGTTTTAAAAGATTCTGTTTGTATATTGTTTGATACTGTTTTATTACTATACTGCTGTTAAATTGTATATTTATGTTCTGGTATGGGCACCATGGGGTGCCGATTTGTAGCCGTCCTGAGTCCCTCTGTGGAGGTTGAGATAGGATGGGATATAAAAGCCCGAAATAAATAAATAAATAAATAAATAAATTTCTGTGTGTGGAACTTTGTTTTAAGAAACTCTGGCTACGGTCATCCACGCTCTGGTCACATCCCGAATAGATTACTGCAACGCACTCTACGTGGGGCTGCCTTTGAAGACAGTTCGGAAATTACAATTAGTCCAACGGGTGGCAACCAGATTACTAACCGGAGCTACATACAGGGAGCATACCACCCCCCTGTTGTGTCAGCTCCACTGGCTGCCTGTCCATTTCCGAGCTCAATTCAAAGTGCTGGTTTTGACCTTTAAAGCTCTATATGGTTCTGGCCCAGCTTACTTGTCCGAACGCATCAGCCTCTATGTCCCACCTCGTAATTTAAGATCATCTGGGGAGGCCCTGCCCTCTCTCCCGCCAACTTCTCAAACGCGGTTGGTGGGGACGAGAGAGAGGGCCTTCTCAGTGGTGGCTCCCCGTCTGGAACGCGCTTCCAAGTGACAAACGATCAACACCATCCCTCCTGGCATTCAGGAAAAAAGTGAAATCTTGGCTGTGGGACCAGGCGTTTGCACATTAGCACTTTGCAGCACTTTGGACTGGATTTGTAACAGCAAGTTGATGGATATAGCTCAATGCTTCTGTAATGGATGAAATACGGTTTTTAACTTAAGAGAATGAGTATGATGTGTTAATGTTAATTGTATTTTAATGTGTTTTAGTGCTGTATGTTTTTGGTTTTATATTGTATTTATTATGTTGGCATCGAATTGTGGCTTTTGTTAGACTGCTCTGAGTCCCCCCTCGGGGGTTGAGAAGAGCGGAGTAGAAATGTTGGAAATAAATAAATAAGATAAAAGTACCATCCCCTGTAAGAAGTAAAGCATGACAAGTAAACTAACAGCCAATGCATATTGTCTGTTCAAAATAAACAACACTTTCCTGTTTTATTCCAACTGAAGTCTTTGCGTGAAGTCTTTAAACATCCCATTGAAGGAGATGGCCTATTAAAATAATAAATTCATGGCAGCAAAAGTAATATTAATAAATACTTGGAGGCAGGAAAGGCAAAATATAAAAGACAGTGATAGATTCCCACTGACTGGCCTTGTGTGTGTGAGGGTGTGCGTGCTCTGATCCCCTCACGGCCTTGCCTTAGCCCAGACCCTGCCATTTGTCCTTTGTCTTCCATCTTGTGTGTGGTGTGCCTTGTTGCAGTTTCTGCCTTCCTTCCTTCCATCTATACCAGAGGTGGGCAATTACCGGCCCTCCAGGTAAACTGGTAAACTGGCTAGGATTTCTGGGAGTTGAAGTCCAAAACACCTTGAGGGCCGGTAATTGCCCACCCCTGATCTATACCAGGGCTGTCCAACTTCTAAAGTGCCAGAGGCCGGAGTCCTGCTGGGTGATGATCTGGGGGGCCGCAGCGGGGGGGGCCACTCGCGGGGGGCGGGGCCGCGCCTGACGTCAGCACGCCTGACAGCAGCACGCCGGCGTCCCTTTTCGGCGAGGCTTGCTGATGTCAGCAAGCCCCGCTGAAATGGGACGCCGGGCATGCGCACCAGGTCGCGCTTTGTGACGCCGGCGTGGCGCCGGGTTCCTTCCACCTCTTCCTCCTCAGTGGTGAGGAGGAAGAGGGGGAAGGAAGCCGGCGCCACGCCGGCGTACCTTTTTGGCGGGGCTTGGTGACGTCAGCAAGCCCCGTCAAAAAGGAACGCCGGCGATGCGCGCCAGGGCGTGCTTGGTGACATCAGGCATGGCGCCGGGTTCCTTCCACATCTTCCTCCTCACCGCCCCGCCCCGCCCCCCGCAAGCGGGCATTTTTTTTCAATTTTTTAAAATTTTTCTTAAAAAAATATTTACAATTATTTTGAAGGAGGGAGCCGCAACCAAGGGGCTGGCGGGCCGTGTGCGACCCATGGGCCGCCAGTTGGACAGCCCCGAGCTATACTATACACCTCAAGGAATTACAAACCCCAGGATTTATTTGGATGAGGCCTGATGGTTGAAGTGGCCTTGCAGTGAGACACAACTGAAGCTGTTCCCAAGAGGAAAGGCTGCCCTACCAGTTCTGTGTTGACAAAACCAAAGAAGTCTTCGCAGTCCAGAGCCACTTCCTTGCCTTTCCGCCGTGTCGCAATGAGAACAGAGGGAGGGAGACTTAAGAGAATCCTGAAAAACAAGAATGACATTATTTTTATTTAATTTGTAAGAAGCCAATCAATAGTTCTCAGAACAAAACTATACCTGGTAGAACTTAATGGAAGAATGTCTAGCTACCTGCAAGTGTCTGGACTTTACTTGGTTTCTCCAGCTTCCAGCACAAGCTGAACAAACAGGCAGAAATATAGGGCCATGTCTAGCCACTTGATTATCCCCATATTTAAGAAGGCTGTCAATATGCTGAAGGGCGTCCAACATGGTAGAAGGTCTTGAAACCAAACACTGTGTCAAGCTTGTACAGAACAAGCCGAGAAGTGATATCAAGTAGCCTGGACTCATTGCTGAGCCTGGAACCCCAGGTCTCGACGGTGGCCAGGGGAGCTTTTGCACAGCTCAGGCTTGTGCGCCAGCTGCGCCCGTATCTTGGGAAGTCAGACTTGGCCACGGTGGTCCACGCTCTAGTTACATCCTATATAGACTACTGCAACACTCTCTACGTGGGGTTGCCTATGAAGACTGCCCGGAAGCTGCAATTAGTCCAGCGTGCAGCAGCCAGACTACTAACGAGAGCGGGGTACAGGGAGCGCGCAATTCCCCTATTGCGCCAGCTCCACTGGCTGCCAATTAGCTTCCGAGCACAATTCAAAGTGCTGCTGTTGACCTACAAAACCCTATACGGTTCCGGCCCAGTTTACCTGTCCGAACGTATTCTCCCCTATGAACCGTCAAGAGTGCTAAGATCGTCTGGAGAGGCCCTGCTCTCGGTCCCACCACCTTCGCAGGCGCGTCTGGTGGGGACAAGGGACAGGGCCTTTTCTGTGGTGGCCCCCCGGCTGTGGAATTCCCTCCCAAATGAAATCAGATCCTCCCTCCTGACTTCTAGGAAGCGGGTGAAAACGTGGCTGTGCAATGAGGCCTTCGCAGAATGAAGGAGGAGACTGCGAAGCGACTAAAGTCGCTAACCACTTGATATGGACCGCATATATGGATGAAGTTGGACTTGATTTTACTTTGGCGAAAGGCTTTTTAAATGTATTTATTGTATTGTATTTTATTGTAAATTTTATTGTAAATTTATGATGTTTTTAGATTTTAAATGTTAGCAATGAATACTTGCTGTTTGCCGGTCTGAGTCCCTCTTCGGAGGTGAGAAGGCCGGGGTATAAAAGTTTTAAATAAATAAAATAAATAGCCAGCATTACAGTTCTGGGTTTGGTGATCCAGATAATACGAAAGCTGAGAAATAGGGTTGCCACTTTTTGATATAAGAAATAAGGGACATTTACCTAAAAATACGGGATTTTTCAGAAAAATAAGGGCACTTCATAAGACATTTCCTCTCGAACGAGTCTCCTCAGCAGAGCCATGTCTTGGCGAGAAGGCGGATGAGAGAGAGAGAGAGAGAGAGAGATCTGTATATCTCTCCCCATGGGGAGGTGGGGGGAATACGGGCCTCATTTCCTCCCTATTGGACGTTGACTCTCACAGGAAGCACAAGCCTTGATGGCTGACTGACTTCCTGGGCGCTCTGGTGGGCTTCTCGCGAGCTCAGGCGCCAATGGGCGCCCCTGACTGACTGGCTTCTCGGCTTCTCTCCCTCACGGCCGCCCTGTTTCAAGCTCCACATTCTCAACCAGGCCGGTGTCAAAAATAAGGCTCACTGCAGGCCCGGCCTCGCCTCCTGCTACCTGTCCTGCCCTGTCAATATGGGACAGGAGCTGAAAATACGGGACACAAAAATCCGAGCAAAAATACGGGTCATCCCGTATAATATGGGACAGGTGGCAACTCTACTGAGAAAGCAAACTTCCTGATAAACAAGAGAGTTTGACAGCAGAACGGATTCCTCGAGGCAGCATTGAGCTCTCCTTCTGTTCGAGGTCTTGGATAGCCATTTGTCAGAGATAATTGAGAATTTCTACGTGAAAGGCAGAAAAGGAATGGACTAGATGGCCTTTGGGGTACTTTTCTATTCCATGATCCGATTCTAACCTAATCATATTCTCTCGTCCTCCCCCTCTGTTGACATCGGATAGCCTCCATTATCCTTTAGCCCTGCTTCTAAGGATGGATCTACACCAGTGTTTCTGAAACTTCCTAATGCTGTGACCCATTAATACAGTTTTATTTATTTATTTGTTATTCACTTTTATATACCGCTCCTCCCTGCAGGCTCGGGGCGCTTTACATAAAAACAATAAAATACACATAAAAACAGATTGGATATATAAAAACACAAGGGTATGGACAGGATTATCAGGAGGCGCCTAGATCGAAAGCCTGCCTAAAAAGGGACGTCTTGCAGGCCCTCCTAACTCTGTGATGGCACGGGTTCCGTCTGGTAAAGTTGGCACCACCACAAAAAAGGCTCTTTGGCTTGTTGTTGAAAGGTGACAGGAACGGATTGATGGGATCACCAGAAGATTTTGTTCTTCTGATTGCAACGCTCTCGGGGGAACATATGGAGTGAAGCGGTCCCTCAGATACACTGGCCCTAGACCAGGGGTGCTCACACTTTTTCAGCATGGGAGCTACTGATTAAAAAACCAAGTCCCAAAGATCACCTACCCAGAAATGTAAAACGTATAACTATTTTCTTATTTATTTATTTATATTTATTATTCATTTTTATGTACCGCTCCTTCCAGCAGGTTCGGGGCAGTTTACATAAAACGAAGTTAAAAAACATCAACATTTCAATTTAATAACAACAATATAAAACAGAGCATAAAAATACATCCAACCAACCCATTTCTCCCACACTGCCATATTACCACACATATTATCAGCCAGAAAGTAAGAAGAGAGGCTGTTGAACTGCAAGGCCATTTAATACGCAGCAAGGTAAAAAAAGGGACATGCATAAATATATCCAACCACCCCATTTCTCCCACACTGTCATATTACCACACATATTATCAGCCAGAAAGTAAGAAGGGAAGCCTTTGAACTGCAAGGCCATTTAATACTCAGCAAGGTAAACAAAGGGACATGCATAAATACATCCAACCACCCCATTTCTCCCACACTGTCATATTACCACACATATTATCAGCCAGAAAGTAAGAAGAGAGGCTGTTGAACTGCAAGGCCATTTAATACGCAGCAAGGTAAAAAAAGGGACATGCATAAATACATCCAACCACCCCATTTCTCCCACACTGTCATATTACCACACATATTATCAGCCAGAAAGTAAGAAGAGAGGCTGTTGAATTGCACGGCCATTTAATACTCAGCAAGGTCAACAAAGGGGCATGCATAAATACCTCCAACCACCCCATGTCTCCCACACTGTCATATTGCACACATATTATCAGCCAGAAAGTAAGAATAGAGCCTTTTGAACTGCACTGCCATTTAATACTAAGAAAGATAAACAAGGGGCATGCAAAAATACATCCAACCACCCCATTTCTCCCACATTTCCATATTCCCCAACATATATTTCTCAAGGAACAAAGCAAGCAGAGAGGCTTTGAGCTAAAAGGCCATTTTTAAACATTAAAAATAAACAAAGAGACATGCCACAGAACAATCAAGCACCCACCCCAAAGTAAAAAAGACCGACCTTTGAGATGCGGTAAGGAAATTACCCCAAAGCATCCTTCTTCTCCTCCTCCGTCGTTGCTCCTATTGGGGAGGAGCAATGACAGAGGACTTCTTTGCAGCGTGCAGGGGCATGTGAAGAGGACCAACAGCAAAAAACCTGGTCAGGGGTCTGAAGATCACCAGGATGAGGCCTGAAGATCACCCTGGTGATCCCGATCACCATATTGAGCACCCCTGTCCTAGACCATACAAGGCCTTAAAGGTCAAAACCAGCACCTTGAAGACAATCGTGTTCTTTACTGGTAGCCAGTGCAATTGCTGTAGAATTGGTGTAATGTGCTCTCTTGTCGAGAGAGCACATTATACCACCAGCAATCGAGCAGCAACATTTTGCACCAGCTTTAGTTTCCGGGTTGTCGACAAGGGAAGGCCGATGTAGAGGGCGTTACAGTAGTCTAGCCTCGAGATGACCCTCGCCTGGATCACCGTAGCTAGGTCATTCCTGGATAGGTAAGGAGCCAGTCGCCTAGCCTGCCGGAGATGGAAGAAGGCGGACCTGCTAACCATGGAGACCTGAGTCTCCATCGATAGCAGTGGGTCAAATTGGACCCCCAGGCTTTTTACCAAAGACGACGGGCTTAGCCGCTCGCCATCCAGGGTAGGCAACCAGCACTCACCGACACCAGGACGACCCAGCCATAGGATCTCCGTCTTCAATGGATTCACCTTCAACCGGCTAGAACGCAGCCATCCAGTCACGGCTTCAAGGCATTGATGGAAACAATCGGGTATGGTGTCCGGCCTGCCATCCATTCTCAGCACCAGCTGGGTGTCATCAGCATACTGATGGCACTCCAGACCAAAATCACGAACCAGTCGGGCAAGTGGATGACCCCAACCATAACATTATTTTAGTTGCTACTTCAGAACTGTCATTTTGCTACTGTTATGAATTGTAATGTAAATATCCGATCTGCAGGATGTATTTTCATTCACTGGACCAAAAATGCCCAATATGCCCAAACTGGAATACTGGTGGGGTGGGGTGATTTGGTCATTTGGGAGTTGTTGCTGCTGGGATTTATAGTTCACCTACAATCAAAGAGCATTCTGAACTCCACCAATGATATAATCATCATCATCATCTTTATTTATACCCCGCCACTATCTTCTCAATAGGGACTCGGGGAAATGGAAAAGCCAGGTTTTAAGGTGCTTTTTAAAGGTTTCTAAGGTAGGGGCAATGATGGAATTGAACCAAATTTGGATCTGAAAGAAAGGGATCTGTTTCCAAGCCTTTGCTGTGAGTGGATTTCATCCTCGGGATCTGCAGTCATACATTTGTATACAATCCAGTTTCTAAATCCAGACAAAATGCTTTGAACTGGATTATTTGAGTCTACACTGCCACATAATCCAATTCAAAGCCGATACTCTGGATTCAGAAACTAGATTATACAGCAGTGTAAATGGGACCTAAGTGTCCCTTGCAGGCAGTGTGTCTTCACCTGGTTTGAAGGACCACCTCTTGCTGCCGGTGCAACTTTTCCCCGACTGCCATCCCACTCGTCAGGCCTTTGAGCCTCTTCTGGAAAACACGGAACAAGAGGGGCTCCTCTTTGCCGCCGGGCACAGGCCAGGCTCTCCTGCGCTCCAGTTCCAGCTGCAACAGCATCTCCTGCAAACAAGGCAGAGGAAGATGGGTTATTCTGCACTGGCATGAACCACATCTGCCTTCTTTTCAGCAGGAAATCCAAGATCAAGGCAGGAGCAATGAGCAAAACAGGAGGACGTCTGCACCCACAGAGAATGCAAGAGCTTGAGAACCTAAAGATGATGGGCACTGAGCGCTGGTCACCTTAAAGTTGGACTTCTGCTGTGCTGTTATTTATTTATTTATTTATTATTGAGGCTTCTATGCCGCCGACTCCCGGGGGCTCGCGGCGGCTCACAAAAGCCAGAGGCATAAAACAGGATTAAAACATAAAACAATTGAACAATTAAAACAATAGCAGGACAGGCACTAATACAAACGGAGCAGCAACAGGTGCCAAGCACAGTACCCAAAGCACACGGGCCTACTCTCCAAAGGCCTGCCTGTACAGATGGGTTTTACAGGCCCGCCTGAATGGGAGTAGATCCCTCAGGGCCCTGGTTTCAGCCGGGAGGGCGTTCCACAGCGTGGGGGCTATGACGGAGAACGCCCTCCGGCGGGTGGATGTCAGGTGTGCCGACTTTGCTGATGGTATTTCCAGGAGGTTGGCATCCTCTGACCGTAGTGATCTCGCTGGGCAATAAGGAGTGAGGCGGTCCCTCAGATACGCTGGCCCCAGGCCGTACAAGGCCTTGAAGGTGAGAACCAGCACTTTGAAGGCGATCCGGTGCTCAATAGGTAGCCAATGCAGATCCTGCAAAACAGGTGTTATTTGGCAACCTGCTGGCGTGCCAGACAGGAGCCGGGCGACAGTGTTCTGCACCAGCTTGAGCTTCCGGATCGACGACAGAGGAAGGCCGACGTAGAGCGCGTTACAGTAATCTAGCCTAGAGATGACCGTGGCTTGGATCACCGTGGCCAGGTCGCTCCGGGAGAGGTAGGGGGCCAGCATTGAGCAACATCTGGACTAAGTTCAGAATCTTCCATTACAAGCAGTCTCCGAGTTACAGAATCTGACTTACATATGACTCTCAGTTACAAACAGGAAGTGAGAGGAAATCTACCACACAACCTCTGAGGATGCCTGCCATAGATGCAGGCGGAACGTCAGGAGATAATGCTTCTGGAACAAGGCCATACAGCCCGGAAAACTCACAACAACCCAAAATGATGGTATTTACTCAGATTTTATCTTGCCAGAAGTAGAGTGCGCATTATATTCACATCATACGGTCATCTTAATGCTGAGCCAAAGCAAAAGGGGAAGCTGCTTCAGGAGCACCTGGAGCTCCTATTTGAGGGATGCCATGTATAATTTAATTCCCATAGCTCAATGCTATGTAATTCTGGGATTTGTAGTTTGATGAGGCATCAGCATAATTTAGCAGTGAAGACTGAAGGCCTAGTAAAACTGCATCCCCCATATATTTATTTTATTTATTTATTTCAGTCATTTGTATCCCGTCCTATCTCGACCTCTGCAGAGGGACTCAGGGCGGCTAACAACCGGCACACCATGGTGCCCACAACCAAAAGCATAAATATACAATTTAAATAAAAACAATATAAAAACAGTATTTGATTTCGGGATTGTGAAAATTGATATGCCATTAGATTTGATGGCACAGGAGACCATCATCATGATTATCATGATTATCATCATTATCCAAAACCATGTATATACGGAGCTTCACTAGCGTTGCGTGAGTACGGACACTCTGCCTATAATCACATGTTTTACATTGCGAAGATTGAATATATGAAATGTCTCTTTTGATATAATTGGGAGGTGATTTGCCCCTTAGCCTCCTATTTATTTATTTATTTTATTTATTATTCGGGTTTCTATGCCGCCGACTCCCTGAGGCTCGCGGCGGCTCTCAGGAACCGAAGGTACAACTACACACCAGCAATGCGATCAATCAGCTACGCCATTTAAACAGTTAAAACAGCGAAATTCAAAACCCCCCCAGGTACAGTTCAGAAATTAGATAGCGTGACACCCCAGGACAGCGGCTAAAGCGGAACATGGGCAGGACCTACTCACCGAAGGCCTGCTTAAACGAATAAGTTTTGCAGGCGCGTCTAAACGGGAGCAGGTCCTTTATAGCCCGCGTTCCAGCCGGAGGGCGTTCCACAGTGTAGGAGCTATAACGGAGAACGCCCTCCGGCGAGTAGATGTCAGTTTAGCCGATTTCGCAGAGGGTATCTCTAACAAATTAGCATCCTCGGAGCGTAGTGATCTCGGGGACAGTGTGGGGTGAGTCGGTCCCTCAAGTACGCTGGCCCCAGGCCATGCAAGGCCTTAAAGGTAAGAACCAACACCTTGAAGGAGATCCGGTGCTCGATTGGGAGCCAGTGCAGATCCTGCAAAACAGGTGTGATGTGGCGGCCTGCTGGGGTTTTTTGATTGATTGATGTATTACCAGATATGATTCTTGATATGTATTACGGATTACTTAAGTGTATTATGATATGGGACTTACACACTCTTATTACTTTGAATATATATGGAATATTTATGCCACTTCTGGGAGAAGCCAACCACACAGGCATGTAGCCAGGGGGGCTAAGGGCTTCAGCCCCCTGAAATTCTCAGGGTGGTCCGCGAAAAGGCCTTACTGGTACATTATTTAAACTGTTATGTTTATTCATATCATGATCTGATCACCATGCTTATTATATCCCACATTAATGGGGTTATTGGGATAACAATACAAAAGGTTTGCTAGGATAGACCCTCTTCCACCCAGTCTCAGCCCCCGAACCAAACTCAGCCCCCCCGAATCAAAATCCTGGCTACGGCCCTGCAACCACAGAATCAATTTGGAGGAAACTCAAAGCAAACTCAAAGAGACCATTTTACTGCAATGCCTCTCCTGCTCTTGGCATGTTTGCATGCTCATTATTCCATTTCATGTCCAACCCTTGGCCCTCAAAAGACAGCCTTGTATGGAGGACTGGGAATGAAATGTGTCACAGCGGTCTGCACTCGGAGACGTGGCTTCACGGAGGGCACCAAATGGCACAATACAAGTCTCAAGAGACTGCTGCATGCAGATCTGAGTCACCTGCAATCTGGCGTAGATATCGGGGTTCCGTCTCCTCTCGAATGTGGAACGTTTGGGGTTATGTGGATGGTTACACTTTGCAAACTCAGACCTAGAATTTGAAAATAAAATGCAGGAGTCTATGTCTATGGTGGCATCAAAGAGGTGTGCATTGTGAATATCTCAGAAATTGCTCTAATGTCAATTGCATTCCACTAAATCAGTGTTTCTCAACCTTCCTAATGCCGTGACCCCTTAATGCAGTTCCTCCTGTTGTGGTGACCCCCAACCATAAAATTATTTTTGTTTCTACTTCACAATTGTAATTTTGCTACTGTTATGATTCGTAATGCAAATATCTGATATGCAGGATGTATTTTCATTCATTGGACCAAGTTGGGTACAAATACCTGGTACACCCAAATTTGAACACTGGAGGGTTGGGGCGGGATTGATTTTGTAATTTGGGAGTTGTAGTTGCAGGGATTTATAGTTCACCTACAATCAAAGAGCATTCTGAACTCCACCAATGATGGAATTGAACCAGACTTGGCACACAGAACTTCCTACAACCAAAAGAAAATACTGGAAGGGTTTGGTGGGCATTGACTTTGAGTTTTGGAATTGTAGTTCACCTACATCCAGAGAGCACTTTGGACTCAAACAGTGATGGATATGGACCAAACTTGGCAGGAATACTCAATCTGCCCAAATGTAAACACTGGTGGAGTTTGGGGAAAATAGACCTTGACATTTGAGAGTTGTGGTTGCTGGGATTTACAGTTTACCTACAATCAAAGAGCAATCTGAACCCTACAAATGATAGAACTGGGCCAAACTTCCCACACAGAACCCCCCCCCTCCCAATGACCAACAGAAAATACTGTGTTTTCTGATAGTCTTTGGCGACCCCTTTGACACCCCCCTCGCGACCCCTCTAGGGGTCCCGACCCCCAGGTTGAGAAACACTGCACTAAATGAATACACATAACCAAGAACATTGATCTTTTAGTAAAATGGCTTCTTGGGGTAGAATGGGAAGAAAACACCTGGAGGGCCAAAGTTTGCCCTTGCCTACACCCGATTGTTTCCTTTGCATTGCTCTCAAAGACATTTGCATAAGCAACTCAGACCTTGATGTATGTATCCCTGAGCCCTTCTGGCCGAAATCCAAGATGGTGTCAAGGAGAACGGCGCAGGCCTCTCTCAGGTCTCCCTCGCAGCCTCCAGCAGCAGCAGACAAAGGGAGGAAGTGCTGGTACAGAGCCCAGTAATGGAACTCCTGCCTGCAAACAGAAGCAGGGAAAAGCCCACTTTGGGTCACTGGCCCGAAAAGTCACACTCTCTCGGCTTCAGAGGGACTCATAGCAGGCCCGGATTACCCATAAGGCCAACCTAGGCCATGGCCTAGGGGCGCAAGCCGAGGGGGGTGCAGATCACGGACCAAAAAAAAAATAATGTTGAAACAAATAAAAACGCCGTGGCCGGGCCCTGGGGTCTCTCCCAACTCTCGTCGCTTGCGAATGCCAAGAGGAAGTTGAGTGTGTTGGTTGTGGGGAGGGTGCCTGGCTCTGTCCCCGGGTCCAATCCCGAAGACCTGGCCCTCTTCTCCCTCCCTTTCAGATATGGCCTCCTTTGTGGAGGGAGGGAGGGAATGGCGTGTGGGCGGGCGCCCTGGCCTGACTGGCTCCCTCCCTCCATCTTTCCTGGGGAGGCTGTCCCTGGGGCCCTTGGCTAGGAAAGAGAAGGAGGCCAGGTGGGGGGCTCTGCTTCTTGGGAGGGAGGGAGGGCTTCCTGACTGTGTGTGAGAGAGGGAGCTATTGTTAACCAGGGGAACTCTCTGCTTTTGTGCAAATAATGACCCTTACGAGTGTGTGTGTGTGTGTGTTCTGAATGGGTTGCGCAGGGGGGGCAGCCCTGGGGGGAGGGTCTTTCTTGCCGGAGTCTCCTCCAGGGCTGGTGAGTTGCCCATGTCAGCCAGTCTTTCCTCGTGGCTTCTATCATCAAAACATGGGTGGGGAGCTTCCTGACTGTGGGTTCAGCTATTCAGAAATGAAATGGCTTTTACGGGAGGGAGGTAGGGAGGGAGGAGGACCCTTTTGCTCTCGTTTGGCAACGGACCCACCCCCTCGGGGAGCCTTTGCCCTTGAGGGCACATCTTTTGGGGGGGGGGGGCAGCCCAGGACCTTTGCAACCATCAGGCAGGCAGGCAGGCAGGCAGGGAAGGAGGGAGGGAGGGAGGAGGCTCCTCCAGAAGACTTGGGCCGAGCGAGGGTCGGGGTCAAGGCTCAGGGTCCGCGGGGGACACACACACGTTCTCCACCGGGGGGAGGGGGGCTGGCTGTGGCCGTGGCCTGCCCCTTGCCCTGCCAGGTGGGACTCTTCTGCCTTCCTGGCACACCAGCCAGGCAGAGACGGAAGGACACAGGGACAGAGGACACCCGCCCACCTGCTTCGCCTCGGCTCTCCTGTCCCGGCCCCTGGCTCTTGGCTGCCCAGGACACTCCTCCTTCCGCCTGGCCATGGGAAGCGCCTGCCGGAACCTCCTGGTAGCCTTGGCCTTCCTGCTCTGCTGCCCGGCGGGTAAGGAGGGGGCCCGGCCCTTTCCGGGCGGGGTGTGTGTGCGGTAGAGGTTGGCTTAAAGGGGGCGTAATTCCAAAGTGTGGCCTAGGGCGCAAAAAGGTGTTAATCCGGGCCTGACTCGAAGGCAAGCCCTCACCTCTCAGCGGCAGAAAGAACGTCTTCATCAGAACAGACTGCCAGTTCCACCAGGAGCCATTCTTGGAGAGTCAGCTGAAAGAAGGAAGGGAAGGAAGGCAGGGAGATTCAGAGGCAGGGCCTTCTTGGTTGAGTCTCCCAAGCTCTGGAGACAGAGGTTCAACCAGGGACATCTCTGCTATCCTTCTGGAAGGAAGCACACCATTCTGGAGGAAAGATCTTCCAGTCGTTCTGAATGAACTGAGATAGGGACGGCATTTTGGAAGAAGGCACAATCTACAGCAGCCCAAACACACACACACACACACACACACACACACAGGGTCCACAGACTTTGTCCTTCCTGGCCTGCGCTCTTTACTTTGAAACCCGTGAAAAAAAGGCTAAACCAACCTCCAGCTACACCCGATTCAGCACGTAGATGCAGTGCCGGCATCTAAACAACAAAGGCAAAATCACTCCAGAGAACATGGGATTAAGACTTTTTGATGGCAGGTTAAAAGGAGGAAACTAGTACCTGGACCAAGTCACGCCCGCAGTATTTACCTGGAAGGCTTTCTCCTGCAATAGTCCTTTGAAAAGGGGGTGCTTCCATAAGCATAAGGCAGCTTTCGAGTAGCAGAGGTTGGGCTGGGATAATATTTTCCATGGAAGGCCATCATCCATGCTCCCTTCCCAGCTTGTATTTCGGGCTTCTGAGCAAAGAAGGGGCACGACGTACTGAAGCTGCAATAGAAGAAGAGGCAGAGCATTTAAGGGCTACTTAGCGCACAGATCTGAAGAGCAATGGTCCAAAACACTCAAGAAAGGAGGAAGTACTGTATATACAGTTTTGGCACCACCTATATTCCATTCCAGCCCTGCATTTGCTGTAAGAATCCCTGCAGTCTTTAAAAAATATATATTCCACCCCTTCTCTTTTATCCAAGTTGAAGAAGAACTAATACAAGAGAAAATAATAAATAATATAAGAGGAAATAATAATAAATAATATTAAGAGGAAATAATAGTAATAAATAATATTAAGAAGAAATAATAATAAAAATAAGAAAAATATATAATAAATAAGAAGAAAAAGAAGAAAGAAACAAAACAATAACAATTATTACTTCTTTTAATATTAAGAAGAAATAATAAATAATAATAAGAAAAAATAAAATAATAAGAAGTAATAAAACAATTAAGAATTATTATTCTTATTATTTCTTCTAGGAAATAATGTGGTTCACTTAAACAGAAACAATAAAGTTACCTTTTTCACAAACCCAGGATGAAGCAAGGAGTGTAAGGAGTCATGGGGAAGGGAGCCAAACTTGCAGAGAAAGTAAGAAAGTGCTGCAACACAAAACCTATAAATAAATAAAGAAGGGGAAAGTGTTACTTCTCTGATGTTGCACCAGGCCCTTTGCAGATATTTCATTTAAGCCCAAGGCAAGGGGTCTTCATTTCCAAAAGAAAAAAAAGAAGAAGTTTACTTCATGCAGAAGGTGACGGACTCTCCTGTCTCGCAATCCAAAAAGTAATCCCAGAGTTCGGTTACAGAAAGGCCTCTCATGGAAGCGCAGGAAGGGTCCAGCGAAGAGCAGAGGTCGATGGCAGGGATGGACGCTTTGGCTTCGTTTAAGTGGACTGCAAAGACAGCCAAGCCAATGATGTGAGCGTCCTTGAGAGAAGAGCCCTGCGAATAAGAGACGAATGCAATATGGCTGAAAGGCATTCTCCTTTGAGGATATCAGTCATGAGCAATGTCTAGACCAGGCATGGGCAAACTTCGCCCCTCCAGGTGTTTTGGACTTCAACTCCCACAATTCCTAACAGCCTATCGTCTGTCCGGAAGGCTTAGATCAGGGCTGCTTAGGAAGTCGATCGCGATCGACTAATCGATCCCAAGTCCATTTGAAGTAGCTCGCAGCCTGATGGGGACAGGGCGGCCGCTTTAGCCTGCGCGCGGCTTCTTTCGTCAAAATGAGGCTTTAGTGGGCGGGCCCTGGCGCTCGTCTCTTGACACAGTGTTGTGACGTGACCAATCATTGGTTGCTCCTGGGGGAGCAAGGCGGCGCGCGCAGGGGGATAGAATGTGAGGCTGCGGGAGGGTGTGTGTGTGTGAGAGAGAGACAAGGCCTTGCCGGAGGAGGATGATCCCCGTGGTGGGGCTGCAGCTGACGAGCGCGCCCTCGACGCTGGTGAGTGAAGCCTAGACGGGGCCCCGCCTCACGCTCTGCCCTGTCTCTCACACGAGGGCCAAGGCGAGTGAGAGACAGGGCGGAGCTTCGCTCACCGGCATCGAGGGCGCACTTGTCAGCTGCAGTCCCACCGTGGGGACCATCCTCCTCCGGCGAGGCCTTCTCTCTCTCTCACACACACACACACTCCCTCCCTCCCGCAGCCTCGCATCCTATCCCTGTGCGTGCCTTCGCCTTGCTCCCCCAGAAGCAACCAATGGGCGGTCACGTCACAACACCGTGTCAAGAGACGAGCGCCAGGGCCCGCCCACTAAAGCCTCGTTTTGGCGAAAGAAGCCACGCGCGGGCAAAAGGCGGGAGCGCGCGTGTGCGGCGGACCAAGAACATGCCAGGTAGATCTTTTTGACTTGGTTGTTATAAAGGTAGCTCGCAAGCTGAAAAAGTGTGGGCACCCCTGGTGTGTTTTGCCTGACAGAAGGGACTAGATGGCCTTTGGGGTCCCTTCCAGTAGTACGATTTTAGAAAATGGGCACAAAACATGAATATGGAGTCTCCATCCTTCTCTGTCGGTATTTAATCTGAGACTGGATGGACATCTATTGGGAGGGCTTTGATGGTGACCTCCTTTATTTATTTATTTGCAGTATTTATATTCCGCCCTTCTCACTCCGCAGGGGACTCAGGGCGGATTACAATGTACACATACATGGCAAACATTCAATGCCATAGACACACAATACATATAGACAGATAGTCAGAGGCTATTTAGTTTTTTCTGGCCACCAGGGGAGCTGTCGCTTTACCGTCCTTCTGTGACACTGATGAAGTGCTTTCCACTACCCCGCATGCTTTTTGCTGGAGACTTTTTATGGCCTCGTAAATTTTGTTAAATTAGCCTCCCCACACATAGGCGGTACCCAAATTTCCTACTTGACAGATGCAACTGTCTTTAGGGTTGCAAAGGTTGACAACAAGCTACACAAAATTGTCCAGAAGCTCACTCCGACCTGGGCTGGCTTCGAACTCATGACCTTTCGGTCAGTAGTGATCTTAATGCAGCTGACACCCAGCCAGCTGCGCCACAGTCCCGGTGCTTTATGGCAGAATGAGGTTGGACTGGATGGCCCTTGGGGTCCCTTCCAACTGTAGGCTCCTATGATTCCATCATATGTATTGTATAGCCCTCTGTAAGGAGGGCTTTGATTGTGTCCTGCTTTATGGTAGAAGGAGATTGGACTGGATGGGGTACTTTCCAATGCTATAAATATAAATATAGTAAATAAATAAATAAATATGATCCTAAGATTCTATAAGAGACTGGATGGCCATCTGTCAGGAAGGCTTTGATTGTGTCTTCCTTCCCAGCAGAAGGGGGCTGGACTGGGTGGCCGTTCTTCTGACGTAGTAAAACAAGAGCCCCATTAAACCCACCTGATGGTGAATAAGTTGGCAAAGGCGGCTCAGCAAGGAGGGCAGGGCCTGGCAGTGCCCGCAAACCATTCTGGCAAAGAGGGAGGCCCAGGGCCCCTGCCTGCAAGGAAACGCAAAGGAACGAATGATGGATGCATGGGGGGATTTTGCCATGTTTTCCCAACCACGTGAGCACATAACACATGATTTTACCTCTCCGGTGGGAGGAAGTAGGACGCAGACATGACATTCTTGCAAAATGCCGTCAGCAGAAGATCCACAGCCTAAAACAGAGAAAAAGAATGAACGAACACAAGCGAGAGAGAGAAAGAAAGAAAGAAAGAAAGAGCAAGCCTCTCACTTCTAGGCCAAGGATTTCCATCAGGCGTTCGGTGCAAGAACACTCAAATAGTGGTTTATCACTACTAACCATTCCAAACAATTAAGTCCCTCATCTCAAGGCACTGAATGAAACTTTAAAACCTTGATTTCTTGCACAGACAATGTGCAAAACATTGTCGAAGGCTTTTATGGCCGGAATCACTAGGTTTTTGTAGGTTTTTCGGGCTGTATGGCCATGTTCGAGAAGCATTCTAGAGCAGTGATTTTCAACTTTTTGAGCCGCGGCACATTTTTGACATTTACAAAATCCTGGGGCACACCACCAACCAAAATGACACAAAATGACACTCTAACACAGTAATACATAGTTAATATGTTTTTAAATGTATTTATACACTCACTTAGTGTGAAACCTGGGCCTGTTTCGATGAACAGCTTCTCACCACACACCAAGCACAGCGGAGTCGGTGCCGTCGCATCCCCGATGAAAGTGAATCCAAATGAAATATAGCTTTCTCTGTATTGCCTCGAGCACACCGTCTTTTCTTTTTTCTTTTGTCCACCACTCATATTAGGGCCTTCACCTGTGTCATAATTTTGTCCGGCATTTGCATTTTCCCTTCTCAAAAACTTCTCCATCACTGTCACTCGCTTGTCTTGCTGTGATCCCAAGTTGCCACTGTCACTTGACGCGCAGCTGCAGCACTAACTCTAACTTTGTTTACTTAGCCGCGTCTGAGCGAATCCAAGATGGTGCGACCATAGCACTCTCGCGTCACTTCTTAGGTGATGCGAGAGTGCTATGGTTCCATTTCTTAAAGGGATAGATGTGTCTTATAGTTTATATTTGAATGAAGTTCAAAAATAATTTCTCAAGGCACACCTGATGATCTCTCACGGCACACTGGTTGAAAATTCACTGTTCTAAAGAATACACCCCGAAAAACCTACAACCCAATGTGCAAAATCACAGATCAAAATGGCTCTTACAGCCCCAAAACCAGCACTCCTACATACATGAGTGCACCTTCAAGTTGCCAGTCAAGTTGTATTTAAATTGTCATTAGCTTGTATGGTTGTTAGCTGCCTGGAGTCTCCGTGGGGAGAAAGGCAGGGTGTAAATAAGGATAACAACAACAACAATAATAACAAGTCCATAGTCTTTAGGTATAGCTGTACTAACCGAAGTCCATAAATCACACTTTTGTATTAAAGTCCAAAACAACAACAAAGTCCAAATGCAACCATCAGCCTCCACTGAGGTGGGAAGCTAACACATCCACTTCCAATGAGGTGTTCATCAGACCGAATGCAAAATGGAGTCCTGAGCCTGAACATGCTCAGTACAATCACATGTCTATAACCCCTTCCGCACCAAAGAGGTAAGTCAAGCTGGCAAATCAACATACACATAGAATACAGGTTAGCAGACATATACATTAACAAATAAATAAATAGTGAAAAGCTTGGGAGGTTGCTATAATAATAATAATAATAATATCCACCTCTTGATGCTGCTGCGGGACTTCAGGAACAGAAAGATCCAAACAGATCCTAAAGTCCACAGAAGCGGCTTCTTCCTGGTCATTGCTGGGTCCCAGGACACCCCCGAGTGCCTCCGAGACGCGAGCCATCTGAGCCGGAAGCTCTGCAACAAAGAATCATGGAGTTGGAAGGGACCTCCAAAGGCCATCCAATCCCACCCCCTTCTGCCTTAATGCAGGACACAATCAAAGCCCTCCCAGTGACAGACTGTCATCCAGTTTTAAAGGCCTCAAAGAAGGAGCACCCATTGAGGCCTAGTCTCCGAAGCAGCAAATCGTATAGTTGGGGTCTAGCAAAGGCCTATTAAGGCTTGGCAAGGCTGAAGACAACATCCTAAGAAGACCGAGGCCTATAATGGCATTATGGAGAAACAACGGAAGTGAAGTAAAAGTACTGATGGAGGAAATAACTGCTGACGTAACTGATCAGGGAACTCTTGGTGTCAACAACATGTTTACATGGTCAGAGACAAGTCAAGGAAGTCAAACATAAGGGTTCCTTGCGTTAAGAAGGAAAATCGACATTTATTAAGGAGGGGAAAAAGACAAAATCTGCCTGGGACTGATGGAGTTTCGGCTTGGAAAAGTGTGGCCGATCTGCAAGGGCATGCAGTCTGGACACCCGCTGCCTTACTTTTGCAAGATGGGCTGAATGAATAAGGTAGTGAGCATAGATGAAAGAATGCATAAATGAAGAACGGTGAGTCCGGACGAAAGAACGCATGTGGAGTGAATGCTGAGTGAATGTTCCCCTTCATCTGTGTCATCAACATAGCTATTATAAAACCAGTACTGGATTCTGTGAGTCTCTGAAAGTGCCCAATGCAGGGGACGGGAACCCTTTTGACTCAGACAGCCATGAAGGCAAAATATTTGGATTTTTTTTTTCAGTGGGAGCCATATAATATAAATGTCGTAAATAAATAAATAAATACTTGGGAGGCGCAGTTGGCTGTCTCAGTGTGAAACGCGCTGCTCTGTATAGCTGCTGAAGAGCGTAGGCACACTCCAGGCCCTTGAGAGGGTCCTGCCTCCCCTCCCCTCTCCTTCCGCGCATGCGCCCCTCGGCCAAAGGAGCGCGAGGCCACTGCGCCGGTTAAGCTGAGAAACCCCCACACAAGGGGCAACCCGCTTAGGGCCTGGCAGGGTCGTTCCAAGCGGTGCCTCTGCCTTCCTCACTCACCTGAGGGAAGCCAAGCGCTGCAAAGAAAAGGACTCTGCCGCTTTCATGCCGCGTTCCCTCTGTCGGGAGGGGCAGAGGAGGGGAACGAGGAGGAGCCTCCTTCCTTCCCTCCCTCCCTCCCTCACACAAACACAAACGCTTTTGAGATGAGACGGGGAAGGAGGACGCAGGGCGCAGGCGCACACGGCTCCTTTGGCTTGGAATTCTAGATGGATAAAAGAGGAACTGCGCAGGCGCGAAGCAAGGGAATCCCAAACGCTTGCCTGCGCAAAACAGCTGAGCGAGCCAGATGCAATCATCAAGAGAGCCACACCTGGCTCGCGAGCCGTAGGTTCCCGACCCCTGGCCTAATGCAACCTGTCTCACTGAAAACATATTAAAGAACATTTTAAGGTTCAAAAAGTATTCATGACAGATCTGCCTGCCCTTGAGTAGCAGGAGACTAAACAGTCCCTGTAATCTGCATACCCTCCTGCTTATCTTGATCCACCACCAACTCTCGGAGCACCTCAAGCTCAGCTGTGAGCAACTCCAAAGGCTCTTTCAAATCGCTCGTCTCCATTTCTACTGATCCATCTGCAGGGAAAAAGGACAGACCTTATTGGACTACAACTCCCAGTATTCGAGAATCTCAAATACAATGGAAACAATTTACAGACAAAGAATGGATAGACAATCATCAGGGATCGGAAGGTAATTTTAGAAAACACCCAACCGTCAGCAGGTCTCGGACTGACAGGAGGGCGACATTCTCTATGGTTGGAAGTCACTTCCGGCCATTGTTTTGACGATTTATGGTCGACAATGCGCCTCAAGGGGTTATCTATCTAATCAAAGTGAAAATATGTATAGATGTACGGTATCTATCTATGCATGTATTTTCCAGTAAAGCTCCCAAATTTGGGTAGCTGTGTGAATCCTTCCAATGATGGATCTCGACCCAACATGGACATCATGGTTCAAAAGGGAGGGCAAGTGCAGAGGATGATGGGAGACATAGTTCACCTCAGATCCAGAGAATGTTGGGCGAGTGGGCTTATTAATGAGAGACCCTCCCCATGAATGCACAGCAGGAAGCACTTATCAGCAGGAAGGACAAGGTTTCCATAACACAAACAAAGTTCTTTACACCCTATCTCTATCATGGAAGGGTTGTGTTATTTTCATTGTGGATATTGGTACGTATACCTTACTTTTGGGCTTACTCTAGGACGAGTTGTTGGGTTGTAATTGCTAATCTACATTTATTCTTTAATAATTTGTACCGTAGATCAGTGTTTCCCAACCTTTTTTGAGCCGCGGCACACTTTTTACATTTGCAAAATCCTGGGGCACACCACCAACCAAAATGACACAAAATGACACTCTAACACAGTAATACATATAGTTAATATGTTTTTCAATGTATTTATACACTCAGTGTGAAACCTGGGCCTGTTTCGATGAACACAACATAGATATCCTGGCAGGAATGGCAGAAAGACACAAACTTCCCACACAGAACTCCCATAACCAAGATAAAATGCTATAAGAGTTTGGTGGGCATTGACCTTGAGTTTTGGAGTTGTAGTTCACCTATATCCAGAGAGCACTGTGGACTCAAACAATGTTGGATCAGGACCAAACTTGGCATGAATACTCAATATGCCCAAATGTGAACACAGATGGAGTTCGGGGAAATAGACCTTGACATTTGGGAGTTGTAGTTGCTGGGATTTATAGTTCCCCTACAATCAAAGAGCATTCTGAACCCCACCAATGATAGAACTGGGCCAAACCTGCCACACACAGAACCCCCAGGAGGCAAGAGGAGGTCTCTACTTGGGGAAAGGGAGGCGGGCCTTCCCAGTGCATGGAGAGGGAGAGACCAAGTAGACAACAGGTGGGGAGGGGGGGTGTTTGTAATTTTGTGCCTTTATTGAGGTAGGTTTCTTAGGGTTTTTATACTTCAACACACTAGACCAGGGATGAGCAATTACCGGCCCTCCAGGTGTTTTGGACTTCAACTCCCAGAAATCCTACCAGCTGGTAAACTGGCTAGGATTTCTGGGAGTTGAAATCCAAAACACCTGGAGGGCCGGTAATTGCCCAACCCTGCACTAGACTCCCCCGAGGTTCCAATTTCCCACGGCACACCTGATGATCACTCACGGCACACTAGTGCAGTGTTTCCCAACCTTTTTTGAGCCACGGCACACTTTTAACATTAAAAAAATCCGGGGGCACACCACCAACCAAAATGACACAAAATGACACTGTAACACAGTAAGGAATGGCTGGGGGATGGTGAGCTGCTGGGAGCAGGTGCTGGGAGTGCCAAAGTCAGGGGAGGAGCCAGGCCACAACATGCCCCCTCCACCTCGCTTCAGTTCTCCAACAGCTTTGCCAGCCTTTGGGGGCAGTGCCAAGCCAGCAATGTGTTGGCTCTGCCACCGCTGGCTTGGCACGGCCCCTCAAGGCTGGTGGACCTGTGGGAGTGCTGAAGCTGGGGGAGGGGGCGGAGCCAGGCCGCGCCATGCCCCTCCCCCTCCCCCCGGCTTCAGCTCTCTCACAGAGGAGGAGGAGCATGAGCGGTGGACGGGCTTCAGTAGGCGGGGCTCCTCCTCCATGCGGCTTCAGCAAGCAAGGGGCGAGAGTCATGGCGGGAGTCATGGCAGATTGGAGGCTGGTTGGGGATATGGCCGAAGGAGGCGGTGCCCCGGTCCCTTCTTCTTTTTCTTCGCCGCCGCCCGTCCCTTCCTCCTCCTCTCCCAAGCAGCAGGAGTTCGGTTGGAGGAGGGGGGAAGGAAGGGGGGCAGAGAGCTTTACTCACGGCACACCTGATGATCACTCACGGCACACTGGTTGAGAAACACTGCTCTAGTGTGCCCCGGCACACTGGTTGAGGAACACTGCCGTAGATATATTGGATGCCGTATTTCCTCTTGTTTATGCCTTGACAAAGCCAGCAATGGTGAAAGGGTTTCTTGGCCTTTGATACTGCATTAGCGCACCGTCGGGTTGAGTTTCTAAGCCTTCTACACCTCCGAGGGTTTTACTTCCTCCCTCCACGTCCACGCTGTCTCCCTGATCTCCGGGAAGACCTTCTCATACCACTTTCGTCCGGAGCCTTATCTACACTTGTGGAACTTTACAAATATCTCGCATTGGCAAGATTTACAGCCTTTTCATCGCTTGTGGATTTATAATTTATCGCTCGTGGATTTATATACAAACTTTGTTTTGCCTACTTTGGATTACAACTACGGGCTACGGATTTACTCCGCACAGAACTTACCTGAGTGACTGGTTACTTATGCATTTCGTCTCTTGGACTACAGTCGGCATGATGTAATACTGACTAATTATTGTGAGTTTTCACCAATATATTATGCATAATTGATTGCTTATCTTAATTGTGTTGTCTCTTATGTACACTAACACCAAATACTAAGATACTATAAAGATATGCAATAGATATATTATCTCAAAAAGGAGGGCTTACAGCCTACTGTTTAAATAACATATTAGTAAGTATACAAAATATAGCCATTCACAACAATCTTGGTCGCTTATACATACCAATACCTCAGGGACACAAGTAGGAAGGTGTGCACGACGGGGAACAGGTCGGTAGCAGGTAAGTAGACCACATAAGTCCAAAATTCCGTTGTTGGAAAATATCCAATATATGAGTACCCAATATCCAATAATGCACGAAGTCCCTCACACACACATCTATGGGGAGGGTGTCCACAACGGGGAGCGGGTGAGTCACGGATAAGTAGTCCACAATAGTTCACTGTCCCATATCCAGGAAAAGTACATGATGCTAGGTTCCCAATAGTCCAATGATGCACGTAGTCCCCAAATTATAATCCAAAAGCTCCCGTTGGAGGCAAAACCAACCAAGATGGAGTTCTACAAAGCGGCTTGTGAGCCCGGAGTTGGAAAGAAGCAGGGACGCCAAGGGCCGCAACGGTTGAGCTGCAGGGCCCGATCCGTTTCGCCTCAGCGTCACAGGAGTAACACACCCTCCCCATAGATGTGTGTGTGAGGGACTTTGTGCGTTATTGGATACTGGGTACTCATATATTGGATATTTTCCAGCAAAGGAATTTGGACTTACAGTATGTGGTCTACTTACCTGCTACCGACCTGTTCCCCGTCGTGCACACCCTTCCTACTTGCGTCCCTGAGGTATTGGTATATATAAGCGACCAAGATTGTTGTGAATGGCTATATTTTGTATACTTACTAATATGTTATTTAAACAGTAGGCTATAAGCCCTCCTTTTTGAGATAATATATCTATTGCATATCTTTATAGTATCTTAGTCTTTGGTGTTTTTGTACTTGCTACTCTACAGTACCTTGTGTGTATACATCTTGTGTACACTACACCAGTGTTTCCCAACCTTTTTTGAGCCACGGCACACTTTTAACATTAAAAAAATCCGGGGGCACACCACCAACCAAAATGACACAAAATGACACTGTAACACAGTAAAGAATGGCTGGGGATGGTGAGCTGCTGGGAGCAGGTGCTGGGAGTGCCAAAGTCAGGGGAGGAGCCAGGCCACAACATGCCCCTCCACCCAGCTTCAGCACTCCCACAGCTTCACCAGCCTTGAGGGGCAGTGCCAAGCCAGCAATGTGTTGGCTCTGCCACCGCTGGCTTGGCACTGCCCCTCAAGGCTGGTGAAGCTGTGGGAGTGCTGAAGCTGGGGGAGGGGGCGGAGCCAGGCCGCACCATGCCCCGCCCCCTCCCCCCCGGCTTCAGTTCTCCCACAGCTTCGCCAGCTTTGAGGGGCAAGCCAGCATTGTGCTGGCTCTGCCATCACTGACTTGGCACTGCCCCTCAAGGCTGGTGAAGCTGTGGGAGTGCTGAAGCTGGGGGGGGCGGAGCCAGCCCCGCGCCATGCCCCATCCCTCCCCTCCCGGCTTCAGTTCTCCCACAGCTTCGCCAGCTTTGAGGGGGCAAGCCAGCATTGTGCTGGCTCTGCCATCACTGACTTGGAACTGCCCCTCAAGGCTGGCGTGAAGCTGTGGGAGTGCTGAAGCGGGGGAGGGGGGAGCCAGGCTGCGTCATGCCCCCTCCCCCGGCTTCAGCTCTCTCACAGAGGAGGAGGAGCATGAGCGGTGGACGGGCTTCAGTAGGCGGGGCCTCCTCCTCCACGCGGCTTCAACAAGCAAGGGGCGAGACTCATGGCGGGAGTCATGGCAGATTGAGGCTGGTTGGGGAAACGACCAAGGAGGCGGTGCCCCAGTCCCTTCCTTTTCTTCGCCGCCGCCCGTCCCTTCCTCCTCCTCTCCCAAGCAGCAGGAGTTCGGTTGGAGGAGGGGGGAAGGAAGGGGGGCAGAGAGCTTTACTCACGGCACACCTGATGATCACTCACGGCACACTGGTTGAGAAACACTGCACTACACACCCCAGTGTTTTCCAATTTGATAATGACCCAGAGCAGCCACTAGGTGTCAGTATACTCCACACGTCTTCATCCAGAGAGCATTCATTTATTCATTAATCATTAATCATTCATGATTCAAGGCATACTTCTCACTCAAGGAAAGGATGCCTCTCACCTTGTAAGAGCTTCTCTTTTGCAACTCGGCATTCTTCAATATATGTTCTGTACGTGTTTGGAGGAATCTTTTCGGCCCTGTTTGGGAAGGAGCGATGCCATAATAAGACCATGAGGTTGCACTGTCAATAGGGACTGAAACCATTCATCGAGACTGCGACAAACTCGGGTACGGAGGAGAGAGGAAACAAAATCCCCCTTCTTACCTTCTGAGGGAGTCTATCAAAGCCATGCGGGGATCCGGTCTTTCCGGAAGCTGCAATGTTTAAATAAATGTGTTTCAATATCGGTTTGGATGCACAAATTATTAGCAGAGTGTTTGCATCTGTGCCAGTTATTTTAAGTGTTTGTGTATGTGGGTGTGTATATATAGATAGAGCACATATGGAATAAATGCATATACAACAAAGATAAATAATAAAGCAACTGCAATGACATTTCTTTTTTTAAATTCCTTTTTTTAAGATTAAAGAACACAAATAAATCTATCTATCTATGTATATAATAAAGTCCATGTTTGCGGCCGAGCGGTGGGAGGAATATGTGGCAGCGTTACGATTGGCTGCCACTCCGGGATTATTTGCATAAATGGCTCTGACTGGCCAGCCTCCCAACATTCCAACACAGCACAGAGAGGAAAGGGAAGGGCCTGAGGCAGGCATACATGGCTGGAGTTGAAGTGAGCCAGTTGACAGTTTTTTCTGTTGGAAATGGAATGTTCAGTACCTTCACCCAATACACTTCTAAGGTGACTCAGAGGGAAAGCAAAAGGCCTCAGGCACTCAGCCACTGCGGCCCACAGCAATGACGGATCAGGACCAAACATGGCAAACAAGGGACCAATGGCCCACTTCACAACCTGGTGTGGTTTAGGGTAGGATGGGCCACGAATGATGGGATTTGCAGTACCTTCACCTCATTCACTTCCCAAACAACACTGCAGCCCCTATAAATCACAGACCAGGCCCAAAATTGACAACAAGGCTTCCTTAACTTGATTTTCCTGACTAGGCCTCAGCTCATGGGATATTGTTAGGCTTCCTCAACTTGATTTTCCTGACTAGGCCCCCAACAATGACAGAACAAAACCAAACTTGGCACACAGACCCGACCCCCCCAAGATGCACCCTACATCCTGGTGCAGTTTGAGGAAGGATGGACCATGGATGATGGGACTTGCAGTACTTTAATTCACTTCCTTAGAGCACTGTGGCCCACACCAATGATGAACTATGGCACACAATGCCTTCCTCAAATAACCCGGGCACCGCCGGGTCCCCAAGCTAGTACTTATATATAAACAACACATGTTCGTGTGTGTGTGTATATATATATATATTCCTCCCTAGTGGCACAGCAGGTTAAACTGCTGCGCTACTGAACTTGCTGACCAAAAGGTCGGTGGTTCAATTGCGGGGAGTGGGGTGAGCTCCCGCTGTTAGCCCCAGCTCCTGCCAACGTAGCAGTTCGAAAGCATGCAAATGTGAGTAATCAATAGATACCACTCCAGCAGGAAGGTAACGGCGCTCCATGCAGTCATGCCGGCCACATGACCTTGGAGGTGTCTACGGACATTATTATTATTATTATTATTATTATTATATTTCTTACCTGCCTCTCCTCAAGCACAACATGCCGTATATACTTGAGTATAAGTCAGGTTTTTCAGCCCTTTTTTAAGGCTGAAAAAATCCCCCTCAACTTATACTCGAGTCAAAGTTATTCTTTTACTGTTATTATTATATTTAATATGTATTATTTTACTCTTTTATTATGGCTACATTAAAATTACTAAATTAACATTATTTTACTCTATTATTGTTGTTATTATATTTATTATTTTACTATTGTTATTATTATAATTATATTTATTATTTTACTGTATTATTATTACATTTATTATTTTACTCTATTATTATTACATCAACATTATTTTACTCTATTATTATTGTCATTACATTTATTATTTTACTTTTATTATTATTGTTATTTATTATTTTACTCTATTATTACTGTCATTATTACATTTACATGATTTTACTCAATTATTATTATTACGTTTATTATTTTACTCCATTACTATTTTTATGACATTTATAATTTTGCTCTCATTATTATTATTGAAAAGATACATAAGCACATTTACATTGAAGAAGGTTAGAATAATGGTTTAATCAGCGTTGGACAGTCTTATCTAAAATTACTGTTTTAGGTAAATATTCAAGAACATTTAGCCTATTGATGCCTCAATTAATATAATTGTATTAGTATCTATTTTAATTTTGAAATTTACCCATAGCTCCTGCATTTCCCACCCTCGGCTTATACTAGAGTCAATACATTTTCCAAGTGTTTTTGTGGTAAAATTAGGTGCCTCAACTTATATTCGAATCAGCTTATACTAGAGTATATACGGTAGTTAAAACACGTCATAAAACGTTATGTAAAATACACAATTTACACGTGGGTTGTAAATTCCCCTAACTCTAAAACAGACACATGCACACATAAATCAGTTTTAAAAGAGGACATTTCCCACTTGAAAGTAAAGAAACCATAGTAGGGATACTAACCGGACGCGGCACCAGCAAAGCAGGGAGAAAGCGCGTCGCATAGTAGGACTGCCTGAAAATACTGAAACAAGAAAGCGGATGGAAGTAAATCGGGTGAAGTGGGGAAAAGCACCATCCAAGCAACAGAGTTTACACATAACCTTTTCTGAACAAATCTTGCTCTAAGACAGGCATGGGCAAACTATGACACCGCAGGTGTTTTGGACTTCAACTCCCACAACAGCCAATCTCTGGCATTACTTCGCGGACGAAGATTGTTAGGAAGGACTCATCCCACGCTTTTTACAAGTGCGTTGATGCTTTTTCGGAGGCCGGATGTGTCCTTCGAGCCTGTGCAATGGATTTTTCTGGTGGAGCGCAGCGTGCACAGAACTGGCCTCACCCATTTGAACCAAAGGTTTGTCTGCCGGGGCCTAGCAAGCTTAGGACGGTGGCAGCGACATCCTTAGGTCGTAGGTTTGATTAGCGTTACCTTCTCTAGATGGTTGACCTTACAGGGTTAGACGAGCACCATCTGCCCGGGTTTGAAATCGGAGTTTTCCTTCTCTTAGAGAGCCCATCCTACTTGTTGACGCTCTTTGTCAGACCCTTTGGTTGTGACCTGTCTGGCATGGAAGGCCCTACCGGTGGCTATTATAGCTCACAACTTAATTAGGGTATGCAAGCCTCTCCCCCACGACAAGGGGGGAGACTACTAACAGGAGCGGGGTACAGGGAGCGCACAACTCCCCTGTTGCGCCAGCTCCACTGGCTGCCAATTAGCTTCTGAGCACAATTCAAAGTGCTGGTGTTGACCTACAAAATCCTATACGGTTCCGGCCCAGTTTACCTGTCCGAACGTATTCTCCCCTATGAACCGTCAAGAGTGCGAAGATCATCTGGAGAGGCCCTGCTCTCGGTCCCACCACCTTCGCAGGCGCGTCTAGTGAGGACGAGGGACAGGGCTTTTCTGTGGTGGCCCCCCAGCTGTGGAATTCCCTCCCAAATGAAATTAGATCCGCCCCCTCCCTCCTGACTTTTAGGAAACGGGTGAAAACGTGGCTGTGCAATGAGGCCTTCGCAGAATGAAGGAGGAGATCGCGAAGCGACTAAAGTCGCTAACCACTTGATACGGACCGAATATATGGATTAAGTTGGACTTGATTTTACTTTGGCGAAAGGCTTTTTAAATGTATTTATTGTATTGTAATTTATTGTAAATTTTATTGTAAATTTATGATGTCTTTAGATTTTAAATGTTAGCATTGAATACTTGCTATTTGCTGGTCTGAGTCCCTCTTCGGAGGTGAGAAGGCCGGGGTATAAAAGTTTTAAATAAATAAATAAATAAGGGGGTGCCAAAGGAGAGGAAATAGGCTGTTAGGAATTGTGGGACTTCGAGTCCAAAATATCTGAGGGGAGGGCCGAAGTTTGCCCATGCCTGCTCTAAGAAAAGAGTCACCCCATAATGAAGAGTGACACCACTGAAAAGAGAGGCCCTACCTGGCTTCCATGACACTCGCTGGGATCTTCCCGGTGTTTTCAAATATCTGCACAGCCTTCTCGACATCCTGAAGGGCCTGACACTGAGGCTGATTCACAAAGAGAACAGAAGAGAGAGCGTGCATTTGACAGTCAAGCAATGCAACTTCCCCTGCCCCAATTAATTAATAACAGCCCATCCTAAAGGCCCGATCTCAGTTTGGGAAAGGTCCCTTATCTGCAAATCAGGTGGTGGGGTGTTCTCTGTATAATATTTAGAACATTTGCATAATATACAGTAAATGACATTTTTGCGGATCTAAAAATGTCATTTACTGTATATTATGCAAATGTTCTAAATTTTATGTGGGGGAGACTGGGCGTGACCTAAGGGTGAGAATTCGGGAACATCGTTCGAGATTTAGAACTAAAAATGAGTCCTCAGTTTTATATGCACATTTTAAGGAAAATCATAGATACGACGACTTTAAAGTTCTGGTCCTGGAACAGATTAAGCCAAAGCCCCACCAAGATATCAAATTAGCATTAAGGAAACGTGAATGTTTCTGGATCACGCCCCTAAAATCCGAATCCCCGAGGGGATTAAACGACCGTTTGTCCATAGGGGAGATCTTATTATGAAATTCACCTGGCGCCAGATGCGGAGGGGCCTTTCTTAAGCTGCGGCTTTTTCAGTTGTGTTGTCCGACCGCATGGAGTAGTGGCTGCGTCCACACACATACTGTACGTATATATAACTTATTATTTGGGTATGTATAGATTACCTTTTGCATTTCTTGGGGATATGTGGGAACACGCCTAATGTTTTAGGTTCATAAATGTATGTAATGCTAAATCGGATTATATATTATAAGACCCTCTTGATGTTTTATTTAATAGATATCGGACCAGTGGATTTATGCAGTGGATTATTATGACAGGTCCCGAAGAAGCCGGAAACGGCAAAACGGCAGGGCCTTTATAGACCGTCGACCTGATATTGGCATTAATCTGGATTATATATGATTATGGAATATCAGATTTTGGATTATAATTTTTTGTGAAGGATATACAATGCCAAATGTTTGATGTCAAAGACGATCTGCATTCCACTATCCACTTATAAATTTGGATGATAATGATGAAAATAAACTAACTGGAATTGAAGAAAGAGTGTTTTCCCGCATTGTTTTTTGAAAAGGTCTCTTATCTCCCAGCTATTTCTTTGGCCTGGGTGGCTCTGAGATACCTGGACAGCTTCCTTTGGGGATGATAAATCCTCATACAGGCCCATGTCTTCTATGGAAACCTGGGAAAGAGAAGCACAGCTTGAGGATGAACCCAGAGTGCAAGGTGACCACCGAACAAAAGTGAGCTTCTATCAGAGTTTGGAAGAAGGTTCCTTTTTGTGGACTACAGCATCCATTGGCCACACTAGATGGGGATTCTGGGGACTGTAGTCCAGGGCCTGGAACAAGGATAATAAATGTTGGGCAAGTGGGCTTATTAACGAAAGACCCTCCCCAAGAATGTACAGCAAAGTATTAACAACAGCATGACCCAGCACCAGTAGCCCAAAGTGATAAAAAGAACAAAAACACACAGACCAATGTTATTCTTTCCTTAGAAGCCTTTTCTTTATAGCAAAACTAGCTGTACCCGGCACGCGTTGCTGTGCCCTTTTTAGGAGATGCGAGAAAGTCCAATCATCCACGGTGTGCCCTCCTCTAAACTGCAGTTGGATGGAGTGTGGGTCATGGGGGGGCATGGTGTGCCAAGTTGGGTCTTTATTGGTCTTGGTTCTGGGCCACAGTGGTCTGTGGGGAATGATGGGTTTTGAAGTACTACAAATCCCGTTTTCCATGGTGGTACTTCAAGTCCCATCATGCATGGTCGGGGCTCTGTGTGTGTCAAGGTAGGTTACTGTAAATTCAGGCCATACACAATGTCCCATGAGCTGAGGCCTAGTTAGGAACAGCAAGTTAATGAAGCCTTACTGTCAATTCAGGCCATACACAATGTCCAATGAGCTGAGGCCTAGTCGGAGAATCAAGTTAATGAAGTCTTACTGTCAATTCAGAGCGTAAACAGCTTCCCAGTAAGTGAGGGCTAGTTAGGGAAATCAAGTTAATGAAGCCTTACTGTCAATTTAGAGCGTAAACAGCTTCCCAGTAAGTGAGGGCTAGTTAGGGAAATCTAGTTAATGAAGCCTTACTGTCAATTTTGGGCGTAGTCTGTGATTTTTGGGGTGTAAATTTTAGGTTGAAGTGACTTGGGTGTTTGTGTTGGGGATTGGCTCAGGACTTTTCAATATTCTTTTTTGGCAGTTTATTATGGATCGGAATTTTCATGTTGGCTGGCCAGTGCAGCAGTTATGCAAATCCGCCCTTATTGGCAGCCAATCTTGTTGTTCAGAATGTAGAGGCTGGGTGAGTCTTTGGCTGCCCCGGAGGATGCTGGTAAATGTAGTTTTATTTTTAGTCGTTGTTTTGTGGGCGTTTTAGGTTTTTGGGGGAAGTTTCTTTGCTACAAACGTACCTTGCTTGAGGCCTATTTCTGTTGGCAAGTATTGTGTTTCTGCGTTGTATGGTTTCTTTGTTTGAGGTATACATCACATGACGTGAACCCATTTATATAATAGATAATATGGTTGCACTATTTACAAGAACAAGGTTTCATAACACGAACAAGGTTGTTTATACTTCCTTCTTTGCTTCCACACTGGGCTTCTTTCTCATTGTTGCACTTCAGAAAGGAGCACCCCCCCCCCCCCTAGTCACACACACAACAGACAGTCTTTGAATAATAGGCTTTTTTTGAAAACAAATATAGTGTCCAACAAAAGGGTTAAAAGAAGATCAATCTATCTATCTATCTATGTACTGTATATAATAAAAGTCAGTGTTTGCGGCCGAGCAGTGGGAGGAATATGGGAGGAGTGGCAGTGTTTCGATTGGCTGCCACTCCGGGATTATTTGCATAAATGGCTGTGACTGGCCAGCCTCCCAACTTTCCAACACAGCACAGAGAGGAAAGGAAAGGGCCTGAGGCAGGCATAAATGGCTCGAGTTGAAGTTAGCCAGTTGACAGTTTTTTCTGTTGGAAATGGAATGTTCAGTACCTTCGCCCAATACACTTCCAAGGTGATTCAGAGGGAAAGCAAAAGGCTTCAGGCAGTCAGCCACTGCGGCCCACAGCAATGACGGATCAGGACCAAACGTGGCAAACAAGGGACCAATGGCCCACTTCACAACCTGGTGTGGTTTAGGGCAGGATGGGCCACGAATGATGGGATTTGCAGTACCTTCATCTCATTCACTTCCCAAACAACACTGCAGCCCCTATACATCACAGACCAGGCCCAAAATTGACATCTAGGCTTCCTTTAACTTGATTTTGCTGACTACGCCTCAGCTCATGGAATATTGTTATGTTTCCTCAACTTGATTTTCCTGACTAGGCCCCCAACAATGACAGAACAAGACCAAACTTGGCACACAGACCCCCCCCCCCCCCAACAAGATGCACCCTACATCCTGGTGCAGTTTGAGGGAGGATGGGCCATGGAAGATGGGACTTGCAGTACTTAAATTCACTTCCTTAGAGCACTGTGGCCCACACCAATGACGAACTATGGCACACAATGCCTTCCTCAAATAACCGCCGGGTCCCCAAGCAAGTAGTAGAATACGTCAAAGGTAAAAAATACACAGCTCTAATAGTCTCAAAATTCAAGGCAAAGATATAATTCCAAAATCCAAATGCAAGGTATAATGCTTGATGAAAATCCCATGAGTAATACAAGGCAGCTATGGAGCAAAACGTGCACAAGGCCTAGGCAAAAAATCAGGAGCTTGGAGTCAAGACAAGATCTGGGATGGTTTTCTAAACGAAGCCTGGAATCTCAAAGACAATTTCCCAAGCAAGCTCTAATAAGGACAACTCAGTTTCGATTATCCAAACGGCCGCTGCGTCGTAGACTGGCAACAATATCCTGTCTTTTAAAATATATTTTTATACTGATTTCTAGTCTGATTTTAAATAACTGTTTACTGGGGAGTTGTCCTTCTCCTCTTAGGGCGCATGTGCCCGCTTTGTGCTGGTCAGTGACCGTAATAAAGTTTTGATTGATTGACTGGCAGCCTGCCGAGATTCACGAATGTTATCCCTACGATTGAATGTAAGCTCGTTAAAATCCCCAGGTGTTCCGTTATCAGTCTGAAGGCCTTCAGACTCCCGAACACAAGAATTCTCATCTAATACAGCCCTGGGAATTTTTTCCCCCCACTTAGGCCTTCTCACACTGAGGGCTTTCTCAGAGTGTTGCCTCTCTCACACTGAGGCTAACTACCGCTGAGGCCTTCTTATACTGAGGCCTACCAACACATTAAGGTCCTTCTTCCACAGAAACCTCTCACAGACTGAAGCCTACCAAGCTACAGGCACACCTGCTTTTATGGATTCATTTATTCATTTTGCCCTTTCAGTGCTTGACTCACATTTTTGTAAATAAAAATACCTAGTTAATCTATCTATTAGGCATGGTTTCGAACCCAAAAATCGCGATTCTAAAATCAAATGGGGGGGGGGGGATTTTTTTTTGATTAGTAAAAGAAAGACAAAAATTTTTCCAAAAATTTCTAAAATGTAACTTAATTACTAACGAAATTCGTTAGTAGTTCGTATGCCAGCGCATGCGCATTCCAGATGGTTTTGGCCTACAACTCCCAGAAATCCTAACAGCTGGTAAATTGGCTGGGATTTCTGGGAGTTGTAGGCAAAAACTTGAATAAATCACACTGATTTCTATTTGGGACTCTCAAAATAGTATGGGGGGGGAGGGAGGGAGGGAGGGAGGGAGCGGGTATTCTATTCTTGGAAGCAGCAAAGAAAAGGAGGAACCCCCTCGCGCCTCGCTGCCTCTCCCGCACCCCGCTCCCGAGTGTGCGAGGGCCCAAGTTTGCCCAGGCTGGTCATATACCTACACTCCATGCGCATGCAATAATACAGCAGTAATAACAATGGGTATAAGAAGAGGTAAAATTCAAACCGAAGTATTCTGACTGGTCCCTCCTCGTGCGGTGCAAACGGGCTCTTTCTCTGTGAGCCCAGGAAAAGCCAGCGTTTTCTGCTTGGGTGCACACACATACATATTCTTTGGGGGATTTGCTGCAGAATCTTCTCTATGAGCCCGGATTCTTCAGCACCCCCCAAGAATATGTATGTGTGTGCAACCAAGCAGAAAACGCTGGCTTTTCCCGGCTAATAGAGAAGAGCCCGTTTGCACCGCATGAGGCAGGACCAGTCAGAATACTTCGGTTTGAATTTTACCTCTTGTTATTGTTATTACTGCTGTATTATTGCATGTGCATGGAATGTAGGTATGACCAGTTGATTACTTATAATATTAGGCACTTACAGTAGCATTCATTCTATTATACATTAGGTTGGTTTCTCACCCCAATACTCTTTGATGCTTTAGATCCTGGCAGGCAGGAGAGGCAGGGAAGCCTGGAAAAAATGTAAACAGAGAGGTTTACTCAGAAGTAAATCCACAAAGGAGGGCCCTTCAGCCAAAGTGCCCTCCTTTGCAGATTTACTTCTGAGTAATCCTCTCTGTTTACATTTTTTCCGGGCTTCCAGCCGAAAGAAGGAGCGAGTTTAGGGCTTCCCTTGCCATAATACTTATTGGAAAGGGAGGCGGAGGGTGGTGAGAGAGAAGGAGGGTGCCCCCTTACGACCTAATAACGACACTTAAGAAAATCCTGGCCCCGGTTCTATAAAGAAAGTCCACTTCTTGGTTGGCGTTCCAGGTGCGGAAATACTCAAAAGTAGCATTTCTTACGAATTTCTTACGAATCATTTCATTTTCATAACTTTTTTCCCATGCCTACTATCTATCTATCTATATAATAAAAGTCAGTGTTTGCAGCGGGAGGTGCGGAGGGCAGGAGGTGCAGAGGAATATGTGGCAGTGTTTCAATTGGTTGCCACTGTGGGATTATTTGCATAAAGGACTCTGATTGGCCAGCATCCAAGAATCCAAGCCTCAACATTCAAACAACATTCAAACTACTGCCACCTGCCACCTGCCCACAACCAGGCAGAGCGCGTTCTCTGTGGCGGCTCCAGTGTTATGGAACTCCCTTCCTGATGACACCCGAGCGATCCCAGAGCTTGCCCTCTTTCGAAGGGCTTGCAAGACTGCCCTTTTCAGATTGGTTTTTAATTAGTCTGGCTTGTTTAGCGTGCTTTGTAACCTTGAATTTTACCTGTAACCGTTTTCGTGTTTTACATTTTATTCTATGGCTGCATGTTTTGTTATACGCAGCTTGTTTTATTGTATGTTGTGATCCGCCCCGAGCCTGCAGGGAGGAGCGGAATATAAGACCGAATAAATAAATAAATAAATAAATAAATAAATAAAATACTGCAGTTTGGAGGAGGGCAGACCACAGATGATGGGACTTGAAGTATCTCCAGTCACTTCCCGATACTGCTGCAACCCTCATCCAATAACTGATCAAGACCAAACTTGGCACAAAGTGCCGCCATCACCCACTCTACGGCCTGGTGCTGTTTGGAGGAGGGCACACCATGGATGATGGGACTTGAAGTACCTCCACGAAACCGCTGCAACCCTCATCCAATGACTGATCAAGACCAAACTTGGCACACAATGCCTTTTCTCAAATCACCTGGGCACCGCCAGGTCCCCAAGCTAGTATTTAATATTTCTGACAACCAATACCAGGTTGGAGGCCAATGCCTTCTTTTTGTGGAAACTGGGTTCTCCAATAAGATCAGGCTTCGTGCACTCACCTTGAAGTCAGGCAATAAAAGATCAATGTGGGAGATCACTTTCACAATATTATTTCACATGGCCACATGCGGATCCAAAAATGTAATATATTGTATTTTATGCAAATGCTCAAAATATTACGTAGGGGAAACTGGGCGTGACCTGAGGGTAAGGATCCAGGAACATCGTTCGAGATTTAGAACTAAAAACGAATCTTCTGTACTGTATACACACTTTAAAGAAAATCATTTATATGACGACTTTAAAGTTGTGGTTCTCGAACAGGTTAAAGTTAAGATGCATCAGGATATTAAATTAGCCCTAAGGAGAAGAGAATGCTTCTGGAACACCTCCCTAAAATGCGAAGCCCCCAGGGGGTTAAACGACCGTTTATCCATAGGAGAAATTTTGATATAATTTGCACCTGGCGCCAGGTGCGGAGGGAGTCCCCTTAAGCCGCGGCTTTTCTCAGTAGCATTGTCCAACCGAATGGAAAGTGGCTGCGTCCACATACATATATGCTATGACTGAATATTTTGGGTATGTATTGATTGTGCTATATGTATGTAATGCCTTTGGAAATGTATTGATTGCCTCTGCCTACTGTTTTGGGGAATGTGTTTTCTTATGTGGGATCACACCTATATGTATAGGTTACAAAAATGTATATATAACAGGAATATGGGATTATATATTGAAAACTATTTATGTTTAATCTAATAGATATTGGACCAGTGGATTGGACAGTAGATAGTATGTGGCAGGTCCCGAAGAAGCCGGAAACGGCAAAACAGATGGCTTGATACCATCGACCCGACATTGAGTGTAATCCGAATTATATTTGATGACATGTTATCTTATGGATTATAATTTTGTAAAGGAAAACACCAATGTTTTGATGCCATATCCACCATCCACGCATTATTGGAAAAGAATGGAGATGAAATAAATAGAAATAATATTGTGAAAGTGATCTCCCACATTGATCTTTTATTGCTTGGAACAGAAACACACCCCACCATTATTTGCTCACCTTGAAGTCAGCCAGACGGGTTTTGGCCAAAGCGATGTATTCCAGAAGCAGTGGGCGATATTTGGCCGGAACAAATGGCGGGAGCATGATGTGCACCTGGGGAGAGATGAAGGGCAAGGTCAGCCCTGAGGCATGGAGGGCTCCATGGATAGCAACCACAGGTTAAGCCTTTTCTGCTACTTGCCTTCAAATGCTGCGGGGTTTCAAAAGGCACCAGCTCCGAGAGGAACTTGAAGAGGAAGACACAGGCCTTCTTGCTGCCGCTGTGGAAGCCACTGGAGCTCCCAAAGGCAACCTAGAAAGAGTGGAAATAGTCATTCAGGCAATTCTCCCAGAGCTTACCACAAAGTTTATCACAGTGTTTCCCAACATATTTTGAGCCGCGGCACACTATTAATATTTTTAAAATCCGGGGGCACACCACCAACCAAAATGACACTCCAACACAGTAAAGAACGCCTGGGGGATGGTGGCCTGCTGGGAGCAGCTGCTGGGAGTGCCGAAGCCAGGGGAGGAGCCAGGCCGCACCATGCCCCGCCCCCTCCCCCGGCTTCAGCTCTCCCAGTTTCTCCAGCCTTGAGGGGGCAATGCCAAGCCAGCGGTGGCAGAGCCAGCACAATGCTGGCTTGGCACTGTCCCCTCAAGGCTGGAGAAGCTGTGGGAGAGCGGAAGCCAGGGGGGGGCGGAGCCAGGCCAGGCCATGCCCCGCCCCTTCCTCCAGCTTTCTCCTCCACGCAGCTTCAGCGAACGAGGGGCGAGAGTCATGGCAGATCGGAGGCTGGCTGGGGAAATGGCCGAAGGAGGCGGCGCCCTGGTCCTTCTTCTTTTTCTTCGCCACCACCCGGCCCTTCCTCTTCCTCCCCCAAGCAGCAGGAGTTCGGCAGGAAGAGGGGGGAAGGAAGGGGAGCAGAGAGCTTTTCTCGCAGCACAGCAGGAGGTCCGTCACGGCACACTACTGTGCCGCGTCACACAAGTTGGGAAACACTGGTTTATCATAATGACAAAAGGATGAGGAAGAGGAAGAAGAAAAAGAAAAAAATGTATTATGCGTTTCTCCTTGTGACATGAGGCAGGATACAACAAGTTTAAAACAGAGAGATGAAACATAACACTATGTTTCATCACCATTTCTGGTCCCAACACACCACAGAGTAGCATCAGAGCAGTGTTTCCCAACCACTGTGCCGGGGCACACTAGTGTGCCGTGAGCGATCATCAGGTGTGCCGTGGGAAATTGGAACCTCCAGGAGGGGAGGGGGGAAGAGTCTAGTGTGTTGAAGTAGAAAAACCCTAAGAAACCTACCTCGATAAAGGCACAAAATTACAAACACCCCCCTCCCCACTCATTGTCTACTTGGTCTCTCCCTCTCCATGCATTGGGAAGGCCCGCCTCCCTTTCCCCAAGTAGAGACCTCCTCTTGCCTCCTGGGGGTTCTGTGTGGGAAGTTTGGCCCAGTTCTATCATTGGTGGGGTTCAGAATGCTCTTTGATTGTAGGGGAACTATAAATCCTAGCAACTACAACTCCCAAATGTCAAGGTCTATTTCCCCTGAACTCCATCTGCGTTCATATTTGGGCATTGAGTATTCGTGCCAAGTTTGGTCCTGATCCAACATTGTTTGAGTCCACAGTGCTCTCTGGATATAGGTGAACTACAACTCCAAAACTCAAGGTCAAGGCCCACCAAACTCTTATAGCATTTTCTCTTGGTTATGGGAGTTCTGTGTGGGAAGTTTGTGTCTTTCTGCCATTCCTGCCAGGATACCTATGTTGAGTTCATCGAAACAGGCCCAGGTTTCACACTGAGTGTATAAATACATTTAAAAGCATATTAACTATATGTATTACTGTGTTAGAGTGTCATTTTGTGTCATTTTGGTTGGTGGTGTGCCCCAGGATTTTGTCAATGTAAAAAAGTGTGTCATGCTCAAAAAGGTTGGGAAACACTGCATTAGAGGACCTAAAGAGGCATCTCAGGAATTTGCTATGTAATTTAATTGACTTACTCCAGTCAGAACTCACAATCTTATGTAGACTCTTACCTTAAACCATTCTGAGTAAGGCATGAATAAGGCTGGGCCCTCCAGGCCAGCCTGGCGCGCGATCAGGAAGGCTGTCATCATGCTTTCCAAGTCATAGTCCTCAAAGCCTTTCTTCAGCAGATGGCCCAGCAAGTCTAGGAAAAAGGCCCCACGACACACACATTGGCGGAGCTATTCGTTATGGGCTCACCTTCATGTCATGTACAGGTTTGCATCCCGCCTTTCTCCCAATATGGGACCCAAAGTAAAAAACAAAACAGTATGTGTTGCAAACTTTGAAAAAGCACGGAACAATCAGTGCCATTAAAAACATGCACTGAATAACAATTTAAAACATTTTGTTGATACAGCCATCTAGTTGGCTTGACTCATGCCAATCCTATGAAAGAGGCCTACAAGGCACCCAGGCTTCAACTGCTTTCCACAGGTCCTACAAACTCGGGATGTATTACACAAACATATGACAAGTATTACATATAACAGTGCTGTCCAACTTCTGCCGACCCAAGGGCCGGACTTTCTGGGGGCCGATCACCTGGGGGCCGAGTGGCCACGCCCCAAGCCATGCGGCTCCGCCCCCTCTCCCAAAGCGTCACAATAGCCTTGGAAGCGGGCGATTTCGCCCACTTCCGAGGCTGTTGTGACGCTTTGGGAGAGAAGGAGGAGCCACGGGAGCCTTCCGCGGCTCGGTCACTCCAAAGCATCACAACAGCTGTTGTGATGCTTTGGGGAGAGGGCGCCAGCGAGGAAGCTTCCGCGGCTCCGCCCCTCGCCCGCAGGCCTGGATGGCTTGCGAGGGAGGCGAGCGCCTGGTTCTCGCTTCCCCGCGAGCCATCCAGGCTTGCGGGAGGATTTCGCCCGGCTCTCGTGTCCCTCTGGTCAGAGGGACGCGAGAGCCGGGCGGCTCTCCCGCAGGCCTCCCTGGAAGGCCTGCCCCTTGCTCCCTCCCGCCCTTCCGGCGCGCCCCGTGTCCCAATCGCCGCGGCGCCGGGAAGGAGGGAGGATTCCTCCTCCTTCCCGGCGCCACGGCGATCGGGACACCCGCGGTGCCGGGAAGGAGGAGGAGGAGGAGGAAGGGAGGATTCCTCCTCCTCCCCTCCCTCCCTCCCCCCCGCCGCTGCGAACTGGATCGCAGCAGCGGGGCAGAGAGGAACGGAGGGGGCAAGGCAAGGAGGAGGGGGGAGCTGGCTCCCTTCCTTCTCCCTGCCCCGCCTCCTCTTCCTCCCCTCCCTCCCGCCCGTCGCTGCGATCTCGCAGCGGCAGCGCAGAGAGAGGGACGGAGGGGGCGGTGCAGGGAGGAGGAGCGAGCTCACATCCACCTCCCGGCCCCGCCACCCCGGCCGCCATTATTTAAAAAAATATTAGATTTTTTTAAAATTTAAAAATGGCGGCCGGGGGCATAGCGGGGGCCGTGTCCAACAGGCTAGGGGGCCGTGTACGGCCCCCGGGCCGCCAGTTGGACAGCCCTGACATATAATATCATAATATAACCAGAATTTCATTTTGAGCCAACAGGAAATAACTAGTGCCAATATCGTACACCATAGCAGCAACACCTCTGACCTTAACCACCACGTCAGCTTGGTAAAATCAGCAAACAGTTTACTGTAGAATATATGTAGGCAAAGCAGTAAAAAATAACAGAATAGTAAAGGTCCAAAATCCAAAATCGGCCGTCAGCTTCAAAGGGAAACAAGATCCAGGAGCAGATAGAAATCCATGAAACAAGGCACTTGAAATCAAGAAACAAAACAAGTTTTGCAAAAACTTGGTACATGACACTCAAAGCACTTGAAAGCAAGGCTGTGGAAAAATAACAACGTTGACTCGACTGAGGCAATTGTCTTCCATTAATAATTGTAAATCTTTTCCAGATTCCAAAACATGAAAGGAAAATGTTCTTCTTGGTCTTCCGACCAGATAACAATTTATAATCTCTTGAAAGATGAGGCTGTCAAGGGGATGCATGCCATATGCCAGCAAATATGGAAAACACAAGAATGGACATCAGACTGGGGAAAAAATATATTTATATCCCCATAACAAAAAGGGGAAATGCTAAAGAATGCTCAAATTTTTGTACAGTGGTGCTTATTTCTCATGCCAGTAAGGTAATGCTCAAGATCCTGCAAGGAAGATTCCAGCAAGACATCGAGAGAGAGAGAGAGATGCCAGATGTACAAGCTGCGTTTAGAAAAGGCAAAGGAACGAGAGACCAAATTGCCAATATCCGCTAGATCAGTGGTTCCCAAGTGCTGTGACGACAGACCTCCTGCTGTGCCATGAGAAAAGCTCTCTGCCCCCCTTCCTTCCCCCCTCCTCCTGCCGAACTCCTTCTGCTTGGGGAAGCAGGAGGGAGGGCCGGGTGGCGGCGAAGAAAAAAAGGGGCTGGGGCGTTGCCTCCTTCAGCCGTATCCCCGGCCAGCCTCCAATCCGCCATGACTCCTGCCATGACTCTCACCCCTCGCTCGCTGAAGCCGCACGGAGGAGCCCCGCCCACTGAAGCCTGTCCACCACTCATGCTCCTCCTCTGTGGGAGAGCTGAAGCCAGGGGGAGAGGGCGGGGCATGGCGCGGCCTGGCTCCGCCCCCTCCTCGGCTTTGGCACTCCCAGCAGTTGCTCCAGCCTTGAGGGGGCAGTGACAAGCCAGCATTGTGCTGGCTCTGCCACCGCTGGCTTGGCACTGCCCCATCAAGGCTGGAGAACCTGTGGGAGAGCTGAAGCCGGGGGGAGGGGCATGGCGCGGCTCCCAGCAGGCCACCAACCCCCAGCCGTTCTTTACTGTGTTAGAGTGTCATTTTGTGTCATTTTGGTTAATGGTGTGCCCCGGATTTTTTTTAATGTTAAAAGTGTGCCGCGGCTCAAAAAAGGTTGGGAAACACTGCGCTGGATAATGGAGAAAGGCAGGAAGTTTTAGAAAATCATCTATTTCTGTTTTATTGACTATTCTAAAGCCTTTGACTGTGTGCTGGATCATAATAAATTGTGGCAAGCTCTTGGTAGTATGGGCATACCAAATCACCTTGTCCGTCTCCTGAGGAATCTGTATAATGACCAAGTAAGAACTGACCATGGAATAACAGACTGGTTCAGGATTGGGAAAGACGGATGGGTTGCATACTCTCACCCAACCTATTCAGCTTGTATGCAGAACACATCATGCGATGTGCGGGGCTTGATGAATACAAGGCCGGGGTTAAAATTACTGGAAGAAACATTAACAACCTTCGATATGCAGATGATACCACTTTGATGGCCAAAAGCGAGGAGGAGCTGAGGAGCCTCCTAACCAAAGTGAAAGAAGAAAGGGCAAAAGCTGGATTGAAGTTAAACATCAAAAAACACCAATATTATGGCAACAAGAATGATTGAGAACTGGCAAATAGAGGGAGAAAACATGGAGGCCGTGACAGACTTTGTATTTCTAGGAGCAAAGATGACTGCAAACGCAGACTGGGGCCAGGAAAGCAGAAGACGTTTCCTTCTTGGGAGGAGAGCAATGACCAATCTCAATAAAATAGTGAAGAGTAGAGACATCACACTGGCAACGAAGATCCGCATAGTCAAAGCAATGGCATTCCCTGTAGTAACCTATGGATGTGGGAGCGGGACCATAGGGAAGGCTGAGCGAAGGAAGATATATGCTTTTGAACTGTGGTGTTGGAGGGAAGGTCTGAGAGTGCCTTGGACCGCGAGAAGATCCAACCAGTCAGGAAATAAAGCCCGGCGGCTCACTGGAGGGAAGGATATTAGAGGCAAAGATGAAGTACTTTGGCCACACCATGAGAAGACAGGAAAGCTTAAAGAAGACAACGATGCTGGGGAAAATGGAAGGAAACATGAACACCAGACACAATCACAGTCTGAACAAGCTGACATACAATAGCCAATTGCCTCCTAAGTTATAGGACCTGGTCGCTTTGGTTCTTTCAAACAGCCAGGGCCCAAAATGCCAACGTCTGGTCCAACCACAGATTCAGTATCTACCTTTGATCAATGGCGCTGCTCCCGATTGGCAGACCAGCAGCGTGGAAACGCAGGAGAGGACGTGATGCCAGTTGACTTCGCTCGTCTCCAGGACATGCTGCAAATGGCGGACCAGCTCCTCTGGCTTGAAGGGCACAAACAACTACAAGGGGAGACCAAAGCCGGAAACACCTTTCATGATCCAACTGAAAAAACCTCCCAAGATTCAGCAGATAGTGTGAATGTTGCAGCTGGCCAACTTGATTAGCATTTAATGGCCTTGCAACTTCAAAGCCTGGCTGCTTTCTGTCTGGGGGAATCCTTTGTTTGGGGGTGTTAGCTGGCCCTGATAGATTCTTGTTTGGAATTCCCCTGTTTTCTGAGTGTTGCTCTTTATTTACTGTCCTGATTTTAGATTTTTTTAAAGACTGGTAGCCAAACTATGTTCACTTTCATGGTTTCCTCCTCTCTGTTGAAACTGTCCACATGTTTGTGGATTTCAATGGCTTCTCTATGTCGTCTAACATGGTGGTTGTGAGAGTGGTCCAGCATTTCTGTGTTCTCCAATAATATGCTGTGTCCAAGTTGGTTCATCAGGGGCTCTGATATGGCTGACTTCTCTGGTTGGATTAGCCCGCAGTGCCTTTCATGTTCCTTGATTCGTGTTTGAGCAATGCTGCTGCGTGTGGTGGTCCCTATGTAGACTTCTCCACAGCTGCATGGTCTACGGTAGACTCCTGCAGATGTGAGAGGATCCCTCTTGTCCTTTGCTGAATGTAGCATTTATTGGATTTTCTTACTGAGTCTGTAGATCGTTTGTAGGTTGTCTCTTCATCAGTTTCCCTCTGCGGTCAGTGGTTCCCTAGATCAGTATTTCCCAACCGCTGTGACGCGGCACAGTAGTGTGCCGTGACGGACCTCCTGCTGTGCCGCGGGAAAAGCTCTCTGCCCCCCTTCCTTCCCCCTTCCTCCTGCTGAACTCCTGCTGCTTGGGGGAGGAAGAGGAAGGGCCGGGCGGCAGCGAAATAAAAGAAGGGGCCGGGGCGCCACCTCCTTCCGCCGTTTCCCCAGCCAGCCTCCAATCTGCCATGACTCCCGCTGCTCGCTCGCTGAAGCCGCACAGAGGAGGAGCCCTGCCCACTGAAGCCCGTCCACCGCTCATGCTCCTCCTCCTCCGCGCGGCTTCAGCGAGCGAGGGGCGGGAGTCACGGCGGAGAGCGGTGCCGGGGACAAGGGCCATGATTCCCACCCCTCGCTCGCACTGTCCCCTCAAGGCTGGAGAAGCTGTGGGAAAGCTGAAGCTGGGGGAGGGGGTGGGACATGGCGCGGCCTGGCTCCGCCCCCTCCCCACAGCTTCAGCCCTCCCACAGCTTCTCCAGCCTTGAGGGGACAGTCCCAAGTCAGCATTGTGCTGGCTCTGCCACCGCTGGCTTGGCATTGCCCCCTCAAGGCTAGAGAAACTGTAGGAGAGCTGAAGCTGGGGGAGGGGGCGGGGCATGGTGCGGCCTGGCTCCTCCCCCTCCCCCAGCTTCGGCACTCCCAGCAGCTGCTCCCAGCAGGCCACCATCCCCCAGCTGTTCTTTACTGTGTTAGAGTGTCATTTTGTCTCATTTTGGTTGGTGGTGTGCCCCGGATTTTTTTAATGTTAAAAGTGTGCCGTGGCTCAAAAAAAGTTGGGAAACACTGCCCTAGATGTATGGTAAAAACCCTTTTCTCTAGGTGGATCTTGACTCTTGTGGCTTATTCTCGGTCTTACAGCTCTTCTGATGCCTGTGGTGGAGTCTCCATTTGGCCGTAGAGCCTAGTTTAGGTGGTTCAGTTCACCTTGGAGGGGGTGGGCTTCGCAAATTCTTTTTGCACAATCTGTCAGAGTTTTAATTGTGCTTCTTTTTTGACTTGGGTGATGGTTGGAGTTTTTATGTAGGTATCTATCCATGTGTGTAGGATTCCTGTAAACTGTGTGGCCCGATTGTAGACTAGGTGTTGTAGTTGAGCCTGAGAGAGAGGAGTCTGTAGTTAGAAACGCAAAACGGTCTATTCGTGAGCAAGAGTTGGATGAGGAGCAAAAAAAGGAAGAGATTAAGGCAACTACTTAGCGATTCTTCTGGGGATGAAACGTTTCTGGGTTTTTCGGAGGATGATGGGAGTGGGGATGAGGAGCAAGCAATGAATGGGAGGTTGGGCTGAGGGGTCACAGAGAACGGAAGGTGACTCTAGTGAGATGAATTGTACTGATGTGCAACAGACAAGATGTTGGCAGCTGAAAGAGATGGGGAAGGGCCATTGGTGCAAGTAAGCCCCGATGAGGATTGAATAAAGGGGGCTTGCAATTAACCATTGGTTGCAACTGGTAAGACGTTGTACTTGCCATCCAGGCTGTTGTCTCCTGTTCTGGATGGCTGCTGGACTGATCGCTTGACTTGCTGTGGACGTGAAATTATAGATGTTGCTATTGTATTTCATGGGTTTCCACATCTTTGTATCCTGTCCTCGGCTGCTCCACCTTAAATCCCTTCTGTGCTAGATTCTGCTGTTCCTTCGTTTCGGATTCCGGACTGACTTGGCTTCGCTGTTACATTTGCATTCCTCCTGGCTGGATTAAAGGGCCGTTTCAACTCTTCTACTTCGTCTGCATTCCTCCTGGCTTGACTATAGGACCGTTTGGCATTTATACTCCGTCTGCATTCTTCCTGGCTTGACTATAGGACCGTTTGGCATTTATACTCCGTCTGCATTCTTCCCGGCTTGACTATAGGACCGTTTGACACTTCTACTCAGTTTGCATTCTGCCTGGCTGGTTGTGACCTTGAACTGTTGAGCACACTCTCTCTCAGCCTTTTTTCTGTTGAGAAGAAGTCAGAATTGGGTGTTGGATTTCCTTATCAACTTGCTTTGTCTCTAGGCTCATTTGAGTCACAGTGGGGAAGTTTGGGAGTCTTGTAAATAAACTCTAACTGCTAACTTTACTGTGCCTGGCTTCTTAAGGTGGTCTGGATCACGACCCTAGGACACCTAGAAATTGCAGTTTTCTTTCCTTTTCTTTTTCTATGTTGAATTGGATGTTTGGATGCATAATAATAGATTTTAATAAAAAAATATTCTAAAATAACAGATAATTTACTGACTTTCATGACAACAGTGTGGGGCATCCTTCTCCCCATTTACTCTGCATTTAGGTCTCAACATAAATGTGTTCAATCTAGACCCTCATTTTATGGGGACTGTGATGGGAAAGTGAATTAAGCAATTTTAAACAATTTGGGTAGGTTGTTTTTTTTTTAAAGGACAACTGTGAAATGCTCGCAATCAAACTCCAATTAAGGAAGACTTACTTTGCGGTAGAGCAAGGTGAGCACCGCACTGGTCCGCGCAAAGCTCCATTCTCTCTGCAGAGGAATGGCATCGGAAACTGATGGAAAGAAAATGAGATCTGATTTCACACAATGTAAGGCCGGAGCTGCCTCGCGCTCAGCCCTGTCTCTCACTCACTGGTGCCAAGGGCGCACTCGTCAGCTGCAGCCCCACCGCGGGGGCCATCCTCCTCCGGCAAGGCCTTCTCTCTCTCTCTCTCTCCCACACACACACACTCCCTCCCTCTCGCAGCCTCGCATCCTATCCCTGAGCGCCTTCGCCTTGCTCCCACCCCCCAAGAACAACCAATGGGCGGTCACGTCACACACACACACATACTCACTCCCTCCTGCAGCCTCACATCCCTCCGTGTGAAGAGACGAGCGCCAGGGCCCGCCCACTAAAGCCGCATTGGCGGAAGAAGCCCAGCGCGGGCGGAAGGTAGCGCCGGGAGCGTGTGCGCCCCATCCAGCTGGCGGAGGAACAAGATCTACGCGATGGCAGGAGCGCTCCATCCAGCTGGTGAGGCTGGATGAGGCCCGAAGATCGACTAGTCAATCACGATCGACTATTTGAGCAACCCTGTTCTAGAAGATGTTGATCCTCGGAGCGTAACACTCTCTGGGGTTTATAGGGAGTGAGGCAATCCCTTAGGGACACTGGCCCCAGACCATGCAAGGCTTTAAAAGTTAGAACGAACACTTTGAAGCTGATCCGGTGCTCAATCGGCAGCCAGAGCAGCCGCTGGAGGACTGGACTCTCTGGGGTTATGTGGCCTCTCTGGCCCCAGACCATGCAAGGCAAACACCTGATCCGTTGCTCAAGGCAGCCAGTGCAGCCGCTGGAGGACTGGAGTTAGCGTTCTGCACCAGCCTGCAGCAGCCTGAGCCAAAGGCAGGCCAATGTAGAGAGTGTTACAGTAATCCAGCCTTGAGATGACCGTGGCTTGGATCACCATAGCTAGGTTGTTCCGGGACAGGTAGGGTGCCAGACGCCTAGCCTGCCGCAGATGGAAGAATGCTACTCTGCTCACAGCGGAGATTTGAGCCTCCATTGACAGCAGAGGGTCCAGAAGGACTCCCAAGCTCTTTACCGAAGATGATGGGCATAACGCCACACCATCCAGGGTAGAAGGCTGGACATTTCCACCGTCCGGACGACCCAGCCTTTCCTGTTGTTGTTGTTTCCCAATTTAAGAAAGACCAATAAGCTTCAAAACATACAAAAGTGGGTAATGAAAACGAAATCTAAAATTTTTAGTAAAAAAACCCCCAACTCCCAAAAAGCTGGGTTGACTTCTCCAGGGATCAACGGTACTCTCCCTCCTTCATACACGAATGGCTCCCAACTTATATCAAAATCGACTGATAACATGAGTATATATGGTAACCTTTAGGTGCTTTAGATGCCTCGCAAGCGCACAACCCTGCAAGTGGCAAGCCTGGCTCACGCCCCCCCCCCTTACAGGGCTTCAGTGCCCCCCAAATTCTCCTGAGCCTCCCAGCGCCCCCTTGGATTGCCCCACCGCCCACCAGGGGGTGGTACCACCCACTTTGGGAACCACTGCTCTAGGTGCTCTTACGGCCTATTACAGGGAAAACCAGTTGATTCCTAATCCAACTAAAACGCAAACATATGCTTTTCACCTTAAGAACAGGTAAGCACCTCGAGCTCCAAGGATGACCTGGGAAGGAATCCCACTGGAGCATTGCAGCACACCCAAATGCCTGGGAGTCACTCTGGACCGTGCTCTGACTTCCAAGATGCACTGCTTGGCCGGAGGTTTAGCACAGCGGTTAAATCAGCAGCTGCTAAAGATCTATCAACCGAAAGGCTGCAAGTTCGAACCCCGGGTTGGCATGGGCAGCCAACCGTCAGCCCTGCCCACTGTTTACCTAAGCAGTTCGAAAACAGCTTTAGCTGTAATCAGAGAAATTAGATACCGCTAATAAAAAGCGAGGAGGTTTTACAATGCCATAAAGGAAAAAAACCAGATGCTGGAATGCGGAATCCTGACAGCTCTTCGTCATAAGCCAGCTTGACCAAGCGGGCTGCCAGCTTGACCTCACGGCAGCGTTTGGTCGACCACAATCTACTGATCCACCGCCTGGCCATGGCTGGAGTGAGGGGGACTGCCCTTAAATGGCTGACCTCCTTCCTTCGCCGTGGTCAGCAAGGCTGCTTTTTTACCACCTCCGCCAGGCAAGGAGGCTGGCCCCATACCTCTCCCGGAGTGACCTAGCCACGGTGATCCAAGCCACGGTCATCTCTAGGTTAGATTACTGTAACGTGCTCTACGTCGGCCTTCCTCTGTCGTCGATCCGGAAGCTCAAGCTGGTGCAGAACACTCCCGCCCGGCTCCTGTCTGGCATGCCAGCAGGCTGCCCGTATAACACCCGTCTTGCAGGATCTGCACTGGCTACCTATTGAGCACCGGATCGCCTTCAAAGTGCTGGTTCTCACCTTCAAGGCCTTGTACGGCCTGGGGCCAGCGTATCTGAGGGACCGCCTCACTCCTTATTGCCCAGCAAGATCACTACGGTCTGAGGATGCCAACCTCCTGAAAATACCATCAGCAAAGTCGGCACACCTGACATCCACCCGCCGGAGGGCGTTCTCCGTCATAGCCCCTACGCTGTGGAACGCCCTCCCGGCCGAAACCAGGGCCCTGAGGGACCTACTCCCCATTTAGGCGGGCCTGCAAACCCATCTGTACAGGCAGGCCTTTGGAGAGTAGGCGCCGCGTACTCTGGGTACTGTGCTGTGGCACTTGTTGCTGCTCCGTTTGTTTTATTCCCTGTGCTGTGATTGTTTTAATTGTCCAACTGTTTTATGTTTTAACTTGTTTTATGCCTCTGGCTCTTGTGAGCCGCAGCGAGCCCCCGGGAGTCGGCGGCATAGAAGCCTCAATAATAAATAAATAAATAAATAAGAGGATGGAGCGACAGCATCCCCTGTGGCATGACACAAAAACCTCCTTCTGTTCTGTTCTGTCTTTCTGTGTGCGTTAATACAAAACGGCATTGAATGTTTGTCGTCTATGTGTACTTGTGATCCGCCCTGAGTCCCCTTCAGGGTGAGTAGGGAGGAATATAAATAAAGTGTTGTTATTATTATTATTATAAAAAGATTATTATTATTATTATTAGATCACAGATTAGCAAAGGCATATGGTGCGTTCGGAAGGCTTCACAAAAGAGTCTGGAGCAACAAGCACCTGAGGCAAAGCACCAAAATCAGTGTGTACAGAGCTATCGTACTGTCTAATCTCCTCTATGGGTCTGAAACATGGGTCACCTATTGCCAACACCTACGACTCCTCGAACGCTGTCATGAGCGCTGTCTTCGCACAATCCCTAACTATACTCTGGACCGACTATGTGAGGAATGTTGCTGTCCTTGAGCAAGCAAGGATCACCAGCATTGAGGCCATGCTATTGTGAACACAGCTGCGCTGGGCAGGGCACGTCTCTAGGATGGAGGACCACCACCTCCCAAAGATACTACTCGATGGTGAACTCGCCATGGGTCAGCGCAAGAGAGGCGCCCCCCAAAAGAGATAGAAGGACTCCCTGAAACAACATCTCAGGCTCGGTCAGATTGATCACCAACAATGGTCCACCCTGGCCTCACATCGGGAGGCATGGAGACGCACTATCCACAATGCTGCGGCCTCTTTCGAGAAGACACGCCCGACCGGGTCTCAAAGAGAAAGGACAACGCAGAAAGAACCGCACTTGGAAACAACATCACCCAAGGAGACTTTCTGCTGTGCCTTCTGCAACCGAACTTGCCTATCTCAGATTGGCCTTTTTAGTCATCAACGCGCTTGTAAAAAGCGTGGGATGAGACCTTCCTAAGAATCTTCGTTCGCAAAGTAACGCCGAGAGATTATGAAACAAAAAGTGGGCGCTAGAAATAACGTCATATAAAAGCTGACTGGCACCACCTGGGGATCACAACCAGACGCAGTGAAAACATCTGCCCTTATGCTTTGCTATTCTGCTGCTGAATACACATGCCCAGAGTGGAATACATTAAAACAGTGGGTGTGGCTCTTAAAGAGACATGCCACATTATCATATGATGTCTACGTCCCACACCACTGGAGAAATTACCCTGTTTAGCTGGTATTCCATGACCTGACATCTACCAGGAAATAGCAGGCAATAATGAAAGGATCAAAGCAGTGACATCTCTGGCCCATCCTCTGTTCGGAGATCAGCCAACAAGTCAACACCTTAAACCAGGGGTAGGAACCTATGGCTCGGGAGCCACATGTGGCTCTTTTCATGAGTGCATCTGGCTCTCCAGAGCAGCCTGGCCCTCGGTTTCCCAGCATGCAGCTCCCTCTCTCCCCTTCCTTCTTTCCTCCATTCTCCCTCTTCCTTCCTCTTCCTTCCTTCCTTTTTCCCCCTTCACCCTTTCCTTCTTCTTCTCTCCTTCCTTTTCCTTCCCTCTCTCCCCTTCCTTCTTTCCTCCATTCTCCTTTTCTTCCCTCCTCTTCCTTCCTTTCTTTCTCCTTCACCCCTTTCCTTCCCTCTTCTCCCCTTCCTTTTCCCTCCTTCTCCCCTTCCTTCTTTCCTCCATTCTCCCTTTCTTTCTTCCCCTTCCTTCCTTTCTTTCTCCCCTTCACCTTTCCTTCTCCTTCCTTTTCCCTCCCCTCCCTTCCTTCTTTCCTCCATTCTCCCTCTTCCTTCCTCTTCCTTCCTTTCTTTCTCCCCCTTCACCCTTTCCTTCTTCTTCTCTCCTTCCTTTTCCCTCCCTCTCTCCCCTTCCTTCTTTCCTCCATTCTCCTTCTTTCTTTCTTCCCTCCTCTTCCTTCCTTTCTTTCTCCCTTCACCCTTTCCTTCCTCTTCTCCCCTTCCTTTTCCCTCCTTCTCCCCTTCCTTCTTTCCTCCATTCTCCCTTTCTTCCTTCCCCTTCCTTCCTTTCTTTCTCCCCTTCACCCTTTCCTTCTCCTTCCTTTTCCCTCCCTCCCCTTCCTTCTTTCCTCCATTCTCCCTCTTCCTTCCTCTTCTATTCTTTCCCCAAGTCTTCATTTCCTTCTCCTTCCTTTCTTTTCACTTCCCTCTCTCTCCTTTCTTTTTTCTTTTCCCTTCATTATTTTGCTTTTCCCCTACTCCCTTTCCTTTCTTTTTCCCACCCTTCCCTTTCCTCCCTTCCCATTTCTTTCTTTTCCCCTCCTTGTCTCTCTCCTGGTTTTCCTTTCTTCCTTTTCCATAGTTTGTTCTTCTTTTCTTTCTTCCTCTCCCCCTCCCTCCTTTATTTCCTCTGTCTTTCTTTCTTTCTTTCCCCCTTCCTTCCGTCTTCTCTTCCTTCCCAGAGTCCTGAGCGTGCCTTTTGCAGAGCCAGGTCTGAAGTGTCCCGTCATTCTGCAGGGGAATCCTTTCCTCATAGTATGTACGTATAGACTCACATTTAGTTGAATTCAGTCTTAATATATATATATATATATTATATTATTATTAGATAGCTCTCGCTGAAATAAATTTCCAAATATTTTGCTTTCATGGCTCTCTGAGTCAAAAAGGTTCCCGACCCCTGGTTTAAATCAAGAAATAGCTTCCTAAGATCTACAGAGATCCTCGCAGGAACACCTCAGCAAGTGAGAGTCCAAATGTGGCAGACTACAACTCTGAACCTCAATCAGTGGCTGAGACCAGATGAGAAACTCCCTCCTGGGAACACAGAAGATTGGGCGACCTGGGAAGCACTGAAGGGATTGGGCTCTGGCACCACGAGATGCAGAGCCAACCTTAAGAAATGGGGCTGCAAAATGGAGTCCACAAAAAGTGGAGAAGCGCAAACCACAGACCACCTATTACAATGCAACCTGAGCCCTGCCACACGCACAACTGAGGACTTTCCTGCAGCGACACCAGAGGCACCCCAAGTGGCCAGCTTCTGGTCAAAGGACGTTTCACATAATACCAAGTTCTAAACATTGTTTGTGTTTTTAGATCTGTATCTGTATACCTTTATAAAACGGAATGTTTGTATGTGTGTATACGGAGGGCGGGAGGGGCAGAAGGGCGGAAGCAGCCACTTTCACAGGCCAGGGCGGATATGTGGCAGCCACTTTCACAGGCCACAGCGACCAGCGCGGGTGATGGACCTGCACTAAACTTGGGACATAAAACCCCCCTGACCCCCTTTACTTCCTGGCGCGGGTCGGGGGACATGACCCACGGATTATGGGATTTGTAGTACTTTCCAACACTTTGGTTCCCACAGACCACTGAGGCCACCAAAAGGACCAATACAGACCACACTCAGCACACACAGCCCCCATGACCCACTCTGCGTCCTGGTGCAGTTCGGAGGAGGGTGGACCATGGATGATGGGACTTGAAGTGCCTCTACTCACTTCCAAAGTCTGCTGCGACCCTCATCCAATTACCGATTGAGACCAAACTTGGCACACATAACCCCCATGACTGCCTTCACGTCCTGGTGAGGTTCGGGGGAGGACTGACAATGGATGATGGGATTTGTAGTATTTTCACACCCCTCTGTTCCCACAGACCACTGTGCCCCCCAAAAAAACACCGAGAAAGTCCACACTTGGCACACAGAGCCCCAGTGACCCACTCTACATCCTACTGAAGTTTGGAGGGGGACAGAACATGGATGATGGGACTTGCAGTACCTTCCCTCACTTCCCAATCCTGCTACAAACCTAATCCAATGACTGATCAACACCAAATCTGGCACACAGAGCCCTCATGACCCACTCTACAGCCTGGTGCAGTTTACTGTGAGACGGACCACGGATGATGGGACTTGAAGTACCTTCACTCACTTCCGAAAAAGAATGCATCCCTCATCCATTCACCAATACAGACCAAACTTAGCACACAGAGCCCCCATGACCCAATCTACATCCTACTACACTTTGGGGGGGGGGGACGGGACACACAGAGATGATGGGACTTGCACTACCTTCAGTAATTTCATGATACCACTGCAACTCCCAATAATGATGGATCAAGACCAAACTTGGCACACAGAGCCCCCATGACCCACTCTACATCCTGCTGCGCTTCACAAATAACCCGGGCAGGGCCGGGTCCCCAAGCTAGTACATTATAATTATACCCTCAGTTTGCTTCTGACGTGATAAATAAATAAACATGGCAACCTATTTACAGTGTTAGAACAATTCACCCCACAGTAAAATAATACAATGCCATTTAGATTAAAAACAGCTCAATTTAAGCAGAACCCCAGAGCCACCGGCAGGGCCTGGATCAAGTGTGTGTGTACCTTTGAGCTGGGGGTTGTAGGTCAGAACCTGGGTCAAAGTTTGGCTGAAGAAGTCCTGCAGGGTCTCAGGCAGGACCAGGCCTTGGTAGGCGCTCACAGTGAACACGTGGAGCCTATATATGTGGAAATCAGGGAAAGAAAAGCCCTGAGTGCTCAAGAAGAATGGCTCCCCAAACACTAACTGGTTTAATGGTTACGATTTTCTCATTCAGCTGCCATTCAGTGGGAAGGCTGTCAAAACATATGTAGGTGTCAATTAATGCACAGAACGTTTGTATTGAATAGAAATATGTGGCAAATTAAGGAGGAGAGAAAGAGGAGGAGGAGAAAATAATAATAATAAGGAGGAGGAGAAAAAATAAGAATGACAATGAGAAGAGATAAAAGAAGGAGGAGAAAAAAGAAGAAGAAGAATAAGGAGAGAAGAAAAAGAAAAAGGAGGAGATGAGAAGATAAAGAAAAAGAATGAGAATAAAAAAGAAAAAAGGGAGAGAGATAAAGAGAAAGAAGAAAGAGAAGAAGAAGAAATAAGGAGAAGAAAAAGAAAAGGGAGGAGGAGAAAAAATAATAATGATAATGAGAAAAAATAAAAGGAGGAGGAGAAAAAGAAGAAAAAGAATGAGAATAAAAAGAAAAAAGGGAGAGACGATAAAGAAATAGAAGAAAAGAAAAGAGAGAAAGAGAAGAAAGAGGTGAAGAAGAAATAAGGAGAAGGAAAAGAAAAAGAGAAGGAGGAGAAGAAAGAAGAATAAGAAGAAAGATGAAAAAGAAAAAGGAGGAGAAAGAGAAGGAAAAGGAAAAAAAGAAAGAGAAGAGGAAGAAATACGGAGAAGGAAAAGAAAAAGAAGAAGTAGGAGGAGAAGAAGAAAGAGAAGAAGAAATACAGAGAGAAAAAAGAAAAAGGAGAAGGAGGAGGAGGAGGAGAAAGAGAAGAAGAAGGAGAAATATGGAGAAGGAAAAGAAAAGGAGGAGAAAAAGAGAAGGAAAAGAAAAAAAGGAGGAGAAAGAGAAAGAGGATGAGAATGAGAAGAAATAAAAAGAAAAAGGAGGAGAAGGAGGAGAAAAAAGAAAAGGAAAAGGAAAATGAGGAGAAAGAGAAGGAGAATAAGAAAAATAAGAAGACATAAGAAAAAGGAGGAGAAAGAGAAAAAACAGAAGGAAAAGAAAAAGGCGGAGAGAGCGAACGAATGATGCAGTTCAGAAGGGAAAGAGATAATTGGGAAAAGATTGAAGTGCCAAATAACAAATATAGGTAGCATATTCAAATTAAACTTGACATTAAGGGCCCTTCCACACAGCCATATAATAACCCAGAATATCAAGGCAGAAAATCCCACAATACAAGGTTTGTGCTGGGTTACCTGAGTCCACACTGCCATATATTCCAGTCCAAAGCAGAAAACGTGGGATTTTATTCAGCTGTGTGGAATGGGCCTAAGTTTCCATTGAGCAGAAACTTTTGACGCTCTAGGCCGCTTGCTTCCAAAATTCAGAATCAATGTCAGAGCGTGCACTATATTAAACTGCACAAAGAATGTATTATTATTTATTTATTTGAAACCCCGGGGAGGGACTCAGACCAGCCGTACAGCAAAATTCGATGCATTTCATAAAATTAAAACATTGTCTACAAATACAAGTTAAAAATACATATACAGGTCCTTCTCAAAAAATTAGCATATAGTGCTAAAGTTCATTATTTTCCATAATGTAATGATGAAAATTAAACTTTCATATATTTTTGATTCATTGCACACCAACTGAAATATTTCAGGTCTTTTTTTTGTTTTAATACTGATGATTTTGGCATACATATCTCAAAAAATTAGCATATTTCATCCGACCAAATATGCTAATTTTTGAGACAGTATTTTTGGGTTTTCAGGAATTGCATGCCAAAATCATCAGTACAAAACAAAAAAAGACCTGAAATATTTCAGTTGGTGTGCAATATATGAAAGTTTAATTTTTATCATTACATTATGGAAAACAATGAACTGTAGCACTATATGCTAATTTTTTGAGAAGGGCCTGTAAATAAAATACGATTTTGTTTCGATGGGAAGCACTCTTCCCACATTAAAGAGACGTCTTTTCAAAACCAGCCTTTCGAAACCATCCCATTGTTCATTGATTAAAATAAATAATGGCTTTCACGCTTAATCCTTTTCTTTTGTTAAGGGTAACCGGGATGAAACTATTCCTGTTTACCTTCTGCCCCAATCTCTGAAATTGCTGAAGGGTCAACAATGAGCTGCTTGGCATAAACCATCACTACAAACAACTGGGGGGTTGTGTTTTTTCTGGGCTGTCTGGGTATGTTCCAGAAGCATTCTCTCCTGAATCAATCAGGGCCAGGTAACACCTTCCAGCAAAGGATTCCCTCAGGCAGTTAGCAGCCAGACCTTGAAACTGAAAGGTTAATCAATGCTAATCAAGATGGCCAATTGAAACATTCACACCTGCCTCAAGCAGACAACAGTTCTTTCTCCCACCCTTCCACAGATATATAAACCCCACTTTCCTAGTTTCCAAGAGACCTCACAACCTCTGAGGATGCCTGCCATAGATGCAGGTGAAACGTCAGAAGAGAATGCTTCTGGAACATGGCCACACAGCCCGGTAAATACACAACAACCTATTATGGAATTGTTTTGCTCAATGCTTTGATACCGAGATCCTTTAAGGCAGCGTTTCTCAACCTGGGGGTCGGGACCCCTAGAGGGGTCGCGAAGGGGGTGTCAGAGGGGTCGCCAAAGACCATCAGAAAAACATTGTTTTCTATTGGTAATAGGATTATTTATGGGAAGTCTGGCCCAATTCTATCATTGGTGGGGTTCAGAATGCTCTTTAACAGTGCTCTCTGGATGTAGGTGAACTACAACTCCAAAACTCAAGGTCAATGCCCACCAAATCCTTCTAGTATATCCTGTCAGCCATGGGAGCTTCTGTGTGCCAAGTTTGGTTCAATTCCATCGTTGGTGGAGTTCAGAATGCTCTTTGATTATAGGTTAACTATATTATATTATTGTATTATTATAATAATATATTATATTATTATATTATTAACTATAAATGCCAGCAACTACAACTCCCAAATGGCAAAGTCTTTTTTGCCCCAAACTCCAGCAATGTTCACATTTGGGTATATTGGGTATTTGTGCCAAATTTTGGTCCAGTGAATGAGAATACATCCTGCACATCAGATATTTACATTACGATTCATAACAGTAGCAAAATTACAATTGTGAAGGGGGGTCACCACAACATGAGGAACTGTATTAAGGGGTCGCAGCATTAGGAAGGTTGAGAACCACTGCTTTAAGGGGTCAAGGATGCACTCTGCTCATCATGTCATCACCTCCCTTTGCAAAACATCTCCGGAAAAAGGAGAGATGCTCACCAGTTCTTTGCGGACTTCAGCGAAGAAGAGCCTTCCTGCTTCTCTTTGGCCACAGAATCAAGCAGCCCTAAACGCAAAACAAACATCACCCCAAAACATTAGGAGGCGAAAGAAAGCCAAGAAGAATTTATTTATTTATTTATTTACTACATTTTTATACCGCCCCTCTCAGCCCGAAGGCGACTAGAGGCGGTTTACATAAGGCAATTTCTACCCTCCACTTAAACACGATTAACACAATTAAAACAATAACCATATAACACAATAATTAGCAATCAAAAGCATACAATTACAGTTCGCAGCGTCACATTGAAATCACTTTCCGTCACGTCGTCATCATTTCATAGATCTAATTAAACAGTCAGCAAATGCCTGCTCAAACAGCCAGGTCTTGACTTTCTTACGAAATGTCAGGAGGGAGGGGGCTGATATGATGTCACTAGGGAGGGCGTTCCATAGCCGAGGAGCCACCACTGAGAAGGCCCTGTCTCTCATCCCAGTCAATCACACCTGCGTAGATGGCGGGACTGAGAGCAGGGCCTTTCCGGATGATCTTAAACATCTCGATGGTTCATAGGGAGAGATGAGTTCGGACAAGTAAGTTGGACCAGAACCGTTTAGGGCTTTAAAGGCTAAAGCCAGCACTTTGAATTGTGCCCGGTAGCAAACTGGCAGCCAGTGGAGCTGGCACAACAGAGGGGTTGTGCGCTCCCTGAGTGCCGCTCCTGTTATTAATCTGGCTGCTGTCCGTTGGACTAGTTGCAGCTTCCGAACAGTCTTCAAAGGCAGACCCACGTAGAGAGCTTTGCAGTAATCTATACGGGATGTAACCAGAGCGTGGACTACTGTGGCCAAGTCAGACTTCCCAAGGTACGGGCGCAGCTGGCGCACAAGTTTTAACTGTGCAAATGCTCCCCTGGTCACCGCCGAAACCTAGGGTTCCAGGCTCAGCGATGAGTCCAGGATCACACCCAGACTGCAAACCTGCGTCTTCAGGGGGAGTGTAACTCCTTCCAACCCAGGCTGTAACCCTATGCCCTGTTCGGCCTTTCGACTGACCAGGAGTGCCTCTGTCTTGTCTGGATTCAATTTCAATTTGTTCACCCTCATCCAGTTCGATACAGCAACCAAGCACCAGTTCAGGACCTGAATAGCCTCCTTAGTAGGTGGGAAGGAGTGACAGAATTGGACATCATCTGCATACAGATGACACCGCACCCCGAAACTCCGGATGACGTCCCCCAGCAGTTTCATGGGAGATAGTATTGAACCCTGAGGAACCCCACAAGACAATGGTTGTGGGGTTGAGCAGGCATCTCCCAACATCATCATCTGGGAAAGACCCTTGAGAAAGGAGTGGAGCCACTGCAAGACAAGACCCATCCCCGCAAGGCGTCCCAGAAGGATACCCTGGTCGACACTCCCCCTGTCCAGCTCCCGGCATAGATCATCCACTAAGGCGACCAAGGCTGTCTCGGTACCATGCCCCAGCCTAAAACCAGACTGCGCCAGATCCAGATAATCCGTGTCTTCCAAGAATACCTGGAGTTGTGAGGCCACCACACGTTCCAGGACTTTGCCCAAAAAGGGGAGAATGAGGTTAAACCAGTGTTTCCCAACTGCTGTGACGCGGCATAGTAGTGTGCCGTGACAGACGCCCTGCTGTGTCGCGAGAAAAGCTCTCTGTCCCCCTTCCTTCCCCCCTCCTCCTGCCGAACTCCTGCTGCTTGGGGGGGGGGAGGCAGGGCCGGGCAGCGGCAAGGAAAAAGAAGAAGGGGCCGAGGTGCCGCCTCCTTTGGCCGTTTCCCCAGCCAGCCTCCAATCTGCCATGACTCCCGCCCCTCGCTCGCTGAAGCCGCGTGGAGGAGGAGCCCCGCCCGCTGAAGCCCGTCCACCGCTCATGCTCCTCCTCCTCCGCACGGCTTCAGCTTCAGCTGTAGGAGAGCTGAAGCCGGAAGAAGGGGTGGGGCGGGGCATGGCCTGGCTCCGCCCCCTCCCCGGCTTCAGCTCTCCCAGAGCTTCTCCAGGCTTGGGGGCAGTGCCAAGCCAGCATTGTGCTGGCTCTGCCACCGCTGGCTTGGCACTGCCCCCTCAAGGCTGGAGAAGCTGTGGGAGAGCTGAAGCCAGGGGGGGGGGGGGCATGCCTGGCTCCGCCCCTCCCCAGCTTCAGCTCTCCCAGAGCTTCTCCAGCCTTAAGGGGCGGTTCCAAGCCAGCATTGTGCTGGCTCTGCCACCGCTGGCTTGGCACTGCGCCCTCAAGGCTGAGAAGCTCTGGGAGAGCTGAAGCCGGGAGGGGCGGGGCATGGCGTGGCCTAGCTCCGCCCCCTCCCCCGGCTTCAGCTTTCCCAGAGATTCTCCAGCCTTAAGGGGGCAGTCCCAAGCCAGCATTGTGCTGGCTCTGCCACCGCTGGCTTGGCACTGCGCCCTCAAGGCTGGAGAAGCTGTGGGAGAGCTGAAGCGGGGGGGAGGGGGGGGGGCATGGCACCGCCTGGCTCCTCTCCCTTCCCGGCTTTGGCACTCCCAGCAGCTGCTCCCAGCAGGCCACCATCCCCAGCTGTTCTTTAATGTGTTAGAGTGTCATTTTGGTTGGTGGTGTGCCCCCGGATTTTTTTAATGTTAAAAGTGTGCTATGGCTCAAAAAAAAGGTTGGAAACACTGGGTTAAACAATCCAAAAGGGAAATACGCATTCAATTGAAAAATGATGCTCATCCTTTTTTTTTAAAGCTGAACTTAGTTCATCAACCACTGGAACCATTTATGAGCATTTCCTTCCAAGGCAGAGGCAGGGAAGCCATTCACCCTGACCTTGAACCACTTTGCAGAGCTTGGGATGCGCCACTGTAGCAATACCGAAAGGATGCCCTAATATTGATGCTGCAGATGTAACTGGGGCACAGCCTCCAAGGGAGGCTTAAACATGAGCGCGTGCCTGCAGCAAATGCTGGCGGTGCGTGAGAAAAATTATGGCTGGCAATAGATTCTAAAAGTTTTGTTTTAACTTTTGCATCAAGTATTTTAATATACAGTGTTCCCTCGCTACTTTTCACATTTAACGGACTCGTTGTTTCGTGGATTTTAAAAAATATTAATCTGTATACCTTAATAAAGCTGAATGTTTGTATGTGTCCGGAGGGCGGAAGGGCGGAAGGACATGTGGCAGCTTTCGGATTGGCTCCCACTGTGGGGTTATTTGCATAAACAACTCCCATTGGCCAGCCAACGCGAACATTCCGAGACTCAAAAGTGCCAGAGGGAAGTAAGGAAAAGGCCTGAGCCAGTCAGGCATGGTGGGAGTTTAGGTCCAATACACTTTGCAGCCCCCAACAATGAGACAACAAAACCAAACTTGGCACACAGAACCCCCAAGACCCACTTTACGTCTTGGTGCAGTTTGAGGGAGGATGGACCATGGATTGGCCAGCATTCCAACATCCCAAATCTCAAAGGTGCCAGACAGAGTTCTTTACAAAAACGCTTCCTTCAGCTGATTTTACAAACTAGCCCTCAGCCTGAATTGACAGTAAGGCTTCCTCAACTTGATTTTCAAGACTAGGCCTCAGCCTGAATTGACAGTAAGGCTCCCTCAACTTGATTCTCCTGACTAGGCCTCAGCCGGACCTGAACCAAACTTGGCACACATAACCCCCATGATGCCCTTTACGTCCTGGTGCAGTTTGGGAAAGATGGACCACGGATTATGGGATTTGTAGTACTTCCAAGCACTTTGCTTCCCAAAGACCATTGTGGCCCCTAACAAAGACCGATAAATATCAAACTTGGCACACAGAGCCCCCACGACCCACTCTACATCCTGCTGCAGTTTGGAGGAGGGCAGACCATGGATGATGGGACTTGCAGTACCTTCCCTCACTTTCCAAGACTGCTGCAAACCTAATCCAATCACTGATCAACACCAAACCTGGCACACAGAGCCCTCATGACCCACTCAACATCCTGATACAGTTCTGTGTGAGATGGACCACGGATGATGGGACTTGAAGTACCTTCACTCACTTCCTAAAAACAATACAACCCTCATCCATTCACCAATACAGATCAAACTTGGCGCACAGAGCCCCCATGACCCAATATACATCCTACTGCAATTTGGTGGAGGTTGGACCACAGATGATGGGACTTCCAGTACCTTCAGTAATTTCATGATACCACTGTAACTCCCAATACTGATGGATGAAGACCAAACTTGGCACACAGCAACACCCCCCATGACCCACTCTACATCCTGCTGCACTTCTCAAATGACCCAGGCACCGCCGGGTCCCCAAGCTAGTTTAAAATAAATATCATGGTACAGTATTTTCGCTGGTTTGTGGGTTTTTGCCGCCGCCGCTCTCCAAGGCACTTTCCCTTAGTCCTTCCTCCCTTCCTCCAGACTTGAAGGGCCTTTCCTTCCTTCCCTCCACTTATTTTAAGTGTATAAAGACTTAAAATAGTGTATACGTACTAAAATAATGTATAAACATTGAAATAAATAGAGCGTCCCGACTTCGCGGATTTTCACTTATCGCGGGAGGTCCTGGAACGTAACCCCCGCGATAAGTGAGGGAACACTGTATATATGTTTTGATATATTTATAGAAAAACCAGAGTTAAACCGCTGAGCTGAACTTGCTGACCTAAAGGTCGGTGGGTCAAATCCAAAAAGCGGGGGTGAGCTCCCACTGTTAGCCCCAGCTTCTACCAACCTAGCAGTTCGAAAACATGCAAATGTAAGTAGATCAATAGGTACCGCTCTGGCAGGAAAGTAAGAGCGCTCCATGCAGTCATGCTGGCCACATGACCTTGGAGGTGTCTATGGACAACACCGGCTCTTCGGCTTAGAAATTGAGATGAGCACCACCACCCACCCAGAGTTGGACATGATTAGACTTAATGTCAGGGGAAACTTTTACCTTTACTAATATATTTTATATGTTTTAATATGCGATTTTATAGATGCATTTGACAATGTTGTGTCCTGCCTGGAGCTCAAAGAAGTGGAGGGTAATACATAATGTTGATGTTTATAATGATGTATTGTTGTTTGTAATCCAAAACAGCATTTCTCTGCTCTACTCCCACTCCGTGTTACAGCTCCGCCTCCTAATTTCTACCCTACAGACGTAGTGGCAATTGAAAAGCTAATTATGTACACAACACAACAATTATATACACAGTCAGCAAACTCCACTATAATTGAGATCCCAATGCAATTGCTTTCCATGTTGAAGAACTTACATGCCAGCATTCTCTCAAGGACAGCACAGTAAATCTGTGAAGACAAAAGGCAGCCATTAACTTTGAAGCTGTTCCGAGTGAATGACATGCCACGTTGTTTAGCACAGTGCTTTTCAAGCTTTTTTGAGCCGCGGCACATTTTTTACATTTACAAAATCCTGGGGCACAGCACCAACCAAAATGACACTCTAACACAGTAATACATATAAGTAATATGTTTTTAAATGTATTTATACACTCAGTGTGAAACCTGGGCCTGTTTTGATGAACACAACATAGATATCCTGGAAGGAATGGCAGAAAGACACACACAAAGGTCTTGCTCAATTTATAGTTAACACACAATCAAAGAGCATCCTGAACTCTTGCAACAATGGAATTGAACCAAACTTGGCATATTGAACTCTCATTACCAACAGAAAGTACTGAAAGGGTTTGCTTGGGAATTGACCTTGAGTTTGGAAGTTGTAGTTCACCTACACCCAGAGAGCACTGTGGACTCAAACAATGTTATGTTATGTTGTTGTTTGTTTTCTATCCAGAATCACAATGTTGGAAGGAGGCTCACCACTTTAAGGTCCCTCAAACAGGCATGGGAAAACGTCGGCCCTCTGGGTGCTTTGGACTCCAACTCCCACCATTCCTAACAGCCTGAGGCCCTTTCCTGCTTCAGTGGCTGAGGGTGGGGGAAGGAAAAGGGCCTGAGGCTACTAGGAATGGTGTGAGTTGGAGTCCAAAACACCTGGAAGGTCCAAGTTTGCCCATGCCAGCTTTCGACTTCTTCCTCCCCCTCCCCCTTCGAGCCCTTTCTTCCCCCTCTTGCCAAACACTTTTTCTTCTCCACTCAGGCTCTCTTCTTTCCAGCCTCGCTCTGCCATTTTGATCCGAGGGGGCAGCGTGAGCATGTTCAGGAGCGGAGGGGGAGGGAGGAAGACGTGACCCGTGCGGGCGCTACTGCGCAGACTTGCCCCACGTCTTCCTCCCTCCCTCCCCCCTCCTCTCCTGAACACGCTCACGGCAGCATGAACAAAGCGAGGCAAAGCGAGCAGAACGAGGCTGGGAAGAAGGGAGCCCGAGTGGAGAAGAAAAAGTGTTCGGCAGGAGGGGGAAGAAAGGGTATTGGAGGTTCCAATTTCCCACAGCACACCTGATGATCACTCACGGCACACTAATGTGCCGCAGCACACCGGTTAAGAAACACTGGTTTAGCAGATCAACAGATCTGTCAGTTGATAAACGATAGATGCATTACGTGAAAGAGAACTAGGTCCACACGGCTTCTCAGACCTCATTTGAGAAGGTCAATCAAGAGTTTGGATGATGGGTCTTGTTGCCTTGACTTAAAGCTGATGATTTGGGATTGCTCCTTTGTCTTAGCCATGAACTATACGATGGGAGCAGAACTACAAGAGATTACGATTTTTTATGTTTTGCATCACCATTCCCCATATCCCCAGCTATCCTCGACCATGTGCTCCTTAAACAAGAGCTTGGAAGAATTGTGGATTTGAACTACTGTTATTATTTGATACACAACAAGATTAGTACACAGCAAACAAGATCACTATACCGGCTGTTGCTTTGATCACACATCAGACACTTCCCAAGTGTCTAGGACTGTGCAATGTATCGGTGAACAATGTGTACAGATCCGAGTAGGGTGGCTTTTTGCAGCAGACAGATGGTGATTTTGTCAGCACTGATTGTTTTCCAGTGCAGGCCAAGGTCTATAGGCACTGCACCCAGTGTGCCGATCACCACTGGGATCCACCTTGACTGGCTTGTGCCAAAGCCTTTGAAGTTCGATCTTTAAATCTTCCTATCGTGTAAGCTTTTCTACTCACTTCTCGTCAATTCTGCTGTCACCTGGAATTGCAACATCAATGATCCATACTTCCCCCCCCCCCCCCCCCACGATCGTGAGGTCAGGAGTATTGTGCTCCAAAATTCTGTCCGTCTGAATTTGGAAGTCCCAGAGTAGTTTGACTTTTTCATTTTAATAATAATATTTTAATATCTATATATATAAAATGAGAGCTAGAACATAAGAACATAAGAAGAGCCATGCTGAATCGGACCTCAGCCCATCTAGTCCAGCATTCTGTGTCACACAGTGGCCCACCAGTTGTACACGGGGATCTCGAACAGAAGGGAGGGCAAACCCTGACCTGCTCCCGACCCCCACAACCAGTACCCAGGGAAATCCTGCCTACCTCAACCAACTCCGAGGTGGCACTTGAATGTCCTTTTCAGTAACTACCGATACACTTGGTATCCATGAATCTGTCTAATCCTGCCTTGAAGTTGTTCAGGCTGACAGCTGTCACAACCTCCTCTGGAAGTGAGTTCCATAACCCAATGACCCTCTGGGTGAAGAAATATTTCCCTTTATTAGTCCTAACTTTCCTACCTTGGAGCTTCAGGCAGTGCCCCCTAGTCCTAGTGTTTTGTGACAAAGAAAATATTTTTTCTTTGTTCACCCTTTCTATCCCATGCATGATTTTATACACTTCGATCAAGTCACCTCTTAGACGCCGTCTTTCAAGGCTGAAAAGACCAAGGCGTTGCAACCTGGTTTCATAAGGGAGCCGCTCCGTCCCTTGGATCATTCTTGTTGCCCTTCTTTGTACCTTTTCCAGTTCCGTTATATCCTTCTTGAGGTGCGGAGACCAGAATTGTACACAGTACTCCAAATGTGGCCTTACCATCGATTTGTAGAGAGGTAATACAACATTTGCTGACCTATTTTCGATTCCCTTTCTGATCATGCCTAGCATAGAATTTGCTTTTTTCACTGCTGCTGCGCACTGGGTTGACATCTTCATTGAGCTGTCCACCAAGACCCCAAGATCCCTTTCCTGGTTTGTCTCAGAAAGCTTTGACCCCATCAATTTGTAGGTGTAGTTGGGGTTCTTTGCCCCGATGTGCATGACTTTACACTTGTTTAGGTTAAAATGCATTTGCCACTTTGTTGCCCATTCACTCAATTTCGAGAGATCTTTCTGGAGCTCTTTACAATCAGTTTCATTTTTAACTACCCTGAACAGTTTAGTGTCGTCTGCAAACTTTGCTACCTCAGAATTCACTCCTACATCCAGATCATTAATGAATAAATTAAAAAGTAACGGACCCAAAACTGAACCTTGGGGTACGCCACTTCTCACCTCTTTCCATCCAGAGAAGTGTCCATTTATTACCACCCTTTGTTTCCTACAGTTTAGCCAGGTTCCAATCCAGGACAAGACCTGTCCCCTGATTCCATGGCTGAAGAGCTTATTTAGGAGCCTTTGGTGAGGGACTTTGTCAAAAGCCTTTTGAAAGTCAAGGTAAACAATATCGACTGGGTCCCCTTTATCTATGTGTTTATTTACACCCTCAAAGAATTCTAACAAGTTAGTAAGACATGATTAGTAAGGTGTAGCCTATAGACAGCAAAACCGCTGTACCCACAAACACCAAACCAGGCCACAAAAATCCCCACGCAACGAGGTATATTTACCACCAACCCCCCGCCCCCAATTAAAACAAAAGGTAAAAACGCAAAAACCCAAGGGGACTACAACACCCAGAATCCCCCACGGTAAACACAGACGACGTACGCGCGGTGCTCATTACCGCGCGTGCAAACCCCTTCTCCCTCCTCCACCCCCACCCCCCCCGCCAGCACAGAGAAAAGAAGAAGGCCCACCATCTTACCTGTCTCCTGTGGCCAGCAGGGGAATAGCTGGCAGCAGCGCTGCCTGCTGAAGACCTAAAAGGGCCTTGATTGCTGCTGCGGCACGGACTCTGGAGGCCTCCGTGGCAGCAATCGAGACCCCGGCTTCACAGAACACAGTGGGCCTCCCTCCTCCTTTTAGCTCTTCAGCAGCCAACGCCACCACAGGGGAATGGCTGGTGGCGGCGCTGCCTGCTGAAGAGCTAAAAGGAGGAAAGGCCCGCTGTCTTCTGCAAAGCCTGGGCCTTGATTGCTGCTGCGGCCCAGGCTCCGGAGGCGTCCGCGGCGGCAATCGAGGCCCCGGCTTTGGCGAAGACGACGGAAGGAATGAAAGAATCAAGGGGGGGAGGTAAGAGAGGAGGGAATGAGGGAAGGGAAGAAAGAAGAAAAGAGATACCCAGGGAAGGAAGAAGAGCCCTTACTTTGGACAGCTTTGGTGACGACGACTTCTTTCCTGGCTCAGATGTCTTCGGAAACGTGTGACGAAGGAAGACGGACACCAAGCCTAAAGATGAAGGGCAAAGCTACCATCAATGGTTCAAAATGGTGGGAAAAGGGAATGGGAGGGAGGGGAAGAGTATAGGGAACCATGGGGCTGAGAGATTGATATACTGAAGACAAGGAATTCCAAGCCTAGAGCAAAGACGGGCAAAGTGTGGCCCTGAACTCCTCCGAAATCTATATAGCAAATAGTTGACATAACTTCATTATATGGTCAGTTCAGTGTAGACCAGGCATGGGCTATCTTTGGCCCTCCAGGTGTTTTGGACTTCAACTCCCACCAATCGGCTGTTAGGAATGGTGGGAGTTGAAGTCCAAAACACCTGGAGGGCCAAAGTTGGCCCATGCCTATTTTAGACTCACATTCCTCCCCAATACTGGGTCTCCCAAGGGCCAGGGTTGCTTTCAGCTGCTGACCTTACCTGTCAGGAGGCTCCCCAGGTGCTCTGCATCTAGGGAAGAGCCTTCTGTCTCGCAGCACAGAAGGCAAAGGTTGTGGCACAGCCAGTCCTCCAATGCAGGCGCGTCTAGATTACTAAGAAGACACATAACACTGCCGTTGGCCTCACCTGCTCTCATTTTGTACGACGCATTCTTAACTACATGTCCCAATATTCCCTAAACCAGTGTTTCCCAACCGGTGTGCCGCGGCACACTAGTGTGCCGTAAGCTATCATCAGGTGTGCCGTGGGAAATCGGAACCTCCAATACCAGACCTGGGCATTTCGCGGCCAGCTGGCTGATTCTGACCGGCCCGCATAAGGGCCCCGGCAGGCAGGCAAGCAGAGCGGCCAACGGAGGGGAAGGGAGGGGGAGAAGAGGAGGCCAGGAGCAAGCGCCGCCGCAGAGCATGCCGTCACTCTCCTCCTCCCCTCCCTTGCACCTCACAAGCTCCCCCCTCCCTTCTCTTCTGCCTCGCTCTCTTTCACCCCTCCCTTCTCTTCCAGCAACTACGATTCCCAATTGTCAAGATCTATTTCCCCCAAACTCCACCAGTGTTCACATTTGGGCATATTCAGTACTTGTGCCAAGTTTGGTCCTGATCCAACATTGTTTGAGTCCACAATGCTCTCTGGATGTTGGTGAACTACAACTCCCAAAATCAAGGTCAATGCCCAGCGAACCCTTCTAGTGCTTTCTATTGGTCATCGGAGTTCTGTGTGCCAAGTTTGGTTCAATTCCATCATTGGTGGAGTTCAGAGTGCTCTTTGATTTCAGGTGAACTATAAACTCCCAAATGACAAAATCAATTTTTTGACTGATGGTCCCTCCTTGGGTTAGTATTCGTATATTTTGTGGCCAAATTTGGCAGCAATTTGTCCAGTGGTTGTTGAATTATGTTAATCCCACAAATGAACAGCTGTTGAGCAAGACCTCCGTGTGTGGCTCTCTGCCACTCCTGACAGGATATCTATGTTGTGTTCATCGAAACAGGCCCAGGTTTCACACTGAGTGTATAAATACATTTAACAACATATTAACTATATGTATTACTGTGTTAGAGTTTCATTTTGTGTCATTTTGGTTGGTGGTGTGCCCCAGGATTCTATAAATGTAAAAAATGTGCCGCAGCTCAAAAAAGGTTGAAAAACACCACCCTAAACAGTGGTCCTGGTGTCTTAAGAGGGATGCCATAATCCCAGAAAGGCAATACATTAGCCGAGCTTCTCCTTCTAATTGACTCTTGGCCATCTATCTGTTGGGCGAGTGGGCTTATTAGCAAAAGACCCTCCCCATAAACATACAGCGGAGCAACGTATCAGCAGCAGCGGGACCCAACATCAGTAGCCCAAAGCCATAAAAAGAACAGAAACACCCAGACCAATGTTATCTCTTCCATAGGCGGCTTTTGTTTGTAGTAAAATAATATGGGTAGTAAAATTTTAGCAATATGAGGGAGAGTTTGAGATGAACTGCAGTGTTTGTTTGACACCAGATGGCCGCTGTTTCAAGACTGATGAATGGAATCTTGAGGAAGTGACAGTTGAAAGTGACAGTTGGTGTCAGTTGGCAGGGCTGTCCAAGACCGGGTCCATTAGGAATAAGGTCACTGATGACCTCGGGGCCGCTCGGCCCTGCCCCCAGGCCCCGCCCCAGCCCAGGCCCCGCCCTCTCCTAAAGCTGTCACCTTAAAAAACACCTTAAAACATGGCTTTTCCGCTGTAGGGCGGGAGCCACCGAAAAGGGCAGAAGGCGGTGCCAGGGCAGCGCATCACAGGCCTGACGTAGTCATTTCCTCCTTTTTTACCATTGCTCTTCCTCCCTCCCAATGTCCGCCATTTAAAAAAAAATTGATTTAAAAAAAAAAATTTGCAGGGGCCTTGTCCAGGCTTCCGGCCCCAGGGCCTCCCATGAGGAAAGGTTTAGCTGTGAGGGCTGTTGTTTTTTGATGTTTTGCCAGTTATTGTTAAATACAATTCAATACAAAGTATTTACCTTGTGAATTGTATGAGAAGTTTCATTATTCACACGAACAGAGACTGGAGGTTTTTCGATGAGGAATTAACATTCTATATTTCTGTTGCCTATTCTGGCATAAACCCTGGGCCTTTTTCTTTGTCTTGGAACTCCTTGCCTGGAGAGATTAGGAAATTTTACCTTTATTAAAACATGGCTTTTCCGCTGTGCCTTCGAGAGTAGTCATTTAACTTTGTACCATTGTCTCCTTTGTTTTGATTTTCCCATGTTTATATGTACTCTTTGCATATTGTCTCACCCTGAGTCTTATTTTATTTACATGCGGCCCGCCTTGTCTTTTGTGATTTTAGATATCTATTTGCATATTGTTCTTTTATTTATTTACTAGCTTGGGGACCCGGCGCTGCCGGGGTTATTTGAGAAAGGCATTGTGTGCCAAGGTTGGTCTTTGGTACTTCAAGTCCCATCATCCATGGTCCACCCTCCTCCATACTCCTGATCCATCATTGGTGTGGGCCACAGTGCTCTAAGCACTGCACGTCCCGTCATCCATGCTCCATCCTCCCTCAAACTGCACCAGGATGTAGAGTGGGTGTTGGGGGTTCTGTGTGCCAAGTTTGGTCTTGTTCTGTCATTGGTGGGGGCCGCAAAGTGTTTTGACCTTAAACTCCCACCATGCCTGACTGCCTCAGGCCTTTCCCTCCCCCTCCCCCGCAACTTTAGAGTTTCGGAATGTTGGTGGTGCTGGCCAATCAGAGACGTTATGCAAATACTCCCTCAGTGGCAACCAATCCCCACTGCCTGGTGCCTTAGAATGTCAGAGTTCTGAGATTGGCCAGAGTTCTTTATGCAAATAATCCCACAGTGGCAACCAATCGAAACGCTGGCACATATTCCTTCCTCCGCACCACCACAAACATTGACTTTTATTATATACATAGATATGTATTTTTATTTTATTTTATTGTAATTTGTTGTTTGGGTTGGCCTCATGTGAGCCGCCCCGAGTCCCCATCGGGGGAGATGGTGGGGGACATAAATAAAGATTATTATTATTATTATTATTATTATTGGTTGTCTCCCAGTCTGGCAGCAGGGGTTTGGACTGGATGGCCCCTGGGGGTCTCTTCCAACTCTATGATTCTATCTTTGTCACCCAAACCCAAACGGTCGCAGGTAAAAGCCTGGAAAACTGTATGTCAAGATGACAAGACACGCCATGTGCTAAGTTCTGACTTACTTTTCCAGCAGCTCATCCAGGCTCAAGAGGCCTTCTCTGTGGAGGTGCCATGCAATGTCCAGGGTGAGAGGGCTCTGAGGAGAAAGAGCAAGAATCTTGCAAAGATTGTTGTTAACATTATTATTATTTGATACATAACAGGATTAGTACACAGCAAACAAGATCACTCTGCTGGCTTTTGTATTGAATTACACGTCGGACATTCCCCAAGTGTCTAGGGCTGTGTGATGTATCGGCAAATAATGCGGGCAGATCCGAGTAGGGTGGCCTTTGCAGCTAGCATAATTTTGTTGGCACCGATTGTTTTCAAGTGCAGGCCAAGGTCCTTAGACACCTTAGGTCAGGGGTGCCCACACTTTTTCAGCATGCGAGCTACTTTTAAAACAACCAAGTCAAAAAGATTTACATTCCGCGGGGCGCACTTTCCGTGCGCATGCACTATCCATGCGGTGCTCTCTCCGCAGGGCATTGCGGGACTGAGGGAGTGCCTTCTGAGGGGCATTGCGGGAACGAGGGAGTGCGAGGCGGGGCCTCCGGAGGCCCTGCCTCACGCTCCGCCCTGCCTCTCTCTCATCCAGAAGCAACCGTGCAGCTTCCGCTGCTGGCGAGAGAGGCAGGGCGGAGCGCAGGCGGGGCCTCCGTAGGCCCCGCCTCGCGCTCCCTTGTTTCGCAATGCCCCGCGGAAGGCGCCTCCCTTGTTCCCGCATAGCCCCGCGGAAGAAGCGCCGCGCGGAAGGTGTGCCGCGCAGGGCAGAAACACCCCATTTGGCTGTGATCGACCTCCTTTGGACCCGCGATCGACTGGTCGATTGCGATCGACTTCGTGGGCAGCCCTGCCTTAGGTTTTCCTGTCACCTTATGGCATGTCTATGGATCTTATAGAAATCTCTTACATAAGGAATACACAGAAGTGGTTTTTCCCACTGTGGAGTATAGATCTAAGTACCGTTTATATTCAAGTATAAGCCGACCCGAATATAATTCAAGGTACCAAACCTTACCACAAAAAAACTGGGGAAACTTACTGACTCGAGTGTAAGCCGAGGGTGGGAAATACAGCAGCTGCTGCTACATTTCAAAACAGAAATTAATTGAGGCATCAGGAGGTTACATCTTTTTGAATATTGACATAAAACTGTAATTTAAGATAAGATTGTCCAACTCTGATTAAACCATTATTCTAACCACCTTCAATGTAAATGTGCTTACACATCCTTCCAATAATAATAAAGAGTAAAATAATAAATGTAATAAAAATAATACTATTGGAGTAAAATAATGGAAATGAAATAACAGTAATATTAGAGTAACATAATAAATGTAATAATAAAAATAGAGAAATATAATAAATGTAATAATAACAATAATAATAATACATGTAATAATAGTAAAGTAATAAATGTAATCATAATATGTAAAAGGTTTCCCTTGACATTAAGTCCAGTCGTGTCTGACTCAGGGGGTTGGTGCTCCCCTCAATTTCTAAGCTGAAGAGCTGGTGTAGTCCGTAGACACCTCCAAGGTCATATGGCCAGCATGACTGCATAGAGCACCATTACCTTCCCACCAGAGTGATACCTATTGATCTACTCACATTTGCATGTTTTCAAACTGCTAGTTTGGCAGAAGCTGGGGCTAACAGTGGGAGCTCATGCTGCTCCCTGGATTTGAACCTGCGACCTTTCAATCAGCAAGTTCAGCAGCTCAGTAGTTTAACCTACTGCGCCACCGGGGACGCCAATAATAATAATAAAGAGTAACATAATAGATGCAATAAAAATAATAGGGTAAAATAATAAATATAATAACAATAAAGTAAAATAATGCATGTAATAATAATAAAAAGAAAATAATTATTGTAATAACATAATAATAATGACAATAACATAATAATAAATAAGCCAAAAGGGTCCTTTTCAGCCTAAAAAAAGTGCTGAAAACCCCAGCTTATATTCGAGTATAACGGGATATGCAATCCTGGCATGTTGCTGTATGTCCTAAAATTAATGTGTCAACACTCCTTAATGCCTTTTGGCTCTTAAGTTTAAACAAACAGTAAAATGGAAATACATTTACAACATAAAGACATGTATTCTAATATAAATAGTTCCCATGGGAGGCTCTGGGTTTCTCTGAATTATGATATTTACACCAAATTAACTCTGGGTTTCTTTTTTAGAGAAATAAAATGGAGCAGAATTAATAATGTTTCCCTTCTCTTCTAACTGAATCATCCCATTAAATATTGATAAGTATTTAAATATTGGTAAGTATGGGCTTTAATTGTGATTTTTAAAATCCTGTTTTAATGTTTGCATATTGGTATATATGGAAGGTCAGTGGTTCGAATCCACAGGATAGGGTGAGCTCCTGCCGTTAGCCCCAGCTTCTGCCAACCTAGCAGCTCAAAAACATGCAAATGTGAGTAGATCAATAGGTACCGCTCTGGCAAGAAGGTAACGGCAGAGGAGTCTAGACATCGCCCGGCACTTCATTTTATATATATATATATATATATATATATATATATATATATATGAGTAGAAGATAGGATTCTAGGTTGGAAAAGACTTTTAGATAAGAATTTTTCTTCAGTTTTTGAAGAGACTAATACTAATGTTATAGCAGAAGAAAGAAGACTGGAAGTCACCCATTTTTATTTAACTCTGAATTTTAATTTGGTATAATTAATGTCAATATTTGCTTTTATGGTGTTTTACATTGTGCTGTGAGCCACTCCGAGCCCTCGGGGAGTGGCGGCATACAAGATCGAACAATAAATCTATCTATGTACAGTATATAATAAAAGTCAGTGTTTGCGGGTGGTGGTGTGGTGGGAGGAATATGCGCCAGCGTTTTGATTGGTTGCCACTGTGGGATTATTTGCATAAATGACACTGATTGGCCAGCCTCAGAACTCCAACATTCTACGGCCCCAGACAGAGGAGATTGGTTGCCAATGAAATGGTATTTGCATAAAGGACTCCGATTGGCCATTCACATTCCAACATTCTAAAGTGACTCAGAGGGAAAAGGAAAGGCCTCAGGTGCTCAGCCACTGCTGCCCACAGCAATGACGGACCACAACGTGGTGTGGTTTAGGGCAGGATGGCCAACTAATGATGGGATTTGCAGTACCTTCACATTATTCACTTCCCAAACAACACTGCAACCCCTATAAATCACAGACCAAGCCCAAAATTAACAGCAAGACTTCCTTAACTTGATTTTCCTGACTACGCCCCCAATAATGACAGAACAAGACCAACCTTGGCACACAGACACCCCCCCCCCAAGATGCTGGTGCAGTTTGAGGGAGGATGGACCATGGATGATGGGACTTGCAGTACTTTAATTCATTTCCTTAGAGCACTGTGGCCCACACCAATAACGAATCAGGACCAAAGTTGGCACACAGAGGCTCAATGGCCCACTTTACACACCTGCTGTGCTTTACGGCAGGATGGCTCACAAATGATGGGATTTGCAGTACCTTCACCCAATTCATTTCCCACAGAACATTGCAGCCCCTACAAATCAGAGACCAGGCCCAAACTTGGCACACAGAGTACCCATGACCCACTCTACATCCTGGTGCAATTTTGAGTGGGACGGACCACGGATGATGGGAGTTGCAGTACCTTCACTCACTTTCTGAGACTGCTGCAACCCTCATCCAATGACTGATCAAGACCACACTTGGCACACAGAGCCCCCATGACCCACTCTACATTCTGGTGCTGTTTGGAGGGGGGTGGACCATGGCCAATGGGACTTGCAGTACCTTCACTAAGTTCCTGAGACCACTGCAAGCCACATAAACATCTAATAGGAACCAACCTTGGCACACAATGCCTTTCTCAAATAACCCTGGCATCACCGAATCCTCAGCTAGTAAATAAATAAAATAAACTTTTTATATATATATTATATTTTTAATTTTTTTTTTTATTTTCTTCATGATGGTTTTTAAATTTTTTATTAGGGATATTCATTATTTCTTATTTTTCTATCCTTTCCTACTTTACTATAAAATATTGTTTTCCCACTTTCACTGTACTTATTTATTAGTTTTCTTTGTAGTTGATAACCAATAATTTTTATTTTTTTTTAAAGTACTGCTCCGGCGAGAACGTAATGGCGATCCATGCAAACATGCCAGCCACATGACCTTGGAGGAGTCTACAGACATCGCCGGCGCTTCAGTTTAGAAACGGAGATGAGCACCAAGCCCCAGAGTCAGACACGACTAGACTTAATGTCAAGGGGAAACCTTTGCCTTTTATATCTTAACTTGTATACTGATGCTTTTATGTTAAGCCGCTTTGAGTCTCCTTTGGGAGAGATAAAGCAGGTATAAATAAATAAATAAATATATTATTATTATTATTATTAAGTCACTTGGACTGTAAAGCTTTTTAAAGCCTCTATATATCAGCATTTTGTAAAAGCACACAAGTTGGGATCACAAATAAACACAAGTCAAATTAATGCAATTAAGACACAATGTGCTTTGTCTAAGGCACTGGGAAAGTAAACAAATCAATTTCTATTTCATAATTTCTCAGGCAAGGGCTTCTTGAGGGTCTCAGCACACGAGGAGCTGGTTTCTTTCTTTAAGGTCTGACCTGCATTTTCCACATGTCTTGGGCAAACAGAGAAGGGCTGAAAGCATTCTGGGAGGCCAGGTCCTTCAAAGTGGACAGCAGGCAAGACAACTTTTCCTGTCGATGACAAAGAGAACAGTGCGGTTAAGGATTATCAACAGAAACATTATTATGTCAGTTAACTCATTAAAAGGAAGACATCTTGTCAATTAACGGTCGGCCTTGTTATTTAGATATTTTACAAGGGAATATAGATACACAGATAATTAGATAAAAGGTAAAGTTTTCCCCTGATAGTAAGTCTAGTCATGCCCAACTTTGGGTCTTGGTGCTCATCTCCATTTCTAAGCCGAAGAGCCGGCGTTGTCCGTAGACACCTCCAAGGTCATGTGGCAAGCATGACTGCATGAAGCATCATTACCTTCCTGCAGAAGCGCTACCTCTTGATCTACTCACATTTGCATGTTTTCAAACTGCTAGGTTGGCAGAAGCTGGGGCTAATGGTGGGAGCTCATGCAACCGTGTTTCCCCGAAAGTAAGACAGCGTCTTACTTTCTTTTCCCCCCCAAAAGTCCCCCTACGTCTTACTTTCGGGGTACGTCTTATATAACCCAAGACGTACCCCGTCGCCACGCCCACGCCGCCGCCACCGCCGCCGCCGCCACCGCCGCCGCAACCGGAGGTGTGCCGCGGCACACCTGCGGCACACCTCCGCGGCACACCTCTTCGCCAGGGCTCCAGGCAAGGGAGGGGGAAAGGAGCCAGGGGCGGGAGGAAGCAGCGACGCGTCACTGTGACGCTGCGATCGTCACCACGCCCCCTGGCTCCTTTCCCTCTCCCTTGCTTGAGGAAAGGAGGGAAATGGAGCCAGGGGGCGTGGTGAGGATCGCTGCGTCACAGTGACGCGTCGTCCCGTCTCCTCGCCCCTGGCTCTCTTCCTCCTCCCTTCCAAGGGTGGGAGAAGAGAGCCAGGGGCGCAACGAAGCGATGACGCGTCACTGTGGCGCTGCGATCCTCACCACGCCCCTGGCTCCTTTCCCTCTCCCTTTCCTCAAGCAAGGGAGGGGAAAGGGGGGGTGGTGACGATCGCAACGTCACAGTGACGGCCGCTGCTTCCTCCCGCCCCTGGCTCCTTTCCCTCCCTTGCCTGGAGCCCTGGCGAAGAGGTGTGCCACGGAGGTGTGCACACACCTCCGATTGCGGCGGCGGCGGGGACGAGGTACGTCTTATATACGGGGTATGGCTTATATAAGCCGACCCCCCAGACACCCCCGATACGTCTTACAATCGGGGGTGTCTTACTTTCGGGGAAACACGGTACTCCCTGGATTCGAACCTGCGACCTTTCGATCAGCAAGTTCAGCAGCTCAGCAGTTTAACCTAATGCGCCACCGGGGGCTCCAATAATAATAATAAATAGTAAAATAATAGATGGAATAAAAATAATAGGGTAAAATAATAAATGTAATAATAACAATGAAGTAAAATAATGAATGTAATAATAATAAATAGAAAATAATTAATGTAATCACATAATAATATTATAATAACATAATAATAAATAAATCGAACTGCTAGGTTAGCAGAAGCTGGGGCTAACACTGGGAGCTCACCCTGCTCCTCAGATTTGAACTGCCGACCTTTCGGTCAGCAAGTGCAGTAGAGCAGCAGTTTAACCTGCTGCAGTACCGGAGGCTCCAGAGAATTAGATACATATACACAAATACATAATTTTTGAAGTGTTAAAAAAGAAGAAAATATGTAACACAGTGACTTATTATTATTATTATTTTACTGACAAAAATCACAGTATGTCACAGCAAACGAGATCTATATGCTGGATTTCGAATCAAAAAAATCACAAGTCGAACACTTCCCAAGCATCTACGACTATATGATGTATTATTATTATTATTATATTATTATTATTATTAGGGGGCCCTGGTGGTGCAGTGGTTTAAACTGCTGAGCTGCTGAACTTGCTGTCCAAAAGCTTACTTCCATTTTTATTATTTTTACGCAATTTTTGAACCATTGTTCTAGTTGTATACAATGGAACCACATCAATTTTATTTCCCCATAATCCTTTCGTTCTTCATTCCTACATTTTTCCAATCTCTTATTTTGACTAGTTTTTTTCCTTAATTTTTTATCCATTATTTTTTAAAAGATTTTTTTGGAAATTTCCGTTCCATTGTAATTGAGGTTATTACTGAAACATCTGCTATTAATTTTCTCCTATATTTGGCATTACCCTCCCACTGAAGCGGTACCTATTGATCTCACATTTGCATGTTTTCGAACTGCTAGGTTGGAAGAAGCTGGAGCTAACTGCGGGAGCTCACGTCGCTCCCTGGATTCGAACCTGCGACCTTTCGATCAGCAAGTTCAACTGGTCAGCGGTTTAACCTGCTGTGCCACCAGGGGCTCCGCCTTTAAAAATTACCCAAGAGACTCCATTACCGCCCCTTACTCGTGGCTCTCCTTTCAGCAGTGTGGCTTGCCCAGACTCCACAGAAATCTTCTCCACGTTCCTTGCAGCCATTCTGGCTGAGAGAATCCCCACCGGCAAACCCAAGGCAGCAGCCTGGTCCCGCAAAGCAGAGACTGCAATGCAAAGGGAAAACAGTGATCAGGACAAAGGCAAAGAAGGCAGGCCATCTGCTCAGCATGGCTCTACCAAGGAAAGATCAGATAGAAACCCTACCGTTTTCTAAATCTGTGGTGGGAGTACAACTCCTAGCATCCATATACTGCCTTCTCTGGTTTAGGGCAATGCAGCCCAACCACACAGAAACCCCCTAAATATTTAAAGACTAGCTTGGGGACCAGGCCCTGCCCGGGTTATTTGAGAAAAGCATTGTGTGCCAAGGTTGGTCCTTATGAGATGTTTACGTGGCTCGCAGTGGTCTCAGGAAGTAAGTGAAGGTACTGCGAGTCCCATCGGCCACGTTCCATCCCCCTCCAAACAGCACCAGGATGTAGAGTGGGTCATGAGGGCTCTGTGTGCCAAGTTTGGTCTTGATCAGTCATTGGATGAGGGTCGCAGCGGTCTACAAGGTGAGTGAAGGTACTTCAAGTCCCGTCATCCATGGTCCATCCCCCTGCAAACAGCACCAGGATGTAGAGTGGGTCATGAGGGCTCTGTGTGCCAAGTTTGGTCTTGATCAGTCATTGGATGAGGGTCGCAGCGGTCTACAAGGTGAGTGAAGGTACTTCAAGTCCCGTCATCCATGGTCCATCCCCCTGCAAACAGCACCAGGATGTAGAGTGGGTCATGAGGGCTCTGTGTGCCAAGTTTGGTCTTGATCAGTCATTGGATGAGGGTCGCAGCGGTCTACAAGGTGAGTGAAGGTACTTCAAGTCCCGTCATCCATGGTCCATCCCCCTGCAAACAGCACCAGGATGTAGAGTGGGTCATGAGGGCTCTGTGTGCCAAGTTTGGTCTTGATCAGTCATTGGATGAGGGTCGCAGCGGTCTCGGAAGGTGAGTGAAGGTACTTCAAGTCCCGTCATCCATGGTCCATCCCCCCTCCAAACAGCACCAGGATGTAGAGTGGGTCATGAGGGCTCTGTGTGCCAAGTTTGGTCTTGATCAGTCATTGGATGAGGGTCGCAGCAGTCTCGGAAGGTGAGTGAAGGTTCTTCAAGTCCCGTCATCCATGGTCCATCCCCCTGCAAACAGCACCAGGATGTAGAGTGGGTCATGAGGGCTCTGTGTGCCAAGGTTGGTCCTTATGAGATGTTTACGTGGCTCGCAGTGGTCTCAGGAAGTAAGTGAAGGTACTGCGGGTCCCATCAGCCACGGTCCATCCCCCTCCAAACAGCACCAGGATGTAGAGTGGGTCATGAGGGCTCTGTGTGCCAAGTTTGGTCTTGATCAGTCATTGGATGAGGGTCGCAGCGGTCTACAAGGTGAGTGAAGGTACTTCAAGTCCCATCAGCCACGGTCCATCCCCCTCCAAACAGCACCAGGATGTAGAGTGGGTCATGAGGGCTCTGTGTGCCAAGTTTGGTCTTGATCAGTCATTGGATGAGGGTCGCAGCGGTCTACAAGGTGAGTGAAGGTACTTCAAGTCCCGTCATCCATGGTCCATCCCCCTGCAAACAGCACCAGGATGTAGAGTGGGTCATGAGGGCTCTGTGTGCCAAGTTTGGTCTTGATCAGTCATTGGATGAGGGTCGCAGCGGTCTACAAGGTGAGTGAAGGTACTTCAAGTCCCGTCATCCATGGTCCATCCCCCTGCAAACAGCACCAGGATGTAAAGTGGGTCATGAGGGCTCTGTGTGCCAAGGTTGGTCCTTATGAGATGTTTACGTGGCTCGCAGTGGTCTCAGGAAGTAAGTGAAGGTACTCAGGGTCCCATCAGCCACGGTCCATCCCCTCCAAACAGCACCAGGATGTAGAGATGGGTCATGAGGGCTCTGTGTGCCAAGTTTGGTCTTGGTCAGTCATTGGATGAGGGTCGCAGCGGTCTACAAGGTGAGTGAAGGTACTTCAAGTCCCATCAGCCACGGTCCATCCCCCTCCAAACAGCACCAGGATGTAGAGTGGGTCATGAGGGCTCTGTGTGCCAAGTTTGGTCTTGATCAGTCATTGGATGAGGGTCGCAGCGGTCTACAAGGTGAGTGAAGGTACTTCAAGTCCCGTCATCCATGGTCCATCCCCCTGCAAACAGCACCAGGATGTAGAGTGGGTCATGAGGGCTCTGTGTGCCAAGGTTGGTCCTTATGAGATGTTTACGTGGCTCGCAGTGGTCTTCAGTGAAGGTACTGCGGGTCCCATCAGCCACGGTCCATCCCCTCCAAACAGCACCAGGATGTAGAGTGGGTCATGAGGGCTCTGTGTGCCAAGTTTGGTCTTGATCAGTCATTGGATGAGGGTCGCAGCGGTCTCGGAAGGTGAGTGAAGGTTCTTCAAGTCCCGTCATCCATGGTCCATCCCCCTGCAAACAGCACCAGGATGTAGAGTGGGTCATGAGGGCTCTGTGTGCCAAGGTTGGTCCTTATGAGATGTTTACGTGGCTCGCAGTGGTCTCAGGAAGTAAGTGAAGGTACTGCGGGTCCCATCAGCCACGGTCCATCCCCTCCAAACAGCACCAGGATGTAGAGTGGGTCATGAGGGCTCTGTGTGCCAAGTTTGGTCTTGATCAGTCATTGGATGAGGGTCGCAGCGGTCTCGGAAGGTGAGTGAAGGTACTTCAAGTCCCGTCATCCATGGTCCATCCCCCTGCAAACAGCACCAGGATGTAGAGTGGGTCATGAGGGCTCTGTGTGCCAAGGTTGGTCCTTATGAGATGTTTACGTGGCTCGCAGTGGTCTCAGGAAGTAAGTGAAGGTACTGCGGGTCCCATCAGCCACGGTCCATCCCCCTCCAAACAGCACCAGGATGTAGAGTGGGTCATGAGGGCTCTGTGTGCCAAGTTTGGTCTTGATCAGTCATTGGATGAGGGTCGCAGCGGTCTCGGAAGGTGAGTGAAGGTACTTCAAGTCCCGTCATCCATGGTCCATCCCCCTGCAAACAGCACCAGGATGTAGAGTGGGTCATGAGGGCTCTGTGTGCCAAGGTTGGTCCTTATGAGATGTTTACGTGGCTCGCAGTGGTCTCAGGAAGTAAGTGAAGGTACTGCGGGTCCCATCAGCCACGGTCCATCCCCCTCCAAACAGCACCAGGATGTAGAGTGGGTCATGAGGGCTCTGTGTGCCAAGTTTGGTCTTGATCAGTCATTGGATGAGGGTTGCAGCAGTCTCGGGAAGTGAGTGGAGGTACTTCAAGTCCCATCATCCGTCGTCCGCCCTCCAAACGGCACCAGGACGTACATTATGTCATGGGGGCTTTGTGTGCCAAGTGTGGTCACGATTATGCACTAGATGAGGGTCGCAGCGGGCTTGGGAAGTGAATGGAAGTACTTGAAATCCCATCCTTCCTGGTCCACCCTCCTCTAAACTGCAGTAGGATGGAGTGTGGGTCATGGAGTCACTGTGTGCCAAGTTTGGTCTTTATCGGTTTGTGTTCAGGGCCGCAGTGGTCTGTGGGGAATGAAGGGTTTGAAAGTACTACAAATCCCATAACAAATCCCGCTTAAGCGGCTAAGGGGGGGGGGGAAAGGAAGGGGCCTGAGGCTGTTAGGAATTGTGGGAGTTGAAGTCCAAAACACCTGCAGCCCATGCCTGCTATAGGGCTAAGAAAGACCCTCGCCCCAAGTCCTCAGGGGCCGATGCCAATAATGCATGTCGATAACACTGGACTCATTCAGTTGAATATTCTTATCTGGCTGAATGGATCAACTTGGATTTCTTTCTGGCCAAACAGGTCCTCTTTCACTCACCCAGAAGCAGTTCTGAGGATTCTCTGTCTGAATTATCGGGAATTAATGCCTCTTCACATACAGAACTTCCCACCTGGCGAAGATAAACAAAGAAGAGTGATCAGACTGATTCCTAAGCAGCAGGAAAAATGAGCATTCCACCTTCCGCTCTATTCCAAATGCAGCCTATTAACCATCTTAAAACATTACTTATTATTCAGAAACTAGTTAAAATGCATTTATTTATTTATTTACTTTATTTATTGTCGTAACCCCCACAGATGGCTCAAAGACACGCCAAGCTAGTAAAAGTATTCACAGTTTATTTTAAACAAAAACACAGCCACAGTCCGGCATAAAAGTAACCCACAAAAAGCCCTGTAAACAAAAACAATGAAGACGTCTGTCTTTTGAAGTCCTTGGCTTTATTCCGGCTTGAAGTCTGTTGCGATGTGAAGACCCGTCCAGAAAAGGAAAGGAAGAGTGCTTCTCCAATTCCAGGAGAGCAACACAGGAAAAGCCCAAACGAAACGCGGTAGTCAAGCTTGCTGGGAATCAGGAACTGCGATACAAGAAACAAGAGCACCAAATACACGAACCAGCAACCCACCAGCAACACCTTGGCCGACCGCAGAGTCCCAAATCCCCAGGCCTTACTTTAATATGCCCCTTACAAATCAGAGTCATCAGACTCCCCACCCAACTCTGCCCCATTCCCTCAGCTGCAGCCCTGGGTGTGTTCCTCCAATCTTCCCACCTTTGCTGAGCAGTTAAAGGACCCCAGTCCGATTCACCATCCCCACTAGGCCAAGCAAGGTCACTCGAAAAGCCAAAAAAGGAGCTTTCGCTGGACTCAGCATTTATCACATCTCTGACATCTTGCACCAGTGCTGAGTCCAGCTCGGTATCACTCTCTTCTGAAGGTAACTCTACATCAAACCCCTCAAAAGTATCATCACTGGTAGGCTCCCTAAGTATTTGTCGGACCTTTCTCCTGTGCTCTGCCTCTTCCAAACTCTCAGCACTTGCAGCCCTTTTCCTCCCAGCTGCAGTCAGTCCGCCTAAACCTCCCTCTTCCAGTGACATGTCCAACACAGAATCCTCCTCCGAGTTACTACCTGTAGCAACTACAGGCTCAGTTTGCTCAACTACAACATTTATATTCCGCTCTTCTCACCCCGAAGGGGACTCAGAGCGGATTACAGGTACACATACTTAGCAGACAATCCCTGCCGTTTCCACATACACACATATAGACGAACAGAGGCAAACTCTGGCCACCAGGGGGAGCTGACGCACTCATCTCTCAGCGTTCCCAGCGTCCCTTGTTGTTCCTTCCGCATTCCTCAGCGTTCCTGGAGTTCTTTAATGGCCTCATAATTCAGTCAAAATTAGCCTCCCCACTTAATGTGGTACCTTTATCTCCTGCTTGACAGATGCAACTGTCTTTCGGGATGCAAAGGTCGACAGCAGGCTATATTTAAAGGTCGAGCACCCACCTCGACCCGGGCAAGCCTCGAACTCATGACCTACTGGTCAGAGAGATCTTTAAAAATGGTGTTTTTAAAAAAGAGCTTGCTTGACCTGATTCTAAATGTCATTTGATAAAAAGCTGGCCACTTGGAGTGCCTCTGGTGTCGCTTTGGGAAGGTCCTCCATTGTGCATGTGGCAGGGCTCAGGTGGCATTGCCGTCAGTGGTTTGCTCTTCTCCACACTCGCATGTCGTGGATTCCATTTTGTAGCCCCGTCTGCCAAGATGGACTCTGCATCTCGTGGTGCCAGAGCACAGCTTGTTCAGTGCCTTCCAGGTTGCCCACTCTTCTGTGTGCCCAGGAGGGAGTTTTTCATCCGGTTTCAGCCACTGATTGATGTGCTGGGTTTCGGCCTGCCACTTTTGGACTCTCGCTTGCTGAGATGTTCCTGCAAGTATCTCTTTAGATCAGGGGTGCTCACACTTTTTCAGCATGAGAGCTACTTATAAAACAACCAAGTCAAAATGATCTACCTCCCCACTACTCAGAGAGCTATAAAAGCTAAATATTTGGAAATTTATTTCAGTGAGAGCCATATCATAGATTTTAAGACTGAATTCAACTAAATGTGAGTATAATAAGCCCCTGAATTTATGCATAACTACCTTGGGGACCCGGCGGTGCCCGGGTTATTTGAGGAAGGCATTGTGTGCCATAGTTCGTCATTGGCATGGACCACAGTGCTCTAAGGAAGTGAATTAAAGTACTGCAAGTCCCATCATCCATGGTCCATCCTTCCTCAAACTGCACCAGGATGTAGGGTGCATCGGGGGGGGGGGGGGGGTGTGCCAAGTTTGGTCTTGTTCTGTCATTGTTGGGGGCCTAGTCAGGAAAATCAAGTTGAGGAAGCCTAACAATATCCCATGAGCTGAGGCCTAGTCAGGAAAATCAAGTTAAGGAAGTCTTGTTGTCAATTTTGGGCCTGGTCTGTGATGTATAGGGGCTGCAGTGTTCTTTGGGAAGTGAATGATGTGAAGGTACTGCGAATCCCATCATTCGTGGCCCATCCTGCCCTAAACCACACCAGGTTGTGAAGTGGGCCATTGGTCCCTTGTTTGTCATGTTTGGTCCTGATCCGTCATTGCTGTGGGCCGCAGTGGCTGCCTGCCTGAGGCCTTTTGCTTTCCCTCTGAGTCACCTTAGAAGTGTCTTGGGTGAAGGTACTGAACATTCCATTTCCAACAGAAAAAAATTGTCAACTGGCTAACTTCAACTCCAGCCATTTATGCCTGCCTCAGGCCCTTCCCTTTCCTCTCTGTGCTGTGTTGGAATGTTGGGAGGCTGGCCAGTCACAGCCATTTATGCAAATAATCCGACAGTTGCAGCCAATCGAAACGCTGGCACATATTCGCTCGGTCGCACCACCCACCCACCGCCCGCAAACACTGACTTTTATTATATACATAGATAATAATGATGATATTCATTCAGCCTCTGCTGCTATTACTACTACTAATAATAATAACAACAATAATAGGTTCCTAGAGTAGAAGGAGACCTCCAAGGGCCATCCAGTCCAACCTCCTTCTGCCATAAGGGAAAAACACAATCAAAGCATTCCTCACAGATGGCCATTCAGCCTCTGATAATAATAATAACAACAACAACAAATAACGGGTTCCTAGAATAGGAAGAGACCTCCAAGGGCCATCCAGTCCAACCTCCTTCTGCACCTGGGCGGCGTCGGGAGCCTGTGGGGCGGGACTGAGCCTTCCTCCCGCCCTGACTGCGATCTACCAGTAGATCGCGATCTACCGAATGAACACCCCTGCTTTAGATCTTAGGAAGCTGATTCTTGTTTGAAGGCAATAGCATGCTGGCTGATATCCAAACAGAAGATGGGCTGGAGATGTCACTGCCTTGGTCCTTTCATCACTGCCGCCCCCCCCCCCCTTGTCGTGGGGGAGAGGCTTGCATACCCTAATGAAGTTGTGAGCTATGCTGGCGGTGGCATAATAGTCATTGGTAGGGCCTCCCATGCCAAACAAGTGACAACCAAAGGGTCTGACAAAGAGCAGGATGGGCTCTCTAGCCTTTTGGCAACCATCCTAAGAGAAGGTGCTCGTCTAACCCTGTAAGGTCAACCATCTAAGACAGTGGTTCTCAACCTTCCTAATGCTGTGACCCCTTAATACAGTTCCTCATGTTGTAGTGACCCCCAATCATATAATTATTTCAATGCTACTTCACAACTGTGATTTTGCTAGTGTTATGAAGCGTAATGTAAATATCTGAAAGGCAGGATGTATTTTCATTCACTGGACCAAATTTGGCACATATTCCCAAATTTGAATACTGGTGGGATTGGAGGGAGAGATTGTGATTTGGGAGTTGTAGTTGCTGGGATTTATAGTTCACCTACAATCAAAGAGCATTCTGAACCCCACCAATGGAGGAATTGAACCAAACTTGGGACACAGAATTCCCATGACCAACAGAAAATACTGGAAGGGTTGGTGGCATTGACCTTAAGTTTAGTTCACCTACATCCCGAGAGTACTGTCAATGCAAAACAATGATGTATCTGGACTAAACTTGGCATGAATATCAATATGCCCAAATGTGAACACTGGTGGAGTTTGGGGTAAATAAACTTGACATTTGGGAGTTGTAGTTGCTAGGATTTATAGTTGACCTACAATCAAAGAGCCTTTTGAACTCCACCAAAGATAGAATTGGGCCAAACTTCACACACACACACCCCATGATCGACAGAAAATGCTGTGTTCTCTGATGATCTTTGGCGACCCCTCTGACACCCCCTCGTGACCCCTCCAGGGGTCCCGACCCCCAGGTTGAGAAACACTGATCTAAGAGAAGGCAACTCTAATCAAACCTACGACCTGAGGACCTCGCTGCCACCATCCTAAGCTTGCTAGGCCTCGGCAGACAAACCTTTGGTTTAAAGGGTGAGGCCAGTTCTGTGCACGCTGCGCTCCACCAGAAAAATCCATTGCACAGGCTCGAAGGACACATCCAACTTCCGTAAAAGCCCTGTAGCGATAGGCGGGGGACGAAACGTCAGGTGTAAAGATGCACTGGAAGCCGCAGACCGAACTCTGCATGCAGGCGGTTCAGGACTTTGGTCGCTCGAGACTGACCCGTGAGATGACAGTCTTGTTCGGCAGCATCCTGAACGACCAAGCAGCCTTCTTTAAGGAGAGCACTGCTTGCGCCATATGGAGAGGGGCCAAGAAAAGGTGGCCTAATCCCTCACCCCCATCTACTCGGTTGGCTAACCACGGCCAATGGGCATCTTCCAATGCGGTCGAACAAATACAAAGAAACAAAGGCCAACACCTGCCTGCAAAGGTGCAAACAGACTGACGCTTGCATGTTAGAACATCAGAACCATGCAAGATTCTGCAGATAGTGGACGTCCTGAGCGTCGTTCTGCTCTAATAGCCCATGAACTATCACGGCTTAATATTGACATCGCTGCTCTCAGTGAAGTTTGTCTCCATGAGGAAGGCAGCCTTAAAGAACATAGTGCTGGCTACACACTCTACTGGTCTGGCAAACCCAAAACTGAAAAACATCTTTCAGGAGTAGGCTTTATGATTAAAAACTCCATTGCCTCTAAACTCGAAATGTTGCTACTTCCTGGCGGGTGTCAGGTGGTACAATACCGGCTAAGCTAGGATGGGATGTGTGAATATAATTGTATTTTAGTGTCAAATGCTGGAGGGTTTTATATTGTGTTTTATACTGCAATTGTGATGTAGGCCCGTGTTTCTCAACCTTTTTTTGAGCCGCGGCACACTTTTAACATTAAAAAAATCCGGGGGCACACCACCAACCAAAATGACACAAAATGACACTCTAACACAGTAAAGAACGGCTGGGGATGGTGGCCTGCTGGGAGCAGCTGCTGGGAGTGCCAAAGCCAGGGAGGGGCGGGCCAGGCCGTGCCATGCCCACCCCTCCCCCGTCTTCACCTCTCCCAGCAGCTGCTCCAGCCTTGAAGGGGCAGTGCCAAGCCAGCGGTGCCAGAGCCAGCACAATGGTGGCTTCGCACTGTCCCCTCAAGGCTGGAGCAGCTGCTGGGAGTGCCGAAGCCAGGGGAGGGGGCAGAGCCAGGTCGCACCATGCGCCGCCCCTCCCCCAGCATCACCTCTCCCAGTAGCTGCTCCAGCCTTGAGGGGCCAGTGCCAAGCCAGCGGTGCCAGAGCCAGCACAATGGTGGCTTCGCACTGTCCCCTCAAGGCTGGAGCAGCTGCTGGGAGTGCCAAAGCCGGGGAGGGGGCGGAGCCAGGCGCCATGCCTCGCCCCTCTCCCCAGCTTCAGCTCCCACGGAGGAGCATGAGCAGTGGATGGGCTTCAGTGGGCGGGGCTCCTCCACGCGGCTTCAGCGAGCGAGGGGCAAGAGTCATGGCGGATTGGAGGCTGGCTGGGGAAATGGCCGAAGGAGGCGGCGCCCTGGCCCCTTTTTTTCTTTGCCACCGCCCGGCCCTTCTTCCTCCTCCCCCAAGCAGCAGGAGTTCGGCAGGAGGAGGGGGGAAGGAAGGGCGGCAGAGGGCTTTTCTTGCGGCACAGCACGAGGTCCGTCACGGCACACTAGTGTGCCACGGCACACTGGTTGAGAAAGACTGATGTAGGCATCAAATTATGCCTTTTGGAAGCCGCTCTGAGTCCCCCCTCGGGGTAAAATGCCATAAATAATAAATAAGCCAGACCTGGGCATCTTGCGGCCCGCCGGCCGATTCTGACCGGCCCATGGATCCTTTGGCGCCCGGGGAGAAGGACGTCAGGGGTGGGGCCATTTCCACAAGAGGAAGGGCTGCCGCTGCTGCCATCCCTTTCCAGGCTGTGGGGCCTGCATCGGCAGACAGCCCGCTGCTCCAGAGAACGATCGGAGGAGCGGCGGCTTTGGAGTGCCTGCCGTCCCGGGAGGCGATCCGGGCCTGCAGCGGGAGCAGTCGGCAACCTGCAGCGGCTGATCGCCCTGGCGACCTGGAAGACTCAATCGTCTTCCGGGTCGCCAGGGCGATCAGCCGATCGGGAACGGCTCTAACGGAATGGCTGGGGGCGAGAGCGGGCGGGGGCCTGCAGCATCCGATCGCCTGCTGCTCTGCTGTGCTGCTGCGGCGGCTGGGTCCGCTTTGCCATCCTCTGGGCTGGGTCCATTGGGCCATTCCATCTTGGGATCCTTCCTCTCTTGAGGATGTCAGCCTCCATCTTGGTTCGCACCTTGTCTTCTTGAATTTCATTTTATTTTAGTCAGCCGCTCATATCGGCTGACATTGACAAGACTTTACGATCATAGCTCCAACTCTCTGGAATGCTCTGCCAAAAGATGTGCAAGGTTTGAGATATTTAACAAAGTTCCGCAGAGTGTGCAAGACGTTTTTATTCCAGCAGGCTTTCGAGGTCTGATCTGGTTAATCAGCTGTAAATAATTTTTATAGTTTTTAGTTAAGAGTTTAATTCTTTCTGTTGTTTCAAAGTGTGTTTTTATATTCTCTGTAAGCCATCCTGAGCCCTCGGGGAAGGACGGCATGCAAAACTGAATAAATAAATAAATAAAAATAAATAAATAAATAAAATATGTTTTAACTAGTTTTTTCTCACTTCACGGAGGAGTTCGTCCAGGTTCTGATGGCAACTCAAAACACGCAGCGCTTTTTCCTGCAGTTGGTGTCCGTTTCGACGTCCGTGTCGCAGCTGCATCGATCTTCCCGCTGAGCATAGCAAGGGAGAAAAGAGGCAAATGCATTGGGTTAAGGCAGTGTTTCCCAACCTTTTTTGAGCTGCGGTACACTTTTAACATTAAAAAAATCCGGGGGTACACCACCAACCAAAATGACACTCTAACACAGTAAAGAACGGCTGGGGGATGGTGACCTGCTGGGAGCAGCTGCTGGGAGTGCCGAAGCCGGGGGAGGGGGAGGAGCCAGGTCGCGCCATGCCCCGCCCCTCCACACGGCTTCAGTTCTCCCACAGCTTTGCCAGCCTTGAGGGGGCAGTGCCAAGCCAGCGGTGGCAGAGCCAGCACAATGCTGGCTTGGCACTGCCCCTCAAGGCTGGTGAAGCTGTGGGAGTGCTGAAGCCGGGGCGAGGGGGCGGAGCCAGGCCGCACCATGCCCCCGGCTTCAGTTCTTTTACACAGGAGAAGCATGAGTGGTGGACGGGCTTCAGTAGGCGGTGCTCCTCCTCCGTGCGGCTTCAGCGAGCGAGGGGTGAGAGTCGTGGCGAGAGTCATGGCGGATTGGAGGCTGGCTGCGGAAACGGCTGAAGGAGGCGGCGCCCCGGCCCCTTCTTCTTTTTCTTCGTCACCGCTCGGCCCTTCCTCCTCCTCTCCCAAGCAGCAGGAGTTCGGCAGGAGGAGGGGGGAAGGAAGGGGGGCAGAGAGCTTTTCTCACGGCACACCTGATGATCGCTCACGGCACACTAGTGTGCCACGGCACACTGGTTGAGAAACACTGGGTTAAGGAAACAGATGTAACAAAATGGGTGTCAGTAAAGACTAGAAAACCATTTGATTGAGCCAGTGTTGAACTGATATTTTTAAATCAACGTAGTTAATATTTATTTATTTATTTATTTACGCCCTTCTCACCCCGCAGGGGACTCAGAGCGGATTACAATGTACACATTACATTTGGACACACACACACACACACAAGACAGACAGAGGCAATTTAACATCTGGCCACCAGGGGGAGCTGCCGCACTCCTTCATTCCTCAGCGTGTTTCCTGGAGATCTCTTTTTATGGCCTCGTAAATCAGTTAAATTTAGCCTCCCCACTAAGTGGTACCTTAATTTCCTACTTGACAGATGCAACTGTCTTTCGGGTTACAAAGGTCGACAACAGGCTACACAATAGGTCGAGAGCCCACCTCGAACCGGGCAGGCCTCTTGAGCATACAGAATGCAAACACCTTTCAAAGAGCATCTACGAGCATACAAGGTGCAAATACCTTTTGAAAAAGGCCTCTGATCATGCACGGAGTGCAAATACCTATGAGTATGCACAGAGTACAAATACCTATTGAGAAGGCTTCTGAGCATGCAGAGTGCAAATACCTCTGAACATGCACAAAATGCAAATATTTATTGAGAAGACCTCTGAGCATGCACAGAGTACAAATACCTTTTGGAGAAGGCCTCTGAGCATGCATGGTGTGCAAATACCTTTCAAGAGGGGTCTCTGAGCATGCACTGTATGCAAATACCCTTCAAAGGGGCCCCTGAGCATGTAAAGAGTGCAAATACCCTTTAAAGGGGCCCCTGAGCATGTAAAGAGTGCAAATACCCTTTAAAGGGGCCTCTGAGCATGTAAAGAGTGCAAATACCCTTCAAAGGGGCCTCTGAGCATGTAAAGAGTGCAAATGCCCTTTAAAGGGGCCCCTGAGCATGTAAAGAGTGCAAATGCCCTTCAAAGGGGCCCCTGAGCATGTAAAGAGTGCAAATGCCCTTTAAAGGGGCCCCTGAGCATGTAAAGAGTGCAAAAACTCTTTAAAGGGGCCTCTGAGCATGTAAAGAGTGCAAATACCCTTCAAAGGGGCCCCTGAGCATGTAAAGAGTGCAAAAACCCTTTAAAGGGGCCCCTGAGCATGTAAAGAGTGCAAATACCCTTTAAAGGGGCCCCTGAGCATGTAAAGAGTGCAAATACCCTTTAAAGGGGCCTCTGAGCATGTAAAGAGTGCAAATACCCTTTAAAGGGGCCTCTGAGCATGTAAAGAGTGCAAATACCCTTTAAAGGGGCCCCTGAGCAGGTAAAGAGTGCAAATACCCTTTAAAGGGGCCCCTGAGCATGTAAAGAGTGCAAATACCCTTTAAAGGGGCCCCTGAGCATGTAAAGAGTGGAAATACCCTTTAAAGGGGACCCTGAGCATGTAAAGAGTGCAAATGCCCTTCAAAGGGGCCCCTGAGCATGTAAAGAGTGCAAATGCCCTTCAAAGGGGCCCCTGAGCATGTAAAGAGTGCAAATGCCCTTCAAAGGGGCCCCTGAGCATGTAAAGAGTGCAAATGCCCTTCAAAGGGGCCCCTGAGCATGTAAAGAGTGCAAATGCCCTTCAAAGGGGCCCCTGAGCATGTAAAGAGTGCAAATACCCTTCAAAGGGGCCCCTGAGCATGTAAAGAGTGCAAATACCCTTCAAAGGGGCCTCTGAGCATCCACAGAGTGCAAATACCCTTCAAAGGGGCCTCTGAGCATGTAAAGAGTGCAAATGCCCTTTAAAAGGGGCCCCTGAGCATGTAAAGAGTGCAAAAACTATTTACAGGGGCCTCTGAGCATGTAAAGAGTGCAAATACCCTTCAAAGGGGCCTCTGAGCATGTAAAGAGTGCAAAAACTCTTTAAAGGGGCCCCTGAGCATGTAAAGAGTGCAAATACCCTTTAAAGGGGCCGCTGAGCATGTAAAGAGTGCAAATACCCTTTAAAGGGGCCTCTGAGCATGTAAAGAGTGCAAATACCCTTTAAAGGGGCCTCTGAGCATGTAAAGAGTGCAAATACTCTTTAAAGGGGCCTCTGAGCATGTAAAGAGTGCAAATACCCTTTAAAGGGGCCTCTGAGCATGTAAAGTGCAAATACCCTTTAAAGGGGCCTCTGAGCATGTAAAGAGTGGCAAAATACCCTTTAAAAGGGCTATAAAGGGGCCTCTGAGCATGTAAAGAGTGCAAATACCCTTTAAAGGGGCCCTGAGCATGTAAAGAGTGCAAATACCCTTTAAAGGGCAAATACCCTTTAAAGGGGCCTCTGAGCATGTAAAGAATGGAAATACCCTTTAAAGGGCCCCCTGAGCATGTAAAGAGTGCAAATACCCTTTAAAGGGGCCTCTGAGCATGTAAAGAGTGGAAATACCCTTTAAAAGGGCCTCTGAGCATGTAAAGAGTGCAAATACCCTTTAAAGGGCCCCCTGAGCATGTAAAGAGTGCAAATACCCTTTAAAGGGGCCTCTGAGCATGTAAAGAATGGAAATACCCTTTAAAGGGCCCTGAGCATGTGAGTGCATGGTGCAAATACCCTTTAAAGGGGCCTCTGAGCATGTAAAGAGTGCAAATACCCTTTAAAGGGCCCCCTGAGCATGTAAAGAGTGCAAATACCCTTTAAAGGGGCCTCTGAGCATGTAAAGAGTGCAAATACCCTTTAAAGGGCCCCCTGAGCATGTAAAGAGTGCAAATACCCTTTAAAGGGGCCTCTGAGCATGTAAAGAGTGCAAATACCCGTTAAAGGGCCTCTGAGCATGTAAAGAGTGTGCAAAATACCCTTTAAAGGGGCCTCTGAGCATGTAAAGAGTGCAAATACCCTTTAAAGGGGCCTCTGAGCATGTAAAGAGTGCAAATACCCTTTAAAGGGGCCTCTGAGCATGTAAAGAGTGCAAATACCCTTTAAAGGGGCCTCTGAGCATGTAAAGAATGGAAATACCCTTTAAATACCCTTTAAAGGGGCCTCTGAGCATGTAAGTAAAGTGCAAATACCCTTTAAAAGGGGCCTCTGAGCATGTAAAGAGTGCAAATACCCTTTAAAGGGGCCTCTGAGCATGTAAAGAGTGCAAATACCCTTTAAAGGGGCCTCTGAGCATGTAAAAGTGCAAATAGTGCAAATACCCTTTAAAGGGGCCTCTGAGCATGTAAAGAGTGCAAATACCCTTTAAAGGGGCCCTGAGCATGTAAAGAGTGCAAATACCCTTTAAAGGCCTCTGAGCATGTAAAATGCAAATACCCTTTAAAGGGGCCTCTGAGCATGTAAAGAGTGCAAATACCCTTTAAAGGGCCCCCCTGAGCATGTAAAGAGTGCAAATACCCTTTAAAGGGGCCTCTGAGCATGTAAAGAGTGCAAATACCCTTTAAAGGGGCCTCTGAGCATGTAAAGAGTGCAAATACCCTTTAAAGGGGCCTCTGAGCATGTACCCTTTAAAGGGGCCTCTGAATGTAGAGTGCAAATACCCTTTAAAGGGGCCTCTGAGCATGTAAAGAGTGCAAATACCCTTTAAAGGGGCCTCTGAGCATGTAAAGAGTGCAAATACCCTTCAAAGGGGCCTCTGAGCATGTAAAGAGTGCAAATACCCTTTAAAGGGGCCTCTGAGCATGTAAAGAGTGCAAATACCCTTTAAAGGGGCCTCTGAGCATGTAAAGAGTGCAAATACCCTTCAATGGGGCCTCTGAGCATGTAAAGAGTGCAAATACCCTTCTACGGGGCCTCTGAGCATGTAAAGAGTGCAAATACCCTTCAAAGGGGCCTCTGAGCATGTAAAGAGTGCAAATACCCTTCAAAGGGGCCTCTGAGCATGTAAAGAGTGCAAATACCCTTCAAGGGGGCCTCTGAGCATGCACAGAGTGCAAATACCCTTCAAAGGGGCCTCTGAGCATGCACAGAGTGCCTCTCCTCACTAGCCACCTACCTAGTAAGACAGAAAGGGTCATTCTGGCCCCTCTTCGCCCTTCTTTTTCCTCTCTCTCCAACATTGCCGACCCCTCCTTTGCCGAAGCCTGAGCCGCGCTCCTCCTCCCTCACTTCTCCCTCCTTCAAAACAGCCCAGAAGCAACCAGCGCGCGCTGCAATCTCATTGGCCGTCTCCTGAGCACCGTAGCCAATGGGGAGGATACCTCGGACAGGTCCCGCCCCTCAAGAAGGAGTTGAGGCCATTTTAGTAGTGGCAGCAGAACGTGGCCGCCATCTTTGGAAGGGAAGAAGAAAGTGGGCGGGTTTTCCCCTGTCATTGCAGAGGGAGCCAGACAACTATTTAACGCATGCGCATTAGCAGCCCATGGGATTCTATTGGTTCAAACTAACTTGTCCCAATATGGACCTTTAGTGGGGAATTGCCATTTTTACACACATTTATAGACCCATAGCAGTCTATATTTCTGGTTTTTCTTTGGTATTTCTTTACAAATTGTATACACCCTTAACATCTCATAATTCAGGGGGCAAATGTAAACAAATTACAATTCTGGAGACATATATACAGTATATAGCTCTAGACACTTTCTCCAACTTTTCTCCAATTTGTTTATCCCTTCCAAAAAAATAAGGTTTGTCGAGGTCATCAAAATAGATGTTTGTTTGTGAGATGATTTCATTGTTGGAGTCGAATCTCTTTCCGCCGAGACATTTCTTCAGGTTTGGAAACAAGAAATAGTCACTCGGGGCTAAATCCGGAGAATAGGGCGGATGAGGGAGCAATTCGTATCCCAATTCATGGATTGTTTCCATGGAAACTGCACATGTGTGCACCCTTACATTGTCCTGGTGCAAAAGAACTTTTTTCTTGGCCCAATGCGGTCGATTTTTCCAAATCCTCATTAAATCGACCCAATAAGTTGGCATAATATTCGCCATTGGTTGTTTCACCCTTTTGAAGGTAGTCAATGTGGATTATACCGCGTGCATCCCAAAAAAAACCAGTCGCCATGACTTTATTGGCTGACAAACCCACCTTGCCTTCTTTGGTGCCATTGATTCGAGAAACCCACTGTTTTGACTGCTGTTTGGTCTCTGGTGTGTTGGGGTGGATCCACGTTCCGTCCACGGTTACAAAACGGCACAAACACTCGTCCATATTGCGGTTGAACAACGCCAAACACTCCTGCGAAATTGTCACACGGTTGCGTTTGCGGTCGATTGTGAGCAAACGTGGCACCCATCTTGTGGAAAGCTTTCTCATACCCAAGTGATCATTTAAAATTGAAACCACTGAGCCACGTGAGATGCCCATGGCTTCCACAATCTCTCGCGCTTTCAATCTCCGATCGGCCAACACCATATCGTGAATTCTTTCAATTGTTTCGGGTGTGGAGACCTCAACTGGGAGTCCAAAACGTTCGGCATCTTCCGTGCTTGTACGGCCACAACGAAATTCAGTCAACCACTTTTTTTACCATTGAAATTGATGGTGCAGAGTCCCCATCGTATTTATCAAGCTTAGCCTTGGTTTGAGTGATGGTTTTTTTCTGCAACAAATAATGCTTAATGAGCACACAAAATTCACTTTTTCCCATTTTCTCCTTCAATCACGTGGTAGTCTGCTATCAATGGCTGTCAAACACAAACTAAATGACACAGCTTGTTCACATTTTGACAGGAGTCAACTGACAGATGCCTGTTGTCAGGAGCAGGCACTTGCTTCTCTTCAGTTAGAGAGGCAGGCAACAAAAAATTCAAAAAGTCACAGACTTATTGACCCATTCAATTCGTATAAAACTTTGTATTGAATTGTATTTAATAATATTGGACAGTCATTTCATCATTTATTCCACTCAGCATTCCTTCCTGGTTCATTCCATTCCAGTCTTCAGGATCTGGTGTCGCCTCCTCTGTCTCTCATTGGTCAAGAATTACCTTTCAAATGCAAGAATCTGACAGCTTCATGATTGGCTGAGGCACTGCAAAGCTGTCCGCGCCTCCCTGCCAGCTGATGACTCCAACCAATCAGTATGAAGCCAGCAAAGGGGGGCGGGGTAGGGGAGTTTGAACTTTGACATCTCTGTTTTCTCTATAACAGCTGGAATTGTGGGAGTTGAAGTCCAAAATACCTGGAGGGCCCAAGTTTGCCCATGCCTGGTGTAGATACACTTAGGGAGTGCCCTGGGATCCCCAGCTTTGACTCACAGAAGGGACAAAATGTGTCATATAGTTTGCCAAAGGTGAGAAAGAGAGAGCGATAAGGGCTGGTAAACATTGAGCCTTGGCAAATAATGACAGAACCAGAAAGGAATGTTTTCCAAAGGGCCAAAGAAGGGGCGGATGACATAAAGGAAGAAGCCAAGGAAGGCAAGTTGGGCTAAACCAGGATCAGGACCCTTTGTGCTTAAGGTGCGGCTACTCTACACAGTTGAATGAATGCAGTTTAACTCCACTTTAACCACCATGGCTCAATGCTATAGAATCCAGGGACCTATAGTTGCCTATGCCTTCTCTGCCCAAGAGTGCCAAACTACAACTCCCACAATTTCATAGCACGATGGCCCTTAAAGTGGAATCAAACTGCATTAATTCTAGAATGTAGAGATCACAGAACAGGGGTGGGGAACCTTTTTGACTCAGAGAGCCATGAAAGCAAAATATTTGGAAATTTATTTCACTGAGAGCCATATAATATATATAATATATTTTAAGACTGAATTCAACTCAATGTGAATCTATACGTACATACGATGAGAAAAGGATTCCCCCGGCAGAATGACAGGACACTTCAGACCCGGCTCTGCAAAAGGCACGCTCAGGACTCTGGGAAGGAAGAGAAGACGGAAGGAAGGAAGGAAGGGGGAAGGAAAGACAGAGGAAATAAAGGAGGGAGGGGGAGAGGAAGAAAGACAAGAAGAACTATGGAAAAGGAGGGAAAGAAAAGCAGGAGAGAGACAAGGAGCGGAAAAGAAAGAAGGATATGGGAAGAGAGGAAAGGGTGGGGAAAAGAAAGGGAGTGAGGAAAAGTTAAAATAATGAAGGGAAAAGAAGAAAAGAAAGAAGGGGAGAGAGAAGGAAGTGAAAAGAAAGGAAGGAGAAGGAAAGGAAGACTTGGGAAAGAATAGAAGAGGAAGGGAGGAAGAGGGAGGGAGGGAGAATGGAGGAAAGAAGGAAGGGGAGAGAGGGAGGGAAAAGGAAGGAGAGAAGGAAAGGGTGAAGGGGAGAAAGAAAGAAAGAAAGAAAGAAGAGGAAGGAAGGAAGGAAGGGAGGGAGGAAAGAAAGAAAGAAAGGCGAGAATGGAGGAAAGAAGGAAGGGGAGAGAGGGAGGGAAAAGGAAGGAGAGGAGACAAGGAAGAGGAATTAAGGAACAAAGAGGGAGGGAGGAAAGAAGGGAGGGAGAGAGGGAGGAAAAAGAATGAAAGAAAAAGAGGGGAAAAGCAAGAAAGAGGAAGGAAGGAAGGAAGGAAGGAAGGAAGGAAGGAAGGAAGGAAGAAGAGGGCACGGGGCCAAGGCAGACCTTGGTGTTGACGTTGGCGAGGCAGTTCCTCTGGAAAGCGTTGAAGAGGCAGCGGCTCTTGAGCTGCCCGACGATGAGGGCGATGAGCTGGGCATCCCCCGGGGGCAGCGTGGCCGGGTCCACGGCGCCAGGGCCAGGCCCGCCTTCGCCACCTCCCCCGAGGCCCATGGCGGAGGACGAAGAGGAAGACAAGGACGAGGTGGCGGCGCTGGTCTCCGCCATCCCCGGCGAAGAGCCCCGAGAGCAGCGGAGGATGAGGAAGAGGCGGCGATGGCGGCGCAGAAGCGGCAGTCGCAGCGCATTTGCATCACTCCTCCTCGCTGCATGGTGGGAAACCGAGGCCCGGGCAGCTCTGGAGAGCCAGATGCAATCATGAAAAGAGCCACACCTGGCTCCCGAGCCATAGGTTGCCTACCCCTGTCATAGAATCATTGAGTTGGAAGAGACATTGTTGGCCATCCAGTTCAACTCCGTTCTGCCATGAAGCAGGAAAATCGCATTCAAAGCACCCTCGGCAGATGGCTATCCAGCCTCTTCTTAAAAGCCTCCAAAGAAAGAGCCTCCATCACACTCTGGGGCAGAGAGTTCCACTGCTGAACAAATGCACCCCTTCTCTTGCACCTCATTGGATCCATGAGTCCAAAGGCACTGCCCATTCCTTGCATCTAGATTTACATCTACACTGTACGATTAATGCAGACTGACACCACTTTAACTGCTGTGGGATTGTGGGAAATTGTAGTTTTACAAAGGTCCTGAGCCTTCTCTGCCAAAGAGTGATGGTGCCTACCTAAACTACTACTCCCAGGATGCCATTGCATTATTTTATTTTTATTTATTTATTTCACGATATTTATATGCCGCCCTTCTCAACCCCAAAGGGGACTCAGAGCGGCTTACAGCAAACTGCAAACACAACAAACTACATGACTGCCATAGCACAACATCAGTACTACACATCACATTGCACTATATAACATTATATCGCAATATCATTAGCAATATTGCATGTAAAACAAATATATAATTATAATATCACAATATCATTAGTAGTATTCTATTGTATCAATGTATATACAGTATATTATACCATACTCATATTATATTATATCATAACTATCTTATACTACATTACATTATAATTATTATATTATAATATATTGTCATTATAATAGAATATAACATCATATTATATTATCATTATTATAAAATAATACATTACATTACAATTATATTATAACATAATACAATATATTGACATTATAATTATACTAGCTGTACCCGGCACGCGTTGCTGTGCCCTATTTAGGAGATGCGAGATGTAAGGGTTGGAAATGATGTTACTTACGGTCTTGGTGGGGTCATGTAGGCATGAATGGCGCACTTTCTATGTGTGCTCCAAATGATGTCATCTGGAAGCATGAGTTGTATTGTCTTATATAGCGGAGGAAGTGTTTTGATTCTGGAGTGTGTCCACTCAGCAAAGTCTGTAGTGGTTGTGGAGGAGTGGCAAGTGGTGGTAGAGAGACTTTACCGGCTAGGCAGCACATTCCCGGTGTTTCTGCTGGGTATTTCAGGGCTTTGCAGTGTGTGCAGATGTGCGTTAGGGTGCCAATGTCGGCCTCTGGTGCCATGCTGTAGTCTTCTGCAGCGTTGTATCTGAAGGCTAGGCGGTGGAATTGGGTGTGGTGTTTTTGAAGTGTGTGTTCTGTGTTGCGACGGCGGTTTTCTGCGCTACTTGCGCGCTGCGGTTGTGTTGCATTTCTGCGTCTTTGTTGTTCCTGGCTGCGCGCTTCTTGTCGTGCAGTTCTTTGCATTGGTTCTTAGCTGTGCATCGTGCAGTGACCTGTTGTCTGTGTCTCTGCTGCGCAGTGTGTTTCTGTTTTGGAGTTTGTTCTGCCCTTTTTTGTTTGATGTATGTAGCGCTGTGAGTGTGTCGTCCGATGCTGTTATTTTTATAAGGCATGGCTTGTCTTTTGGGTCAGTTTATGTCTGTGTGGAAGGAAGGAATGGTTTTTGTTTGTGTGTTTGTAGGTGTTGTGTGTACGGGGTCCCGTAAGGTTGGTGGGATGGGTTGTGATTGGAAGTTGTGTTGTGTTGTGTGGGTGAATTTGCTGGAGAATTGCTCCCTCAGAGTTTGGTTTTGGCAGTTTAACCCTCAAACACCAACTGAAATCTCTCAGCATTCTAGCCTAGCCTTGGATCGCTCTTGCCAGCGTTGCTATGGTTACAGCAGTTATGCAAATCCGCCCCTATTGGCAGCCAATCATGTTGTTCAGAATGTAGAGGCTGGGTGAGTCTTTGGCTGCCCCGGAGGATGCTGGTAAATGTAGTTTTATTATTACTCGTTGTTTTGGGGGCCTTGTAGGTTTTGGGGGGGAAAGTTTCTTTGCTACAAACGTACCTTGCTCGAGGCCTATTTCTGTTGGCAAGTATTGTGTTTCTGCGTTGTATGGTTTCTTTGTTTGAGGTATACATCACATGACGTGAACCCATTTATATAATAGATTTAGTTAAAGTGGTACCAAACTGCATGGCTTCTGGAATGTGGCTGCAAAGGTTAAATAATACCTTGGAAACTACAAATCCTAGGACTCCATCACCCTGAGCCCCAGCAGTTAAACCATCGTCCTGGGTTTTACCTTACTTTTCCCAATCTGGTAGCACTTCCACCCTTTTGCATTGGATACGGCGTTCCTTTAAAATATATATTCCCCACTTTTCCCTCCCTACCTGTTGCCCAGGTGAGCCAGGTTTGCTCACCTGACCCAGGTCACCTAAAAGGCTGTGGATGCATTTGCCCAGCAGCCATTTTTGGTGCATTTCTGCAGAGGAAGATTTTAATGGACGGCTTCCTAGGTATGTATTGTATTATTAAGGGCCTTTTCTCCAACCTTAAGAATATCCCCTTTTTTGATTGCAAATAATAGGCCCCCTCTGATCCACTGGGCATTCACATAATTCATTTGCCTGGGGTAGACTTGTCCCTTGACATATTATCCTCCACCTTAATACACAAGGGCTGCCCTGTATTTGAGCACACGCAGAGGGGATGCTATGCACCTGAGCACGTGTAGGGAGGCTTCAAAGTAACAAAAGGATCTACGCTTTATTTATTTACTAGCTTGGGGACCCGGCCCTGCCCGGGTTAATTGAGAAAGGCATTGTTTGCCAGTGCTCCCAGTTTAATGTAGATCCAATGTCAGCTGAATTCAGTAGGTGTGGTGAACTACAACTCCCATATGGAAGTCCCTTCACCCATGTTCCATGCTCCTTCAATCTGCACCACCATGTAGAGTGGGTCACGGGGGCTCTGTATGCCTAGTTTGATTGTGAGCAGTCATTGGTGTGGGTTGTAGTGGTCCCAGGAAGTGAGTGAAGGTACTGAAAATCCCATCATCCATGGTCTGCCATCCTTCAATCTGCACCAGTATGTAGAGTGTGTCATGGGGGCTCTGTGTGCCAAGTTTGGTATTGATCAGTCATTGGATGAAAGTTGCAGTGATCCCAGAGAGTGAAGGTACTGCAAGTCCCATCATCCATGATCCGTCTTCCCTCAAACCTCACCAGGATGTAAAGGGGGTAGTGGGAGTTATGTGTGCCAAGTTTGGTCTTGTTCTCTCATTGTTTGGGGTCGCAAAGGGGTCGCAAAGTGTTTTGGTCTGAAACTCCCACCATGCCTGACTGCCTCAGGCCTTTTCCTTTTCCTTACCCCCTCTGCCACTTGAGAGCGTCGGAATGTTCGTGTTGGCGACTGCCTCGGGCCTTTGCCTTCTCTCTCCTCCTCTGCCAGTTTAGAGGGTCAGAATGTTCGTGTTGGCTGGCCAATAGAGGCGTTATGCAAATACTCCCTCACTGGCAACCAATCATGTCAGAATGTAGAGGCCGGGAGCCAATCAGAACGCTGCCACATACATACAAACAAACATACAAACAAACCCACAAACATTCCGCTTTATTATATATAGAGATTTATTTTTATTTATTTATTATTTACATTATTTCTCCCCCCTCTCCTCACCCCCGCAGGGGCACTCAGAGCGGCTTATATGGCAACAATTCAATGCCGTAGGGCAGGGCTGTCCAACTGGCAGCCCTGGGGCCGGACCCGGCCCCCCAGCCTGTTGGACACGGCCCCCGCTACCCCAAGCAAGATTTTTTTCCAAAAATTTTTTTTCAAAAACATTTTTTGAAAAAAATGGCGGTGGGGGGGCGGCGGAGGCGGGACAGCACTGCCGTAGGGAATCTATGGCTCGGGAGCCAGATGTGGCTCTTTTCATGATTGCATCTGGCTCTCCAGAGCAGCACCGGGTCTCAGTTTCCCAGCATGCAGCGGGAAGGAGTGACGCAAATGCGCCACAACTGCCGCTTCCACACCTCCATCGCCGCCTCTTCCTCATTCCTCGCTGCTCTCAGGGCCCTGCGCCCTCTTCGCTAGGGATGGCGGAACCCGGCGGCGCCTCGTTCTTGTCTTCCTCTCTGTCCTCCACCACGGGCCTTGGGGGAGGCAGTCGAGGCGGGCCTGGCCCTGGCACCGCGGACCTGGCCTTGCTGCCCCTGGGGGACGCCCAGCTCATTGCCCTCATCGTCGGCAGCTCAAGAGCCGCTGCCTCTTTGACGCCTTCCAGAGAGACTGCCTCACCAACATCGACACCAAGGTCCACCTTGGCCTCGCGCCCTCCTCCCCCTTCCTGCCTTCCTTTCTCTTCCTTTCATTTTCCCTCTTTTTCTTTCATTCTTTTCCCTCCCTCTCTACCTTCTTTCCTCCCTCCCTCTTCGTTCCTTCCTTCCTCTTCCATTCTTTCCTTCTCTCCTTCCTTTTCCCTCCCTCTCTCCCCTTCCTTCTTTCCTCCATTCCCCCTCTTCCTTCCTTTCTCTTCTTTCTTTCTCTCCTTCACCCTTTCCTTCTCCTTCTCTTCTTCCTTTTCCCTCCCTCTCTCCCCTTCCTTCTTTCCTCCATTCTCCCTCTTCCTTCCTCTTCCTTCCTTTCTTTCTCCCTTTCAACCTTTCCTTCTCTCCTTCCTTCCTTCCCTCCCTCCCTCTTCCTTCCTTCTTTCCTCTATTCTCCCTCTTCCTTCCTTCCTTCCTTCCTCTTTTTTCTCCCCTTCACCCTTTCCTTCTCTCCTTCCTTTTCCCTCCCTCTCTCTTTCCTTCTTTCCTCCATTCTCCCTCCCTCTTCTATTCCCTTTTCCCAAGTTTTCCTCTCCTTCTCCTTCCTTTCTTTTCACTTCCCTTTCTCTCCCCTTCTTTCTTTTCTTCTTTTCCTTCATTCTTTTACTTTTTTTCTCATTCCCTTTCCTTTCCCCACCCTTTCCTTTCCTCCCTTCCCATTTCCTTCTTTCTTTTCCCCTCCTTGTCTCTCTCCTGCTTTTCTTTTCTTCCTTTTCCATAGTTTGTTCTTTTCTTTCTTCCTATCCCCCTCCCTCCATTATTTCCACTCTCTTTCTTTCTTTCCCCCTTCCTTCCTTCCTTCCTTCTGTCTTCTCTTCCTTCCCAGAGTCCTGAGCGTGCCTTTTGCAGAGCCAGGTCTGAAGTGTCCTGTCATTCTGCCAGGGGAATTCTTTTCTCAAAGTATGCGCGTATAGACTCACATTTAGTTGAATTCAGTCTTAAAATATATTATATCTATTCTATGGCTCTCACTGAAATACATTTCCAAATATTTTGCTTTCATGGCTCTCTGAGTCAAAAAGGTTCCCGACCCCTGCCGTAGGGATACAATATATTAAAAAAAACCTATACAAAGTACAGATTAAAATACATTAATTACAATAACATTATGATTCTACACAATCCAGAAAGCCTTTCCATATCGACAATCACAAGGCCCGTTTCAATGTTCAGCGCCATTATATTTATTGTCCAAACGCCTGGTTCCACAGCCACGACTTTAATTTCTTTCTGAAAGAAAGGAGGGGATGATGCCGATCTAATTTCACCGGGGAGCGAGTCCCATAGGCGGGGGGTCACCACCAAGAAGGCCCTGTCCCTCATCCTCGCCAGTCATGTTTGCGAAGCTGGCAGGACTGTGAGCAAGGCTTCCCTGGTGGATCTTAAGCTACGAGGCGGAACGTAGAGGGAGATACGTTCGGACAAGTAAGCTGGGCCGGAGTCGTATAGGGCTTTATAGGCCAAGACCAGCACTTTTAATTGTGCTCGGAGATGGATCAGCAGCCAGTGGAACTGACATAACAGGGGGGTGGTATGCTCCCTGTATGACGCCCCAGTGAATAACCTGGCTGCCATCCGTTAGACTAATTGAAGTTTCCGAACAGTCTTCAAAGGCAGCCCCACATAGAGTGCGTTGCAGTAATCTATTTGGGATGTAACCAGAGCATGGACCACCGTGGCCAGATCAGACTTCCCAATGATGCCTCTGAGTGTGTGCAGAGTGGTTTCGAAGGAACAGAAGGGGGTGCAGTGCATGCAAAGGGGATGCCCTGCCTCAGTGCTACAGATGGAAATGCCCTGCCTCTGAGCATGTGCAGAGGAGCTTCAAAAGGATGAAGGACAATAGACAAGAACTGCTATGCATCTGAGCATGTGCAGGGAGGCTTCAAAGTGACAAAAGAAGCTACGATGCCTCTGAGCATGTGCAGAATAGCTTCCAAGTAGGAAAAGACCACAGACAAGGGCATGCACATGCAGAGGGGCTTCGGCACAACAGATTGAACTCCAATGCCTCTGAGCGCGTGCAGAGTGGTTTTAAAGGAGCACAAGGGCAGGTTGTTAGGAATTGTGGGAGTTGAAGTCCAAAACCACCGGCGGGCCCAAGTTTGCCCATGCCTAGTCTACACTGTGGAATTAATGCAGTTTGATACTGCTTTGACTGCCTTGGCTCACTGCTATGGGATTCTGGGAGTTGTAGTTTTGTAAGGCATTTGCTTACAAATCTAAGGATCTCATAGCATTGAGCCATGGCCGTTAAATCGGTATCAAACTGCATCAAATCCACAGTATAGATGTGCCCCTAATAGTCTTTAACAACTATACTACTATGGCAACTTAAGCCAAGTCTTCCACCTTATTGATAGTACATTATATTACCTATATTTACATAGGTAAATACTTGTAATTTTCAACTTATTGTAAAGTTTTCCTGGAGAGTGAAAAGTCAAACATATTTCAGATAGAAAAGTTAGCATTGTTTCCATCCCTTGCTTCTTGTATTTAGATTTGCATTCCTATTCTAGGAAAAGAGTTATGACATTACAAGGGTGTGTTTGTGTGTATTTACATGCACACATCACTGTTTGATGCTGTCATCACTGGTAACAAAAGCGTCACATACAAAAATATGTAGGACCTTAAATAAACACGCAGTAGCCTTTTCCCTATTTATTTATTTACGACATTTATATGCCGCCCTTCTCACAGCAGCTTACATGTTATATGTAAATATAATATATTATCAGCATAGCACAATATTAGTATTATATATTACTATATTGTACTATACTACTATACTGTAATATTACTAGTAATATTACATGTAATATAAAAATATTATTCTTACATTGTATTATTAGTATTATATTGTATTGCATTGTAATATTATCGATATTATATGTGTATACAATATATTATATTAGCACAGCACAATATCTATATAAATAAAAATGTAATGTTCATTTGTGGGATTAGCATAACACAAAAACCCACTGGATGAAAAGACACCAAATTTGGACACAATACACCTATCAGGCCAACAAGTGACCATCACTAATAAGGGGACAGCAAAGGGGACTTAAAAGCCAAAAAAAACCCCATTACAACGCATGCGTAAAAACTACATATATACGCAAACGCACATATATACAAATATATCTCGGCATTACTTCGCGAACGAAGATTCTTAGGAAGGACTCAACCCACGATTTAAAACAAGTGCGTTGATGACTAAAAAGGCCAATCTGAGATAGGCAAGGTCGGTTGCAGAAAGCACAGCAGAAAGTCTCCTTGGGTGATGTTGTTTCCAAGTTGCGGTTCTTTTTGCGTTGTCATTTCTCTTCGAAACCCGTTCGGCGTGGCTTCTCGAAAGAGGCCGCAGCATTCTGGATAGTGCATCTCCATGCCTCCCGATGTGAGGCCAGGGTGGACCATTGTTGGTGATCAATCTGGCCGAGCCTGAGATGTTGTTTCAGGGAGTCCTTATATCTCTTTTTGGGGGCGCCTCTCTTGCGCTGACCCTTGGCGAGTTCACCATAGAGTAGTATCTTTGGGAGGCGGTGGTCCTCCATCCTACAGACGTGCCCTGCCCAGCGAAGCCGTGTTCTCAATAGCATGGCCTCAATCCTGGTGACCCCTGCTTGCTCAAGGACAGCAACATTTGTCACATAGTCAGTCCAGTGTACATTTAGGATTGAGTGAAGACAGCGCTGATGAAAGCGTTCGAGGAGTCATAGGTGTTGGCGATAGGTGACCCATGTTTCAGACCCATAGAGGAGAATAGACAGTATGATAGCTCTGTACACACTGATTTTGGTGCTTTGCCTCAGGTGCTTGTTGCTTCAGACTCTTGTGAAGCCTTCCGAATGCACTCTATGCCTTTGCTAATCTGTGATCTATCTCTTTATCAATCTTGGCGCCTGAAGAGATGATGCTTCCCAGGTAGGTGAACTGCTGAACGGACTTAAGCACAGATGTGCCTTGCTGACGTGGGGATGATGGTGTTCTTCCTGTGGTGCGGGCTGGTAGAGGACTTCCCTTTTCTTCAGGCTGACTTCCAACTCAAACAGCTCTGCAGCTGTTGCAAAGCAGGATGTGAGGCGCTGCAGGGCTTCCTCTGAATGGGCGACAAGGGCAGCAATGTCTGCAAAAAGCAGCTCATGGACTTGATAGTTTAGAGTCATACAAATATATATACACATATATACACACACAAAGCACAAATATGCAGACTGGGCCACGGGAACATGTGGCAGGGGATGGCTAGTTAGTATTTTATATATATATACACACACACACACACACACACATATATATATATATATATATAACTATACCACTGTACTGTTATATTATTAGTAATATTACATGTAATATAAAAATATAATTATTATATTGTATTATTATTAGTATTATATTGTAATTCAATATCATACTATTATCGATATTATATGTGTATACAATATATTTATTTATTTATTTAAAACTTTTGTACCTCTGTAGAGGGACTCAAACCGGCTAACAGCTAATATATTATATTATATTATATTATATTATATTATATTATATTATATTATATTATATTATATTATATTATATTATATATTAGCTAACTCAGACCAGCTAACAGCTAATATATTATATTATTAGCACAGCACACCAGTAATATATTAATACTATAATATATTATATTAATATATAAGCCTGAAAGTGCCATTTCCCCCTACTAAAGTGGCAGTTGAAGGGGAGCTCCAGTGGTCATCTAGTCTAGTCCAACCCCATCCATGCAATAACACACATTTGAATCGATGTGGCAGTAACAAATTGTTGTGTTTGTCTTGCGAATGCTGCTCTCCCCATTTCTCCCTTTGTCTACGTATATGGCAACCCACATCATGAGTTCCCTTCCTGGAAGATGTTTGAAAGATCCTGGCAGAAAAAAAGGCCATTTATAGCCAGAGAGCTTTCCTCTTAAAGGGATTAAAGACAGAGGTGTCAGGATTAGAGGGCTCTATCCTTGGTCCACTTGCCTTGATCTCAGCTGGACACTTCAGCAGTTAGAGGCAAAATATAGTCACCATCTGCCTTCCGTATCTGCTGAAGCTACTCTGCATGTGCTCAGAGGCAGGACCATATTCAACTATTGTCTTTGCCTCCTTCAAAGCACTCTACGTGTGCTCAGAGGCAAGGCATTCCTTGCCTGTTGTTGTTTTGCATGCTCCACAACCCATTTGACTTTTTTCAAAGACACTCTGCACACCCTCAGAGGCAGGGCATTTCCACCCCTTGCACTGAAGTCACTCTGCATGTTATCAGAGGCAAGTCATTTCTACCTCTTGCTTTTGAATCCCCCTCCATGCGCTCAGAGGCTTATTGTTACTGTGCATGCCCATGACCCCCATGCCCTGCTCAGGGCACCGTAGCCCCTTGGGTTGCTTTGGAGCCCCTCTGCACGTGCTCAGAGGCAGGGCCTGTCCTTCTGTTGCACTGAAGCCACTCTGCGCATGCTCAGAGACACTGTGGAAACTTTTCTCGCTTCATGTGTTCAGAGGCAGGGCACCTCCTTGTCTATTGTTACTGGGCATGCCCTGCAACCCCTTCTGCTTCTTCGAAACCACTCTGCACGCGCTCAGAGGCAGGGCATTTCCTTCTGTTGCACTGAAGCCACTCTGCACATGCTCAGAGACACTGTAGAAGTTTTTCTTGCTTCATGTGCTCAGAGGCAGGGCACCTCCTTGTCTAGTGTTACTGTGCATGCCCTGCGATCCCTTCTGCTTCTTCGAAACCATTCTGCACGTGCTCAGAGGAAGGGCCTTTCCTTCTGTTGCACTGAAGCCACTCTGCACATGCTCAGAGACACCGTGGAAGGTTTTCTTGCTTCATGTGTTCAGAGGCAGGGCACTTCCTTGCCTATTGTTACTAAGCCTGCCCTGCAACTCCTTTCTGAGCCTTTGAAAGCACTCTGTATGTGCTCAGAGGCACCGTAGCTCCTTGGATTGCTTTGGTGGCCCTCTGCACATACTCAGAGGCATGTGCAGAGGGCCAACTTTTGCTTTTGAGTCCCCCTCCGTGCACTCAGGGGCAGAGCACCTCCTTGCCTATTGTTACTGTGCATGCCCTGCAACCCCTTCTGCTTCTTTGAAACCACTCTGCACGCGCTCAGAGGCACTGGAGTTCAATTGTTGCACTGAAGCCCCTCTGCATGTGCTCAGGAGCAGCAGGGCATCCCTTACCTACTGTTACCATGCATGCCCTGCAACCCTTTTCCTGAGCCTTTGAAAGCACTTTGTACATGCTCAGAGGCATGATAGCCCCTGTGGTTGCTTTGGAGCCCCTCTGCATGTGCTCAGAGGCCGGGCATCCCTTGCCTATGGTTACCGAGCATGCCCTGCAACCCTTTTCCTGAGCCCTTGAAAGCACTTTGTACATGCTCAGAGGCACTATAGCCCCTGTGGTTGCTTTGGAGTCCCTTTGCATATGCTCAGAGGCCGGGCATCCCTTGCCTATGGTTACCGAGCATGCCCTGCAACCCTTTCCCTGAGCCCTTGAAAGCACTTTGTACATGCTCAGAGGCAGGATAGCCCCTTGAGCCGCTTTGGAGCCTCTCTGCGCGTGCTCAGAGGCAGGGCCTTTCCTCCTGTTTCACTGAAGCCCCTCTGCATGTGCTCTGGGGCAGCTGGACATCCCTTGCCTACTGTTACTGTGCATGCCCTGCAACTCTTTTCCTGAGCCTTTGTACATGCTCAGAGGCACTATAGCCCATGTGGTTGCTTTGGAGTGCCTTTGCATGTGCTCAGAGGCCTCCTGCCCTTCTTCTTCCTCTGGGTGGGTGGGTAGGTGGGCTTGGCAAGGTGGGCTCCTCCTTCCTTCCTTCCTTGGCAGCCCCTCCTTTGGCTCCAGAGGCGGCGGCAACCCTCCTCCCTCCCTTCCTTCTTTCCTTCCTTCCTTCTCGAGGGGGTCTTTGTGTGTGGCCTGTCTGTCCCTGTGTGCCTGGACTGCGCCTTCGGGGCGCGTGGGGCCCGCTCCCTGGCCTGGCGGGGCCCTTCCCTGGGCAGCTGCGGCTGCTGCTTGGCTGCTGCTGGGCCTTCCTCCTCCTCCTCTTCCTCCTCCTCCTTCCTCCCCTCCTGGCTGTGGAGGCGGAGGGATGCCCGCCTGGTCCTCCCGCCCTGCCCTCCCTGGGCTTCCCCTCCTCCTCCTCCCTCCTCCTCCTCGTCCCTCCCTCCCTCTCTTCCTCCTGCGGCAGGTGTCCCTTCCGAGGATGGAGCAGGGCCCGCCATGGCCCGCCGGGCGGCCCCGCAAGAGGAGCTGCCGCCGCCGCCTTCTGGAGCCGGAGCAGGACCCCCGGAGCTGTCCCTGGAGGAGGTGCTGAAGGCCTACGAGCAGCCCCTCAACGAGGAGCAGGCCTGGGCCGTCTGCTTCCAGTGCTGCCGCGGGATCCAGGAGGGCGGGGACGGGCCCGGCGCCTGGGGGCCCAAGGGGCGCCTCTCCGGCCCCGCAGACCTCCTCCTCCGCAGGGACGGAGCCGTCGACGCCAAGGGCGAGCACGGAGTGGCCGGTGAGTCCAGGCAGGCGCCCCCAGGGGCCTCCCTTCCCTTGAAGGGCAGCGGCTCCTTTAAGAGCCACCTGGGAGCCTTATGACAGGCCCAAGGGCTGCTTTTGGGGAAGGGGTGCTTCCCAAAGAAGAGACTTTGCCCATGAGGATTGGGCTCTGCAAAAGGGGACTGGGGTCTCTCTCTTAAATAGGGCAGCGGCTCCTTTAAGAACCAACCGGGAGCCTTATTTCAGGCCCAAGGGCTTTTGGGGAAGGGGTGCTTTCCAAGAAAGAACTTACCTGCAAAAGGGGATTGGGGTCTCTCTTTTAAAAGCGCAGCGGCTCCTTTAAGGACCACCCTATGACAGACCCAAGGGCTTTGGGGGAAGGGGTGCTTCCCAAAGAAGGGACTGGTCTGCAAAAAGGGGTTGGGGTCTCTTTTTTTAAAGGGCAGCAGCTCCTTTAAGAACCAACCTATTATAGGCCCAAAGGCTTTTGAGGAAGGGGTGCTTTCCAAAGAAGGGACTGCTCTGCAAAAGGGGGTTGGGGTCTCTCTATTAAAAGGGCAGCGGCTCCTTTAAGAAGCAACCTATGACAGGCCCAAGGGCTTTTGGGGAAGGGGTGCTTCCCAAAGAAGAGACTTTGCCCATGAGGATTGGGCTCTGCAAAAGGGGACTGGGGTCTCTCTATTAAATAGGGCAGCGGCTCCTTTAAGAGCCACCCGGCAGGCAGCCCTCACACAGGCCCAAGGGCTGCTTTTGGGGAAGGGGTGCTTCCCAAAGGGACTGCTCTGCAAAAGGGGACTGGGGTCGCTCTATTAAATAGGGCAGCGGAGCCTTTTTCAGGTCCAAGGGCTTTTGGGGAAGGGGTGCTTTCCAAAGAAAGAACTTCTCTGGAAAAGGGGGTTGGGGTCTCTTTTAAAAAGGCCAGCGGCTCTTTTAAGAAGCACCCTATGACAGGCCAAAGGGCTTTTGGGGAAGGGGTGCTTCCCAAAGACAGAACTTTTCTGCAAAAAGGGGTTGGGGGTCTCTCTTTTAAAGGGGCAGCGGCTCCTTTAAGAAGCACCCTATTACAGGCCCAAGGGCTTTTGGGGAAGGAGTGCTTTCCAAAGAAGAGACTTTGCCCATGAGGACTGGCCTCTGCAAAAGGGGGCTGGGGTCTTCCTTTAAAAAAGGGGGGTGTCTCCTTTAAGAAGGACCCTATTACAGGCCAAAACATTGCCCTTAACTTTGGAGGAACTGTATCTCAATCCTTCACTATTAAAGCAGCAGCAGCAGCAATTTCCCCCATCTCCTTGCTTATTGCAAACAGGACTGCTGTTGTTGTTGTTGTTGTTAATGTTTGCTACACAACGAGATCACTATGCTGGCTTTTGTATTTAATCCCACGTCGGACACTTCCCAAGTGTCTAGGACTGAATAATGTGCGCAGATCTGAGTAGAGTGGCCTTTTCAAGCTGACAGGTGGTAATATTGTCAGTGCCGATTGTTTTTAAGTCCAGGCCAAGGTTCTTAGGCACTTCACCCAGTGTGCCAATCACTACTGGGACCCCCTTGACTGCCTTGTGCAATAATAATAATTATTATTATTAGATACATAAGCCCAGGTGAGTTCAATTTGCTTATAATATTGTATTATTATTATTATTAGATACACAACAAGGTTATTATTATTATTATTATTAGATACACAACAAGGTTAGTACAAGATCACTATGCTGGCTGTTGTATGGGATCACAGGTCGGACACTTCCCAAGTGTCTAGGACTGTGCCATGTATCGGTGAATTCTTCCCAGTAAGGTGGCTTTTCGCAGCTGACAGACAGTAATTTTGTCAGCGCCGATTGTTTTTAAGTGCAGGCCAAGGTCTTTAGGCACTGCACCCGGTGTGCCAATCACTACTGGGGCCCCGTTGACTGCCTTGTGACAGAATTATTATTATTATTATTAGATACATAAACCCAAGTGAGTTCAATATGCTTATAATATTGTATTATTATTATTATTACTACATACACAACAAGTTTACTACACAGCAAATAAGATCACTATGCTGGCTGTTGTATGGGATCACAGGTCGGACACTTCCCAAGTGTCTAGGACTGTGTCATGTATCGGTGAATTCTACATGCTGATCCCAGTAAGGTGGCTTTTTGCAGCTGACAGACGGTAATTTTGTCAGCGCCGATTGTTTTTAAGTGCAGGCCAAGGTCAGTGTGCCGATCACCAATGGGACCCCCTTGACTGGCTTGCGTCAGATTCTTTGCAGTTCAATTTTTAAATACTTGTATCATGTCAGCTTTTCCAGTTACTTCTCTTCAATCCTGATGTTTCTTGGGATTGTAACATCGACGATCCATACTTTGTTTTTTCCCACAATCATGAGGTCAGGAGCAGGCCCGGATTAACCCCTTTTGCCGCCCTAGGCCACACTTTGCAATTACGCCCCCAAACCAACCTCTACCGCACTCCCCCCCACCACCACGAGGAGGAGGAAGGAAGGGAAGCCCCCAGTGCTGGCAACGGCCCCCGGGGGCGGGGCTTCCCTCTGCCTCCTCCTCTTCTGGGTGCGCCCTCCTTTCTTGTGCCAGCATCGGCTCCGGGGGCAGGGCACAGGGGGCATCATTCCCTCCCCCCCCGCTCTCTCGCAGTGCTCTCCCCCCGCCCTCCCCCAAGAGAGAGAGAGAGTTGTGTTGCGTTTTTTTGGGTCCGTGTGAATTGCGCCCCCACTTGGCTTGCGCCCCTAGGCCATGGCCTAGGGTGGCCTTATGGGTAATCCGGGCCTGGTCAGGAGTCTTGTGCTCAAAAACTCTGCCAGTCTGAATTCGCACATCCCAGAGTAGTTTGACACGTTCATTTTTTGTAACGTTTTCAGGCTTGTGCTCGCACCAGTTCTTAGTTGCAGGTAGATGGTCTTTGTGGCACAAGTTCCAATGGACAACACAAAATATGCTCACTAGGAACAAACTACTGAAACACAATGCTAATGCCCACAAATTGACGGGCTGGACTAGAATGCGACGCAAATAAAATACTCTGGGGTTGCAAAAATATCAAAGTATATTATCATGTGCAATTATAAACATTCATGGCACGCTGAACACAATGTAATGAGCATCATATCTATATCACAATATAAGGAATTCTTACAAACTATATGTCTCTCAATAGTGAAGCATGCACAATACAAATCAAAAAGCCCAGAACATGGAGCTGGGTCACGGAAAGACTGAGTCCTTGGGGGGAGCCTGGAAGGGCGGAAGCAAATTTAGAGTCCATGATCACAGAATACAATAAAAACTTACAATAAAAACATACAATAAAAGCATACCATAAAATACAATGGGAGGTCCGAGCCAAATAAGCTCACGGACCAAAGACTGAGTCCTTGGGGGAGCCTGGAAGGGCGCTGTCTCGTAGTGGACAAAAGAGCTGGTAGGTTTGCACTGGCTAAACAGGTGGCCTACAGGCCTAGACCATGAAGGATGACGCCTGGAAGGATGGTGGCGACGCCAAGATGGCCGTTTCGCGTTAAGACGCTTCCTCAGGGCGCGTTCACTTCAGACCGCTCCTCCCCAGGGTTGTAGTATCGTAACTACAAAGTACAGTCTTGACGGGGGGTATTCTATACAAGGGATAGCATACAGTGAGCATACAACAACAAAGGAGGTGCTGGCAAAGGCATTTTAAGGATTATACATACCGCGTTTCCGCACATCAATAACATCAATGATAAACAAGTCCTCCCGGGCTGGAATCAGCACCGGGGGAAGGGGGAGCCAACCTTAAGTAGAGGAATGCAGCATCAGGTGATGGAAATTACAATAATAGTCTGTACTGACAAAGCCTCGTTAAGCCCGGCTGGGGTCTCGCTGGACAGCAATAATATCCATTTTCTTTCAGCTTTTAATAGTCTTTTGTTGATCACAGTGGGGGGGACGGGGACGGACTTTTTCTAACCCAACCACTTTCAATGTTTGGGGATTAGATTTCACTTCTGCGCAATGCTGATAGAACTCAGAATCTAGGGAGCCGCATTTAATGCGAGAAAGGTGTTCCGTGATGCGGGTTTTTAGGCATCTGGACATCATCCCACCTCCATGTTCTGGGCTTTTTGATTTGTATTGTGCATGCTTCACTATTGAGAGACATATAGTTTGTAAGAATTCATTATATTGTGATATAGCTATGATAATCAGGCCCTTTCTGCCGAGGCTTTTCAGAGCTTTTTTGCAGACAAGATTGCGACCCTCCGCCGGGACCTTCCAGCCACGATTGATACAGTTAGTGTCAATCTATTTGCGACTACTTGCCAAACTGGTGTGGAGTTTTGGTCTGGAGTGTCTTCAGTACGCTGATGACACCCAGCTGGTACTGAGGATGGACGGCCGGCCGGACTCGGTACCCTATAATTTCCAGCTGTGCCTTGAAGCCGTGACTGGTTGGCTATGGGGTTGAGAGTAAAACGGAGATCCTATGGCTGGGTCGCCTGGGGGGGGGGGGGGTGAGCTCCGGCTGCCTACTCTGGACAGTGAGGCATTACACCCGTCGCCCTTAGTAAAGAGTCTGGGGGTCCAATTGGACCCACTGCTGACGATGGAGGCCCAGGTCTCCACTGTCAGCAGATCCGCCTTTTTCCACATGTGACAGGCTAGGCGGCTGGCACCATACCTTACCGGGAGTGATCTAGCTACGGTGATCCAGGCGACGGTCATCTCGAGGCTAGACTACTGTAACGCCCTCTACATGGGTCTACCTTTGGCAGTTATCCGGAAACTCAAACTGGTGCAGAATGCAGCAGCTAGACTCCTGGCGGGAGTACCGACCAGGAGCCATATCACTCCAACTCTGCAGCAACTGCATTGGTTGCCAATTGAGAACCGGATCACCTTCAAAGTGTTGACCTTTAAGGCCCTATATCAGGGGTGCCCAGGCTGGTGATCGCGATCACCAGGGTGATCTTTGGGCCTCATCTGGGTGATCTTTAGGCCCCTGACCAGGTCAGTCGCTGTTGGTCCTCTTCACGCGCCCCTACACGCTCCAAGCGTGCCTGGGATTCCAAGAGGGAGAATGGGCACTTCTGCGCAAGCACAAAAGAGCCCATTCTCCCTCTTGGAGTCTCAGGCGCGCTTGGAGTGTGCAGGCGGCGCGTCAAGAGGAGCGACGACGGAAAAGGAAAAAAGGACGCTTTGGGAGCCATTTCCTGTCCAAATTGAAGCACAAACGTCGGTCTTCTTACTTTCTGCCTAATAACATCTGTGTATATATGCCAGGGAGGGAGAAATGGGTGCCTGTGTGTATTTTAGCATGTCCATTGCTTATATTTCTGAGAAACAAATGGCTTTGCAGCTACCAGGTCTCTCTGTTTACTTTCTGCCTGATTATATCTGTGGGAAAATGGCAGGGAGGGAGAAATGGGTGCTTGGGTGTATTTTAGCATGTCCATTGTTTATATTTCTGAGAAAGAAAGAAGCCCTGTGCGGATGGAAGGTGGCAGCAGGAGTGGGTGCATGCGCGCATGCGCGCGCGCCCCAGGTGATCTTTTAAACTTGGTTCTTCATATGGTAGCTCCCATGCTGAAAAAGTGTGAGCACCCCTGCCCTATATGGTCTGGGGCCGGTGTACTTGAGGGACCGTCTACTCCCATATGCTCTCCAGAGTTCCCTTCGGTCAGAGGACCAAAACCTGTTACACGTCCCTTCCATTAGGTCCTTTCACTTGTCATCAACCAGGCCGAGAGCCTTTTCCATCGTCGCACCGAGCCGATGGAATGCCTTGCCGGCCGAAGTTTGGGCAATAAACGAGCTACCAGCCTTCCGGAAGGCGTGTAAGAGAGTTCTCTTTCGGCAGGCATTCAATCTTTAAACCATGTCAATCTGTGTGCTGACAGAAACATTGTTTTTATGCTTTTTAATGTTCTTATCGTTTCAGTGCTATGTTACCTTATGCATTTTGTAAACCACCCTGAGCCAATTTGGAAAGGGCGGTATATAAATTGAAACAATAAATAAATAAATATTATTTTTAATATCCTGCTTTTATCTCTTGATTGAGATGCACATTGATCCAAAACATTATGCTTTTTTAATGTTAGCCAGGATATAAATATTATTACTATAACTACAGTAATGGTCCTTCTTGTACTATTACTACAATAATGGTCCAAGTTGCCATCCTCCATAAAGGAGTGTTTGTTCATTTAATAACACGATGTTCCCATTTGCATTTTAAGCAAACGTCCCTCCCTTTGTTTTGCAAAGGAGCAGAGCACCATTGAACTGGAGCCAGTCTCCTATACTTTTCCCAACTTGAATGTGCAAAGAATGTCTATTTCGAGAAGAGAAAAGGAGAAACCGATACCCTACAAAGCGCAAACCCAGCTCCTGCAAAACAATATGTCCTCAGAGAGCATTGCATTTGATTTATGGACTTCCTGCCATCTCCTCCTCCGGCTAAGCAGAAAAATACGCTCTATTATTCATGCATATTCGCCTCGGCCAAAAACAGAATGCATTAACCTGGCATTTGAGCCTTGCAAAAAAGGCCCGTCTCCAGTTTTTCTCTTCCAACCACATTTTACAGAATACAGATTGAAAATAGTCAAAGCAGCAATCGCCCAAATACAACTGGGGGACCATTCAGAGAACAATGTTGTGCAAAAAAGGGAATGTTTTGAAATACTTGATTGCGTTTAGGAATTTGCTGCATTTGACGGTGTAATGGTGCATCAACACCCCTCTCGGCATTTTACTTCGCAAACGAAGATTCTTAGGAAGGACTCATCCCATGCTTTCTACAAGCATGTTGATGACGAAAAAGGCCAATCTGAGATAGACAAGTCCGGTTGCAGAAAGCACAGCAGAAAGTCTCCTTGGGTGATGTTGTTTCCAAGTTGTGGTTCTTTCTGCGTTGTCGTTTCTCTTCGAGACCCGTTTGGCGTGTCTTCTCGAAAGAGGCCGCAGCATTGTGGATAGTGTGTCTCCATGCCTCCCGGTGTGAGGCCATGGTGGACCATTGTTGGTGATCAATCTGGCCGAGCTTGAGATGTTGTTTCAGGGAGTCCTTATATCTCTTTTTTGGGGCACCTCTCTTGCACTGTCCCATGGAAGTTCACCATAGAGTAGTATCTTTGGGAGGTGGTGGTCCTCTATCCTAGAGAGGTCCCCTGCCCAGTGCAGCTGAGTTCTCAATAGCATGGCCTCAACGCTGGTGATCCCTGCTTGCTCAAAGACAGTCCAGTGTATATTTAGGATTGTGCGAAGATAGCACTGATGAAAGCATTCGAGAAGTCGTAGGTGTTGGCGATAGTGACCCATGTTTCAGATGCAATTAGGAGAATAGACAGTACGGTAGCTCTGTACACACCGATTTTGGTGCTTTGCCTCAGGTGCTTGTTGCTCCAGACTCTTTTGTGAAGCCTTCCGAATGCACTCTATGCCTTTGCTAATCTGTGATCGATCTCTTGATCAATCTTGGCGTCTGAAGAGATGATGCTTCCCAGGGAGGTGAACTGCTGAACGGACTTAAGCACAGCTGTGCCTATGCTGATGTGGGGATAATGGTGTTCTTCCTGTGGTGTGGGCTGGTACAGGACTTCCCTTTTCTTCAGGCTGACTTCCAGCCCAAACAGCTCTGCAGCTGTTGCAAAGCAGGATGTGAGACGCTGCAGGGCTGCTTCTGTGTGGGCGGCAAGGGCAGCATCGTCAGCAAAAAGCAGCTCACGGACTAGATAGTTTAGAGTCTTAGTGCGAGCCCATCAGTACGATAGCGTATATATATGCCATCTTCTTCGAGATCTGCCGTAGCCCTTTGGAGCATCATGCTGAAGAAGATTGTAAATAGGGTTGGTGCAAGAACACAACCTTGCTTCCCTTCATTAGTTATGAGAAAGGGCTGCCGTATCTGACTTGACCGTGCTGGCCCTCATGTAACAGGATAATCATTTTGAGGAATTTGGGGAAGCATCCTAGACGTTCCAGGATCTTCCACAGACCTTTTCTGCTCACAGTGTCGAAGGCCTTGGTGAGGTCGACAAATGTTACATAGAGTCCTTTGTTCTGCTCTCTACATTTCTCTTGCAGTTGTCTAAGGGCAAATACTATATCAACACCATAAGGCTGGGAAACCCCTCTGTATCAGGCATGGGCAAATTTGAGCCCTGCTGCAGCACCAGGCAACAGCAGGATAATAATCATAATAATAATAATAAAGCTGCAGCACAAGGCAACAGCAGGATAATAATAGTAATGCTGCAGCACCAGGCAATAGCAGGATAATAATAATAGTAATGCTACAGCACCAGGCAACACAGGATAATAATAATAATAGTAATGCTGCAGCATCAGGCAACAGCAGGATAATAATAATAATAATGCTGCAGCACAAGGCAACAGCAGGATAATAATAATAGTAATGCTGCAGCACCAGGCAACAGCAGGATAATAATAATAATAGTAATGCTACAGCACCAGGCAACACAGGATAATAATAATAATAATAGTAATGATACAGCACCAGGCAACACAGGATAATAATAATAATAATGCTGCAGCACCAGGCAACAGCAGGATAATAATAATAATAGTAATGCTACAGCACCAGGCAACACAGGATAATAATAATAATAGTAATGCTACAGCACCAGGCAACACAGGATAATAATAATAATAGTAGTAATGCTACAGCACCAGGCAACACAGGATAATAATAATAATGCTGCAGCACCAGGCAACAGCAGGATAATAATAATAATAATAATGCTGCAGCACAAGGCAACAGCAGGATAATAATAATAGTAATGCTACAGCACCAGGCAACTCAGGATAATAATAATAATAATAGTAATGCTGCAGCACCAGGCAACAGCAGGATAATAATAATAGTAATGCTGCAGCACCAGGCAACAGCAGGATAATAATAATAGTAATGCTGCAGCACAAGGCAACAGCAGGATAATAATAATAATAATAATAATAATGCTGCAGCACCAGGCAACAGCAGGATAATAATAATAATAGTAATGCTACAGCACCAGGCAACACAAGATAATAATAATAATAGTAATGCTGCAGCACCAGGCAACAGCAGGATAATAATAATAATAATAGTAATGCTACAGCACCAGGCAACACAGGATAATAATAATAATAATAGTAATGCTGCAGCACCAGGCAACAGCAGGATAATAATAATAATAATAATGCTGCAGCACAAGGCAACAGCAGGATAATAATAATAGTAATGCTGCAGCACCAGGCAACAGCAGGATAATAATAATAGTAATGCTGCAGCACCAGGCAACAGCAGGATAATAATAATAATAATAATAATCTTTCTTTGTACCCCGCCACCTTCTCCCCAACGGGGACTTAGGGCGGCTTACATGAGGCCAAGCCCAACCACACAACAACAAAATAAAATCAATCAAAAAACAATATAATCAATTACATAGAACATAAACTATAAAATACTACAATCAATGTAAGATTACAGTAAAATAAAACCATTTATGATGCAGGACAATGAGCGGGCCGCATGTACAGATTAAAATAGAATAGAGATAAAAACAGGGGGGTGGGATAGCAGTGGGACAAATTATTTGTGAGAGTTAAAAGTCTTTCACAAAGAGGTCGAGAAAAGCAACTGGAAAAACTTATACAATAGGAAGATTTAAATAATACTTGGGAAGTGTCCGACGTATGATTCGAAACAAAAGCCAGCATGGTAATCTTGTTTGCTGTGTACTAATCTTGTTATGTATATAATAATAATAATAATAATACTAAATCACACAGTTCTAAATACTTGTGAAGTGTTCGAATTGTGATTTTGTGATACGAAATCCAGCATATAGATCTCATTTGCTGTGACATACTGAGTTTTTGTGTCAGTCAAATAATAATAATAATAATAATCCAGGATCATTTGCCCAGTTGGAGCTATAATCGCCAAATATCCTCTTTCCCAATTATTCTGCAGCTTGGAAGCAATGAAGTTTAGCACCACTTAAAATTATTTTATTGTAATTTTTATTGGTTGTAGTACTTTATAGTTTGTGTTTTATGTAATTGTTTATCTTGCATTATGTTTAATGTTACCTTGTTGTTGTGTGGTTGGGATCAGCCTCATGTAAGCCGCCCCGAGTCCCCGTTGGGGAGATGGTGGCGGGATACAAATAAAGTTTATTATTATGACTTACCGCCATTGACTGAATGTGGTTTTGATTTAGATGGAATATTAATTTAATTTGATTGCTGATAATTGCTTAACTCTGATGTTTTAATCTTGTTGTATTGATTTTATATTGTGTATTGTTGCCGGCATCTAATTGTGCCTTGTAAGCCACCCTGAGTCGCCCCCCCCCAGGGGGGGGGGGGGTTTGAGAAGGGCAGGGTAGAAATGCTGGGAATATGGCACAGCTGGCTGGGGGTCAGCTACATAAGATCTCTACTGACCAGAAGGTCATGAGTTCGAGGCCTGCCTATTTATTTATTTTATTTATTTATTATTGGGGGTTGAGGTGGGCTCTCAACCTAAAAACAGTTAAAAACAGTTAAAACAATTAAGCCTGTTGTCAACCAGAGAGTTTGCAACCAACCTTTGCAAAGATAGTTGCATCTGTCAAGTAGGAAATTAAGGTACCACTTAGTGGGGAGGCTAAATTTAACTGATTTAGGAGGCCATAAAAAGATCTCCAGAAAACACGCTGAGGAATAAAGGAGTGCGACAGCTCCCCCTGGTGGCCAGATGTTAAATTGCCTCTGTCTGTCTTGTGTGTTTGTGTGTCTAAATGTAAAGTGTACATTGTAATCCGCCCTGAGTCCCCTGCGGGGTGAGAAGGGCGGAATAGAAATGAAGTAAGTAAATAAATAAATAAATAAATAATTATTATTATTTAGCTGCCATGGTTCAATGCAGTTGTAGATTTAGATAGTCCTTAGCCTTCTCTGCCCCAGAGTGCAAACTACAAATCCCATGATTCCCTAACATTGAGCCATGGCTGCCAAAATGGTGCTGAATTGCATTAATCCGACCCTGCAGGTGCACCTTCTGTTGCTCCAATGGTAGATTGAGTTAGGATTCTTCCCTGGCTCGATGCTATAGAGCAGTGTTTCCCAACTGCTGTGGTGCGGCACAGTAGTGTGCCATGACGGACCTCCTGCTGTGCCGCGAGAAAAGCTCTCTGCTCCCCTTCCTTCCCGCCTCCTCCCGCCTCCTCCTGCTGCTCGGGGGGGGGAGGAGGAGGAAGGGCCCGGTGGCAGCGAAGCCTCCAATCCGCCATGACTCTCGCCCCTCACTCGCTGAAGCCGCGCGGAGGAGGAGACCCGCCCACTGAAGCCCATCCACCGCTCATGCTCCTCCTCCACGCGGCTTCAGTGAGCGAAGGGCAGGAGTCGTGGTGGAGAGGGGCGCCGGGAACGCTCGCACTGCCCCCTCAAGGCTGGAGAAGCTGTGGGAGAGCTGAAGCCGGGGGGAGGGGGTGGGGCATGGCATGGCCTGGCTCCTCCCCCTCCCCTGGCTTCAGCTCTCCCAGCAGCTGCTCCCAGCAGGCCACCATCTCCCAGTCATTCTTTACTGTGTTAGCGTGTCATTTTGTGTCATTTTGGTTGGTGGTGTGCCCCTGGATTTTTTTTTAATGTTCAAAGTGTGCCGCGGCTCAAAAAAAGGTTGGGAAACACTGCTATAGAGTGATGGGAGTTGTAGTTTGGAGATACAGCATCACCTCTTAGCAAAAAAAAACCTTTTCAAAGTACAACTCCCATCATTCCACAGCATTGTGGCATGACATGGCAGTTAAAGTGGTGCCCAAATGCCCTGTGCCCCATTGAACTGGGTGGGAGTTTGGGGCGGATTATTGCAGGAGGACAGAGGTCAAAGTATCTTCCAAGGACGCACTTTCCTCCACTCCGGAAGGCTTCCGATGAGAGTAATTACATTTAATGACATGGTGCAATTGAAGGGCTCATGCGCCGCTCTGGAAAGACCAGAAAAGTGGTGCCAGGATTCCATTGCATCGAGCTGTGACAATTAAAATGCTGCCAAACTGCATTAAACCTTTAGTAGAGCCCCCCATTATTCTGAACTCCTTAATATGGTTTAGCACCTTGGATAGTTCTATCCTCTGTTTCTATTGATCCAACATGTTCTGTAAGGCATCAGGGCAAAGGCGGCCATGCAAAGCTCTCTCCGATTTGGGTTCGCTCCTAAGGGCTTATCTCTCTTTTTCCGGAGTGTTTGCACTCTCTGCCCAGTTCAAACACAACCAGAAGCTACTGGAATAAAAAAAAACAAAACATTTACCTGGTGTCAGGCTTGTTGTCACACCCAAAGTGGGAGGCCAAGGCAAACATTAAGCTCTTTGGAGTCGGATGCGTCTCTGCAAAGGCCTTTGTGTTTACACGGCAGGATGAATGCAGTTTCCGTACCAATTTGACTGCTGTGGCTCAATGAAGTGGAATCAATGGAGTCGTCTTTGGACCAGGTCTGTAGCCTTTTCTTCCAAAGAGAGCCAACGACAGGTGACAAGATTCCATAGCATTGAGCCGCGGCGGTTCAAAGTGGTGCCAAACTGCATTAATTTTGTAGTGTGGATTAGGCGTGGCCGCAGGCCCGGATTAACCGATTGTGGCACCCTAGGCCAGTGTTTCCCAACCAGTGTGCCGGGGCACACTAGTGTGCCGTGAGCAATCATCAGGTGTGCCTTGGGAAATTGGAACATCCAGGAGGGGAGGGGGGGGGGGAAAGTCTAGTGTGTTGAAGTATAAAACCCCTAAGAAACCTACCTCGATAAAGGCCCAAAATTACAAACACCCCCCCCCTCCCCACCCCTTGTCTACTTGGTCTCTCTCTCTCTCTCTCTCCATGCATTGAGAAGGCCCACCTCCCTTTCCCCAAGTAGAGACCTCCTCTTGCCTCCCCCCCCCCCGGGGCCTAATGCGGATGGTTCAGTCCAGCACCGGCCCTGCCTCTCCCTCCTCCCCGGTGCACGTGAAACCGCTCCTAGCCTCCCTCCGGCTCCCTGCCCGCCGCTGCTGCCTTCCTTCCTGCCTGCTTCGCCAGCCCTGAGATGACCACCCAGGCCACCCCGCTGACCCCTGAGGAGCTGCGCAGGTGGTGAGTGAGGTTCCTGCTCCCCACGACCCCAATTCAAGCCTAGCGGGGAGGGAGGGGGCAACCTAAGTGAGAGGGAGACTGCTTGTCTTTTGAGGCCCCCCCTCCAGAAACTGTAACTCCCAAATGTCAAGGTCTATTTTCCCCAAACTCCATCTGTGTTCACATTTGGGCATATTGAGTATTCACGCCAAGTTTGGTCCTGATCCAACATTGTTTCAGTCCACAGTGCTCTCTGGATATAGGTGAACTACAACTCCAAAACTCAAGGTCAATGCCCACCAAACTCGTATAGCATTTTCTCTTGGTTATGGGAGTTCTGTGTGGGAAGTTTGTGTCTTTCTGCCATTCCTGCCAGGATATCTATGTTGTGTTCATCGAAACAGGCCCAGGTTTCACATTGAGTGTATAAATACATTTAAAAACATATTAACTATGTATTACTGTGTTAGAGTGTCATTTTGTGTCATTTTGGTTGGTGGTGTGCCCCAGGATTTTGCAAATGTAAAAAGTGTGCCACGGCTCAAAAAAGGTTGGGAAACACTGCCCTAGGCCACACTCGGGGTGGGGCCGCTTGCCGGGGGCGGGGCCACTTGCGGGGGCGGGGCCGCTTGCGGGGGGGCGACGCGAGCAGGAAGAGGGGGCCTAGGACTTCCCTCTGCCCCCTCCTCTCTCGCGTCAGCGTCGGTCCCGCCCCTCTTCCTTCACTGGGGCCGGCGCGAGCAGTGAGGGAGGGAGGAGCCGAGAGGAGCAGAGCAAAGGGGGGGCGGGGGGCCGTGGATGGTGTTTCCGCTGCCGCGCGCATGCACACTTTTATTTTATTTTATTTTTTTACTTTTTGGGGGGGTCCGGACCTGCTGCCCCCCCATGGCTGCCGCCCTAGGCCATGGCCCAGGGTGGCCTTATGAGTAATCCAGGCCTGCGTGGGCGATTCCAAGACTGTTGCATCCAAACGTTTCCAAGAGAAGTCTTTTCTGGATGGCGGTTTGCACTGATAATATTTGCTCAGAAGCACCGCAAGGAAGAAGGTGTTTTAGGAGAACATACAAACCCGTTTTCCCAGTTCTTTAATGGTTATTATTATTATTATTGCCGGGGGCTCTCCCTCCTTGACCTCCGTCCAGCCCTGCATGCAAAAGCAAGGTGACTCTCCTGGTGCATTTTGATGATGCTTCCAGCCCTGCAAGGCGGCACTCGCTCCAGGCCAAAGCCTTGCGTCACTCCCACCGTCCCTGAAGGAAACTAATGGGAACAGAGAGAGCCAGAGAGAGGCAAAGTGTTTCTGCTGCATCGCCTTTCTTTCATCCATACTGTTTGCAGCTCCTTGCTTTGTGCCCTCCTGTACCCATTGGCTGCAAGGCATGCAAGACCGGCGCATTACATGGATGTTATATTGATATCTCTGTGTCTGTACACACACATACACACACACATACGCACACACACACATATATACACACATATATGTGTATATATATGTGTGTGTGTGTCAAAGTATGTATATGTACCACAATGGCTGTTACTAGGTGGTCTATGCACACACACACACACACATATATGTGTGTATATATATGTGTGTCTGTGTGTCAAAGTATGTATATGTACCACAATGGATGTTACCAGGTGGTCTATGCACACACACACACACACACACATATATGTGTGTATATATATGTGTGTCTGTGTGTCAAAGTATGTATATGTACCACAATGGCTGTTACTAGGTGGTCTATGCACACACACACACACACATATATGTGTATATATATATGTGTGTCTGTGTGTCAAAGTATGTATATGTATCACAATGGCTGATGCACACACACACACACATATATGTGTATATATATACTGTGTGTCAAAGTATGTATATGTACCACAATGGATGTTACCAGGTGGTCTATATATATACACACGTAAATACACATATGTACATGTATATATATGTGTACCACAATGGCTGTTACTAGGTGGTCTACAGGGTGTGTGTGTGTTGTCTGTGTGTGTCAAAGTATGTATGCGTATCACAATGGTTGTTACTAGGTGGTCTATACACACACCCACACACATATATGTGTATATATATGTGTGTGTGTGTGTCAAAGTATGTATATGTACCACAATGGTTGTTACTAGATGGTCTATATATATATACACGCACATACACATACATACACACACACCCTGTGTGTGTCTGTGTGTGTACCACAATGGCTGTTACTAGGTGGTCTACAGGGTGTGTGTGTGTTGTCTGTGTGTGTCAAAGTATGTATGCGTATCACAATGGTTGTTACTAGGTGGTCTATACACACACCCACACACATATATGTGTATATATCTGTGTGTGCGTGTCAAAGTATGTATATGTACAACAATGGTTGTTACTAGGTGGTCTATATATATACACGTACATACACATACATACACACACACCCTGTGTGTGTGTGTGTGTGTACCACAATGGCTGTTACTAGGTGGTCTACAGTGTGTGTGTGTGTATATATATATATTTACATATACACACACACATCCATATTTATGTGTGTGCTGTCTGTGTGTGTCAAAGTATGTATGCGTATCACAATGGTTGTTACTAGGTGGTCTATACACACATACACAGACCCCATATATGTGCGTGTGTGTGTGCACGCGCTAATGTATATGTACCATAATGGCTGTTACTAGGTGGTCTACATATATACACACATCCACATGTGTGTGTTTGTGTGTATGTAAATATATATGTGTGTGTGTGTGTGTTGTCTGTGTGTGTCAAAGTATGTATGTGTACCACAATGGTTGTTACTAGGTGGTCTATATATATGCATACATACATACACGCATACCCACACAGACGGTCCCTTCCTTTGTCCTTCTTCTGCGTGCCTTCCTCCATCTCCAAAGTGGCCACTGTGGTCCATTTGGTCCATCCAGCCACTTCACTCCATCCACTTCCTTCTGCCTTGGCCTGGAGATTATCCCCAAAGGGAGGAAAGGCCGCCTGCCACTCTCCATTTGTTGCTATGGGCTGGGTGACCTTTTCCCCTTTAGTTGGACTCCGTCAGTGGACAAAAATAGGGCTCTGGGGCATTTGGCCAAGCGAAAGGGACAGAGGTGAAGATGGGGTCCATTCCCAAAGAGGAATTCTGAAATCCAAAACACTTCTGGTCCAAGGCATTTTGAACAAGCAAGACTCCAAACCAGGTGTAATAATAACAATAACGATATCAACTCTTCATCCATTTTGAAGGGACAGGGATATTAATACTGTATTTTTCCTTTTGCAGAACTCCCATTGACTTTGACGCCTTCTGCAGAAGCCCAGGTGAGTTTAAGATGCTTATAATATTGTATTATTATTATTATTATTATTAGATACACAACAAGATCCGTACACAGCAAACAAGATCACTCTGCTGGCTGTTGTATTGGATCACACATCAGACACTTCCCAAGTGTCTAGGACTGTGTGATGAATCGGGAAATACAACAATAGGCAACAATAGGAAACCTTTCCCTGCTGACCGGAGTCAATATGGCTGATCTGAGATGGTTTTCTATAATGGATTTTAAAGTGGCGATAACAGATTTTAGTGTTTACGTATAGTTTTAAAGGTATTCTGACATTAAGTCTAGTCATGTCCAACTCTGGGGGTTGGTGTTCATCTCCATTTCTAAGGCGAAGAGCTGGTGTTGTCCATAGACACCTCCAAGGTCATGTGGCCTGCATGGAGTGCCATGTTTATGCATATTTATAGTTTATTTTATTTCCAGCATTGAATGTTTCCCGTATATGTGTTGTGCTCTGCCCTGAATCCCCTTCGGAATAGAAATGCTTTAATTACTAAATAAATAAATAAATATTGTTGTTTTTTTTATTAAAAAAAAGCTAGTCTAATGACTTTGATAAACTATTGAAGATGAGTCAATTATTGAACAACGTTGGGTCTTTGCCTTCCTCTGAGGCTGAAAGAGTGTGGCTTGCCCAAGGTTTCTATGGCCGAGTGGGGTTTCCTACCTGAATCTTCAGAGTTAAACAATAAATATATAAATAAATCAAAAAGGCATACATCAAATAAATCAAGGGCACCGGGAGGCTCCTCGAGTCTTGATGACCTCTATGTGTCCCTCGCCTGGAAGCAGGTCTTGAATAGCCCCCATCTTTCCCCATTCCTTCCCTCCTGGGAGTCTATTGCCTTGGTTGCTAAGCCAAGAGTTGATATGGGAGCGATTAATAATTCACAAACACTTAAGCCCCCCATTAATGGAGGAAAATACAATTACTTGTTGCCTCAGACTGAAACGTATTGAATGGCCAAAGCCGCAGAAGGATCGCTGAGAGTCTAGACCAGTGGTTCTCAACCTTCCTAATGCACAACCACTTAATACAGTTCCTCATGTTGTGGTGACCCCCAACAATAATATTATTTTCGTTGCTACTTCACAACTGTCATTTTGCTCCTGTTATGGATCATCATGTAAATATCTGATATGCAGGATGTATTTTCATTCACTGGACCAAATTTGGCACAAATACCCGATACGCCCAAATTTGAATACGGGTGGGGTTGGGATGGATTTCTGGGAAGGGAAGGTTCAAGACCTTGGGAAACTACATCTCCCATGATTAAATAGCATTGAGCCGTGGCAGTTAAAGTGGGGCCAAATGGCATTGTCCCTACAGCAGGAGTCTTGTGGAGCGAAGGCTCAAGACCTTGGGAAACTATAACTCTCAGAAACTCATAGCATCGAACCATGGCAGTTCAAGTGGAATCAGACGACATTCATTCCAGAGTAGAGATGCACCCATAGAAATGAAAACATATTAACAGTCATGCACTGTAGGGTTGGGTTAGGGTTGTGGTGGTGGGCTTTACGTGGGTCCACACTGGATAGGATGAAGGGTCAGCTTGGGTTTGATCCGAGATGACCACAGTCCATCCCTTCTTCTTGCAGATGGTGCAGTCGCTGGGCTTTGCGATCTACCGGGCCTTGGACTGGGGCCTGGACGACAATGAGGAGCGGGAGCTCAGCCCCGACCTGGAGCACCTCATTGACCTGATGGCCAACAGCGACTCGGAGGACGTCGGCTGCGGCGTGGCAGACGAAGGCTACGGTGGCCAGGATGAGGAGGAAGAGGAGGAAGAGACAGCAGCAGCCTCCAGAGGGGCCCTGCGTGCCGTGCGCACCTTCCGCCAGGTCATGCGGCTCTGCGCATCGAGGCTCAGCCATCCCCAGGAGGCTCAGGCGCACTACCAAGCGGTCTGCCGGGCCCTTTTCCTGGAGACAGTGGAGCTGAAGGCCTTCTTGGCCAAGATCCAGGAGACCAAGGAGGTGAGTGACAGATACGCCTAGGATGGAGAGAGTGGACTCTGGGGTGTTTTGGGCATTGGATGAGTCTAGGCTGCATCCATAGGACTCCGCCGTCTAGATCAGGCATGGGCCAACTTCGGGCCTCCCTCTAGGTGTTTCGGACTCCAACTCCTGCTGCTAGGAATTGTGGGAGTTGGAGTCCAAAACAGCTGGAAGGAGGCCCGAAGTTGGCCCATGCCTGATCTAGATGGAGGGAAATGGTGGTCCCAATCTGATCGTGTTTTTCCTGCTTGGCAGAATGAGGTTGGGCTGGATGGCCTTTGGGGGTCCCTTCCAACTGCAGTATTCTATTATTCTATATCAGGGGTCGGGAACCTTTTTGACTCAGAGAGCCATGAAAGCAAAATATTTGGAAATGTATTTTAGTGAGAGCCAAATAATATATATAATATATTTTAAGACTGAATTCAACTAAATGTGAGTCTATACGTACATATGATGAGAAAAGGATTCCCCCGGCGGAATGACGGACTCTTCAGACCTGGCTCTGCAAAAGGCATGCTCAGGACTCTGGGAAGGAAGGAAGGGGGAAAGAAAGAAAGACAGAGGGAATAAAGGAGGGAGGGGGAGAGGAAGAAAGAAAAGAAGAACAAACTATGGAAAAGGAAGAAAGGACAAGCAGGAGAGAGACAAGGAGGGGAAAAGAAAGAAGGAAATGGGAAGGGAGGAAAGGAAAGGGTGGGGAAAAGAAAGGAAAGGGAGCGAGGAAAAAGTAAAATAATGAAGGGAAAAGAAGAAAAGAAAGCATGGGGGAGAGAGGGAAGTGAAAAGAAAGGAAGAAGAAGGAAGACTTGGGGGAAAAAGAATAGAAGAGGAAGGAAGGAAGAGGAAAGAAGGAAGAGGGAGAATGGAGGAAAGAAGGAAGGGGAGAGAGGGAGGGAAAGGGAAGGAGAGAAGGAGAAGAAAAGGGTGAAGGGGGAGAAAGAAAGGAAGAGGAAAGAAGGAAGAGGGAGAATGGAGGAAAGAAGGAAGGGGAGAGAGGGAGGGAAAGGGAAGGAGAGAAGGAGAAGAAAAGGGTGAAGGGGGAGAAAGAAAGGAAGAGGAAAGAAGGAAGGAGCATGGAGGAAAGAAGGAAGGGGAAGAGGGAGGGAGGGAAGGAGAGAAGGAGAAGAAGGAAGGGGGAGAAAGAAGGGAAGGAAAGAGGAAAGAAGGAAGAGGGAGAATGGAGGAAAGAAGGGGGGAGAGAGAGGGAAAAGGAAGGAGAGAATGAAGACTTGGGGGAAAAGAATAGAAGAGGAAGGAAGAAAGAGGGAGGGAGGGAGAATGGCGGAAAGAAGGAAGAGGAGAAGGAAAGGGTGAAGGGGAGAAAGGAAGGAAGGAATAGGAAGGAAGGAAGCGGGAGAATGGAGGAAAGAAGGAAGGGGAGAGAGGGAGGGAAAATGAAGGAGAGAAGGAGAAGGAAAGGGTGAAGGGGAGAAAGAAAGGTAGGAAGAGGGAGAGCCAGATGCAATCATGAAAAGAGCCACATCTGGCTCCCGAGCCATAGGTTCCCTGCCCCTGTTCTATGGTATGGGTTTTTAACAGAGGCAGGCTGGCCATCTGTAGGAAGCGGTTGAATTGTACCTTCACGCCTGGCAGAATGGGGTTGGACTGGATGGTCTTTGGGGGTCCCTTCCAACTCCAGGATTCTATGAAAGACCAGGATTTCCGGTTCCACATATGTCTCCTTCTCTGGAGGTTTCTAATTAGAGGTTGGATGGCCATCACTCGGGAGGGCTTGGGTCGTGCCTGGCAGAAGAGGGTAGGACTGGATGCCCTCTGGGGGTCCCTCCCAATCTAGTATTCTATGACCCACTCCCTACGACAGATAGCAACAGCTTAGAAGATGTTCAGCACATCCATGTTGTGTCGATGGTTTGGAATGATGCACATCCTCTTTCTAAACGTCTATTTCGCATTTCTTTGTGGCCAATGTATGGATTTGGGAGTGGATTTGCTTTCCATTCTGGCGGGCTTCTCTTCTTCAGTCCCTTTATGGATCAAACCAGTGTTTCTCAACCTTCCTCATGCCGCGACCCCTTAATACAGTTCCCCATGTCGTGGTGACCCCCAACCATAACATTATTTTGCATTGCTACTTCATAACAGTCATTTTGCTCCTGTTATGAATCTTCATGTAAATATCTGAGATGCAGCATGTATTTCTATTCACTGGACCAAATTTGGCACTAATACCCAATGCGCCCAATTTTGAATACTGGTAGGGTTGGGGGAAATTGATTTTGTCATTTGGGAGTTGTAGTTGCTGGGATTTATAGTTCACCTACAATCAAGGAGCATTCTGAACTCCACCAACGATGGAATTGAACCAAACTTGGCACACAGAACTCCCATGACCAACAGAAAATACTGGAAGGGTTTGGTGGGCATTGACCTTGAGTTTGGGAGTTGTAGTTCACCTACATCCAGAGAGCAATGTGGACTCAAACAATGATGTATCTGGACCAAACTTGACATGAATACTCAATATGCCCAAAGGTGGACACTGGTGGAGTTTGGGGAAAATAGACCTTGACATTTGGGAGTTGTAGTTGCTGGGATTTATAGTTCACCTACAATCAAGGAGCATTCTGAACTCCACCAACAATGGAATTGAACCAAACTTGGCACACAGAACTCGCATGACCAACAGAAAATACTGGAAGGGTTTGGTGGGCATTGACCTTGGGTTTGGGAGTTCTAGTTCACCTACATCCAGAGAGCACTGTGGACTCAAACAATGATGTATCTGGACCAAACTTGACATGAATACTCAATATCCCCAAAGGTGGACACTGGTGGAGTTTGGGGAAATAGACCTTGACATTTGGGAGTTGTAGTTGCTGGGATTTATAGTTCACCTACAATCAAAGAGCATTCTGAACCCCACCAATGACAGAATTGGGCCGAACTTCCCACATCTTGAAGGGACTTGCTGGCATGAGCCTCCCTCCAGCCTCACACGCTCTCCCCCACCCGTACATGCATACTGCGCTGCCATGTGCCAAGCACGCCTGCTCTACCCTCTCCACTTGGAGTCTAAGAAACAGCCCTCCCCTTGGCTGAGAGGCCAGCCAATCACAGTGCAGGAGGGCTTTTGGTGGGATTATTTTGGTGGGAAGAGAAGAACAGGCGGAGAGATCTTCAGCCTTCTCTGCCAAAGGGGTTCCTAAGACCATCAGAAATATATGTTTTCCGATGGTCTTTGGTGACCCCTTGGAAACCCCCCATGACCCCCCCCCCCCCGGAGTCCCAACCCCAAAGTTGAGAAACACTGAATTAAACAATGGTCAGTTGTGAGTGAATCCTTATCAGACAGAAAGTTCGAGTTTCCAGGAAAGGGCAAAGCGTGCTTTCCTTATTCCAAAGGTCCCCCTCACCTGCCAGGTGCAGAAGGCACAACGGAATGCCCAGCCGTTAGGAAATAATGTCCTTGGCTTATCTTAGGCTCTCTCTCAGCAAATATTTACCCAAGGGAAGGTCCCAATGTTCTCTTCGGAAGGAGACACTTCCTTCTTCCTTCGGAGGATGGCTTTAGGCCTGGGCAATCATGTTTTAAATGGTTCTAAAGTTCTTATGAAACTAAAGTTCTGGTGGTGAACACTAGGTGGTGCTGGTACTTTGCTTCTACAGTGTTGCTAAAGTTCTGGTGGTGAACATTTCAGAACTCTTAACAAAACTTTCAAAACTTCATTATTATTTCATTATTGGCGATTTTTAAGACAGAACCAATTAGGAACTGCCATTTATAACAAACTTCTGAAAGTTTTGTTAGAGTTCTGAAATGTTCACCACCAGAACTTTAGCAACCCTGTAGAAGCAAAGCACCAGCGCCACCTAGTGTTCACCACCAGAACTTTAGCAACACTGTAGAAGCAAAGCACCAGCGCCACCTAGGGTTCACCACCAGAACTTTAGCAACACTGTAGAAGCAAAGCACCAGCGCCACCTAGTGTTCACCACCAGAACTTTCAGCAACACTGTAGAAGCAAAGCACCAGCGCCACCTAGTGTTCACCACCAGAACTTCAGCAACACTGTAGAAGCAAAGCACCAGCGCCACCTAGTGTTCACCACCAGAACTTCAGCAACACTGTAGAAGCAAAGCACCAGCGCCACCTAGTGTTCACCACCAGAACTTCAGCAACACTGTAGAAGCAAAGCACCAGCGCCACCTAGTGTTCACCACCAGAACTTTAGCAACACTGTAGAAGCAAAGCACCAGCGCCACCTAGTGTTCACCACCAGAACTTTAGCAACACTGTAGAAGCAAAGCACCAGCGCCACCTAGTGTTCACCACCAGAACTTTAGCAACACTGTAGAAGCAAAGCACCAGCGCCACCTAGTGTTCACCACCAGAACTTCAGCAACACTGTAGAAGCAAAGCACCAGCGCCACCTAGTGTTCACCACCAGAACTTTAGCAACACTGTAGAAGCAAAGCACCAGCGCCACCTAGTGTTCACCACCAGAACTTGAGCAACACTGTAGAAGCAAAGCACCAGCGCCACCTAGTGTTCACCACCAGAACTTTAGCAACACTGTAGAAGCAAAGCACCAGCGCCACCTAGTGTTCACCACCAGAACTTTAGCAACACTGTAGAAGCAAAGCACCAGCGCCACCTAGTGTTCACCACCAGAACTTTAGCAACACTGTAGAAGCAAAGCACCAGCGCCACCTAGAGTTCACCACCAGAACTTTAGCAACACTGTAGAAGCAAAGCACCAGCGCCACCTAGAGTTCACCACCAGAACTTTAGCAACACTGTAGAAGCAAAGCACCAGCGCCACCTAGAGTTCACCACCAGAACTTTAGCAACACTGTAGAAGCAAAGCACCAGCGCCACCTAGAGTTCACCACCAGAACTTTAGCAACACTGTAGAAGCAAAGCACCAGCGCCACCTAGTGTTCACCACCAGAACTTTAGCAACACTGTAGAAGCAAAGCACCAGTGCCACCTAGTGTTCACCACCAGAACTTTAGCAACACTGTAGAAGCAAAGCACCAGCGCCACCTAGTGTTCACCACCAGAACTTTAGCAACACTGTAGAAGCAAAGCACCAGAGCAGCCTAGTGTTCACCACCAGAACTTTAGCAACCCTGTAGAAGCAAAGCACCAGCGCCACCTAGTGTTCACCACCAGAACTTTAGCAACACTGTAGAAGCAAAGCATCAGCGCCACCTAGTGTTCACCACCAGAACTTTAGCAACACTATAGAAGCAAAGCATCAGCGCCACCTAGTGTTCACCACCAGAACTTTAGCAACACTAGAAGCAAAGCATCAGCGCCACCTAGTGTTCACCACCAGAACTTTAGTTTTGTATGTACTTTAGAACCATTTAGAACCATGATTGCCCAGGCCTAGATGGCTTTTCTCTCGTTTCCTGCAGTGCGAATGTGCTTGCAAGGGAGGAAATTGCAATGCAGCCCCATTGTTTCCATAAGGAAGAAAGAAGACCATGCTGGGCTATGGAGGATGTTGAACTGCAACTCCCAGCATCCTTCAGAAGCAGCTGGGAGGCGTAACCCTGCCATATCCGAATGTTTCCTATTCTTGTCTTAGGATGCATCTATGCTGTCCATAGAGTTATACCCTTAGAAGGGGCCCCCAAAGGTCACCTAGTCCAACCTCATTCCTCATTGGCCTTTGGGGGTCCCTTCCAATTGTATAATCCGTATGAGTTTCCAAGCTTTGGCATCACTTGATCCTTTTAGTTCTGATACTCCTTCCTTGAGAGGTCCACCAAGAATGGGAGATTTGCCCGTCCTGCTGGCCTGGAGGATTCTTAGTCCCAAAAGTTACTTTTCCCAAAGATCTCTGGAGGTTACATTTAGCATTAGTCAAACCAATAGTCTCCCCGATGTCCTCTTCTGTGCAGATGCTGGCTAAACTGAAGGATGAAGACGTGGTGGAGCTGAGAGACCGGTCAGTTGCAGACCTGGACAACTTGAAGAACACTGACTGGGTATGGATTCGGGAGATGGGATGCTGGGATACCTGGTCCATACCTCCTTGGTTCCGATGGGTGATGCGGCTGCTCTCGCCCTTTGACCTTCCATGTTGCATCGGACTGCATTCACCAGAATCCCCAACCATCAGCTGTCAACAAGGCCTTGAAATTCAAAGGCTGAGAGCCACCGCCGATTTACCCAAACTATGTGACACTATAACTCCCATAATCCCACCCTACCAGTTAGTTCCTATTACCCGTGGATTATGGGAGTTGTAGTCTGACACATAACAGGAAGGCACAGAGCTTGGCTTTAAAGGAAAACCAAAGGTCGGGAAGGAGGACGTCCAATTGTAGTTTGGGCTGCACCATAATGAACTTTTTGAGGGGGAACTACAGAGCCGTTGCAGAAAATCTCTCCAACATCCATTGAGAGAAGATTATTATTATCATTGTTATTATCATAGAATATGTTATTATTATATTCATAGAATATATTAGTATTATTTTCATATAATACAGTATATTAGTATTCTTATTTTATGGACTATATCATATTCACAGAATACATTATTATTACTACAATGAATACTATTATCACCATGAAACATATTATAATATGGAATGTATCAGGTATTACTTTTATAGAATATATTATTATTGTTATTATTCATTGAGTATATTCATAGGGTAAATTATTATTATTAATAATAATATACAATATATTATATTCATAGAATATATTCAAATTGGAATATATCACTATTATTTTCATAGAAAATATTGGTATTTCTATTCTTATATTCATGGCATATATTATAGAACAGTGTTTCCCAACCTTTTTTGAGCCGCGGCACATTTTTTACATTTACAAAATCCTGGGGCACACCACCAACCAAAATGACACAAAATGACACTCTAACACAATAATACATATAGTTAATATGTTTGTAAATGTATTTATACACTCGGTGTGAAATCTGGGCCTGTTTCGATGAACACAACATAGATATGACTTCCTCTCACATATTTATACATGGCTATCATGTCTTCTCTCAGCCTTCTCTTCTTCAGGCTAAACATGCCCAGCTCTTCAAGCCGCTCCTCAGAGAGCTTGTTCTCCAAACCTTTGTGAAATTTCACCCTGAGTGAAACTTGCTTCCAGATAACAATGGATGTCATGAAGCTGTTATAAACAGTTCCTTGGGGGGCGGGGGGGGCGGACTCTAAAAAAATCCAGTAAAATAGTAAAAATAGGAGAGGCTCAATTTGTTTCTTGGAAACTTGTGAGGGGCCTGCTAGGAGCGGGGAGAGTGCCAATTTCCCACGGCACACCTGATGATCGCTCACGGCACACTAGTGTGCCACGGCACACTGGTTGGGAAACAATGTTATAGAATAAATCATTATTATCATAAATAAAGTATTATTATCATGACATATTATAATATTTATAGAATATATCAGTATTTTCATATAATTATATTATTATTATTTTCATGGAATATATTCATAGAATAAATTATTATTATTATTTCAATTATTATCAGAAAATATATTATATTCATAGAATATATTAGTATTAATTGCATGGAATGTATTATTAAAATAGAAAATATTATTATATTCATGGAATATATTATTTATTTATTTAAAACTTTTGTACCCCGGCCATCTCACCTCTATCAAGGGACTCAGACCGGCATTACAGCAAATATTCAATGCTATACAATTTAAAAAACTAGAACAACATATTAAAATACATTAAAAAAATAATGATAATAATTCTTATCATTATTATCACAGAAAATTATTATTATTATTATCGTATAATGTATTATATTCATAGATTAGTATTATTTTCATGAAATATATTATATTCATGGAATATCTTGTTATAATAATAATTATTCATGTGTTGAAATCTTCGTAGAATATATTATTCTTATTATTATTCTATGCTTTTGTATGTTATAAAATTTAAATTGCACCTTTTAAAAATGTTGTGAACCTCTTGTGTCTCAATTGAGAGATAAAAATGGGATGTAAATAAATATAATAATACGATAATAATAATAATATACTCATCATTGGGATGCAAAGTGGCAATAAAATTCTGGGATTTTTTTTTAAGCCTCTCCTTAGAAATGCAGAAATTATTGTGTAATAGTTTCATTCGCACCTTACTGTTCCACCCCTGATGGTCCTGTCTTGAGTGAGGCTTTGGCCCGGAGCCTACGGCTGAGTCCTAATGACCGTTAGTCCCTGTCTTCCAGGCCCGGCTTTGGGTCCAGCTCATGCGGGAGCTGCGCAATGGGGTGAAGCTCAAGAAGGTCCAGGAGAAGCAGTTTGACCCTTTGCCCACTGAGTACCAGTTGACCCCCTTTGAGATGCTGATGCAGGACATCCGGGCCCGGAATTACAAGCTCCGCAAGGTCATGGTGAGTCCAGGGTCAGGGACAGCGGTCAGTCCCATGCCAGAACACTCTATGTCAGGGGTGTTCAGAATGGTGATCGGGATCACCAGGGTGATCTTCGGGCCTCATCCTGGTGATCTTCAAGCCCCTGACCAGGTTTTTTGCTGTTGGTCCTCTTCACATGCCCCTGCACGCTGCAAAGAAGTCCTCCGTCGTTGCTCCTCCCCGCTCCCTGCTCGCACGCCACCTCCAAAAGCTCCAGAGTCCAAGAGGCAGAATGGGCCCCCTCTTTTGGATTCCTCCTCCTCCCTCCGTCCTTCTCCAGCCACCCAGAGTTGTAGGAGACCAAAGGGGGCGGGCCTGGATGACGCGATGCATGGCTGGCCCCGCGCGCATGCGCAGAAGCACCCAATCTGCCTCTCGGACTTCTCGTGAGCTCTTGGAGGCGGCACGCATGCTGGCAGCGTGGAAATAGGAGCAACGACGGAGGAGGAGGAGGAGGACGCTTTGGGGCCATTTCCTTACTGCATCTCAAAGGTCGGTCTTTTTACTTTGGGGTGAGTGCTTGATTGTTCTGTGGTATGTCTCTTTGTTTATTTTTAATGTTTAAAAATGGCCTTTTAGCTCCAAAGCCTCTCTGTTTGCTTTGTTCCTTGAGAAATATATGTTGGGGAATATGGAAATGTGGGAGAAATGGGGTGGTTGGATGTATTTTTGCATGGATGTATTTTTGCATGCCCAATATGTGTGGTAATATTTGTGTTGCCCCTTGCTGAGTATTAAATGGCCTTGCAGTTCAAAAGCCTCTCTTCTTTCTTTCTTTCTGGCTGATAATATGTGTGGTAATATGGCAGTGTGGGAGAAATGGGGTGGTTGGATGTATTTTTATGCTCTGTTTTATATTGTTGTTATTAAATTGAAATGTTGATGTTTTATAACTTCATTTTATGTAAACTACCCCGAGCCTGCTGGAAGGAGCGGTACATAGAAATGAATAATAAATATAAACAAATAAATAATTAAGAAAATAGTTAGACATTTTACATTTCTGGGTAGGTGATCTTTGGGACTTGGTTTTTTAATCAGTAGCTCCCATGCTGAAAAAGTGTGAGCACTCCTGGTCTATGTACTAGCAATAAGGATCCCCAAAATGTGGGTATTCCTAGCAGTTTTCAAATGCAGTAGGAGTAGGCCTTTTGTATGATAAATGGATCTCAATTATCCACTTGAGACCAAAACCATCCAATATTCAGGCATCTCCCACTTTTAAGGACTTGCATCTGGACTTTCTACTGTTTTGATAGATGTAAATTATTTTTTGTGTTTGGGTCAGGAGTGACTTGAGAAACTGCAAGTCGCTTCTGGTGTAAGAGAATTGACTGTCTGCAAGGACGCCCGAATGTTTGACCATCCTTGGGGAGGCTTCTCTCATGTCCCCACATGAGAAGCTGGAGCTGACAGACGGGAGCTCACCCCTTTCCCAGAATTCGAACTGCCGACCTTTAGGTCAGTGGTCTGCAAGGAGGTTGCCCAGAGGATGCCCAGATTTGTTACCATCCTGTGGGAGACTTCTCTCATGTCCCTGCATGAGAAGCTGGAGCTGACAGACGGGAGCTCACCTCGCTCGCAGAATTTGAACTGCCGACCTTTTGGTCAGCGGTCTGCAAGGAGGTTGCCCAGGGGATGCCCAGATGTGTTATCATCCTGTGGGAGGCTTCTCTCATGTCCCTGCATGAGAAGCTGGAGCTGACAGAGGAGAGCTCACCCCTCTCCCAGAATTCGAACTGCTGACCTTTTGGTCAGCGGTCTGCAAGGAGGTTGCCCAGGGGATGCCCAGATGTGTTACCATCCTGTGGGAGACTTCTCTCATGTCCCTGCATGAGAAGCTGGAGCTGACAGACGGGAGTTCACCTCGCTTGCAAAATTCAAACTGCTGACCTTTTGGTCAGTGGTCTGCAAGGAGGTTGTCCAGGGGATGCCCAGATGTGTTACCATCCTGTGGGAGGCTTCTCTCATGTCCCTGCATGAGAAGCTGGAGCTGACAGATGGGAGCTCACCTCGCTCGCAGAATTCAAACTGCCGACCTTTTGGTCAGCAGTCTGCAAGGAGGTTGCCCAGGGGATGCCCAGATGTGTTATCATTCTGTGGGAGGCTTCTCTCATATCCCCACATGAGAAGTTAGAGCTGACAGACAGGAGCTCACCCCACTCCCCATATTGACCTTTTAGTCAGTATGCAAGTTCATTGCCCAGGGGACACCCAGATGTGTTACCATCCTGTGGGAGGCTTCTTTCACGTCCCTGTATGAGAAGCTAGAGCTGACAGACGGGAGCTCACCCCACTCCCCATATTGACCTTTCAGTCAGTATGCAAGGACATTGCCCAGGGGACGCCCGGATGTGTTACCATCCTGTGGAAGGCTTCTTTCACGTCCCTGCATGCGAAGCTAGAGCTGACAGACAAGAGCTCACCCCGCTCCCTGGATTCAAACCGCTGACCTTTTGGTCAGCAGTCCTACCAGCAAAAGGGTTTAACCCATTGCACCACCGGGGAATTATTGAAAGAATTTAATCCATTTCCGGCACCTTTTGACTCCAATGGGAGCAGATTAGTAAAACTAATGGATCTCAATTATCTGCTCAAGACCAAACCATCCAATCTAGGAGCATGCCTCGCTTGTCAATGACTTAATACTTTGCTCTTTAGATAGGTATAAATGATCATTAAATTCTGCACTAATTCCATGTTCAGATATTGGTCCGGTCCCTAACCCATTTGATAAATGGGAGCGTCTTGTATTTTTATTCGAATAATATTTTCAATAACAAGAAAGAATAAGCTTTAAATGAGCCGTATGTTTTGTTTTGGGTATTATTATTTTTTTCATTCTTCTGATGTGGGATTGATTGCTTTAATAAAAGTTTCATTCTATTTTCATATCAGCTTTGTTTTGGTGGACCAATTTGAAGGGAGCTCTCCAAGGTGCTGAAGCCCTTTATGAATATAGGTTTGAGAAGGTGCTTTAATCCTAGAGGGGATTTATTTCTCTCCTACTTCTCAGGGCGCATCTACATCAGAAATTAATGCGTTTTGACACCACTTTAATGCTATGGAATGTGGGATATATGTATATATATATATATATATATATATAGAGAGAGAGAGAGAGAGAGAGAGAGAGAGAGAGAGTTTGGGAAAGGTGCCTTCAAGCCTCATGATGCCCACTTCCATTTTAAGGTGTCCTTTCTTTCTAAATGGACTCATAAGAGCACCTTGCAAATCAATTTACTGGAAATAAAGGAGTTATTATATTATCTATTATATAAATGGGTTCATGTCATGTGATGTATACCTCAAACAAAGAAATCTTACAACGTAGAAACACAATATTTGCCAACAGAAATAGGCCTCAAGCAAGGTACGTTAAAATATGCAAAGAAACTTTCCCCAAGGTAGGAAAACCTAAAAGACCCCCAAAACAAGGCAGTAAAAATAAAACTATATTTACCAGCATCCTCCGGGGCAGCCAAAGACTCACCCAGCATCTACATTCTGAACAACATGATTGGCTGCCAATAAGGGCGGATTTGCATAACTGCTGCACTGGCCAGCCAACATGAAAATTCTGAACCATAAAAAACTGCCAAAACAGAATAAGGAAAAGGCCTGAGCCAATCCCCAACACAAACACCCAAATCACTTGCAACCGAAAATTTACACCCCAAAAAATCACAGACCATGCCCAAAATTGACAGTAAGGCTTCATTAACTTGATTTCCCTAACTAGCCCTCACTTACTGGGAAGCTGTTTACGCTCTGAATTGACTGTAAGGCTTCATTAACTTGATTTCCCTAACTAGGCCTCACTTACTGGGAAGCTGTTTACACTCTGAATTGACAGTAAGGCTTCATTAACTTGATTCTCCCGACTAGGCCTCAGCTCATGGGACATTGTGTATGGCCTGAATTTACAGTAACCTACCTTGGCACACAGAGCCCCGACCATGCATGATGGGACTTGAAGTACCACCATGAAAAATGGGAGGGGTAGTACTTCAAAACCCATCATTCCCCCCGGACCACTGGGGCCCAGAACCAAGACCAATACAGACCCAACTTGGCACACCATGCCCCCCATGACCCACACTCCATCCAACTGCAGTTTAGAGGAGGGCACACCGTGGATGATTGGACTTTCTCACATCTCCTAAAAAGGGCACAGCAACGCGTGCCGGGTACAGCTAGTATATATATATATATATAGAGAGAGAGAGAGAGAGACAGAGAGAGAGTTTGGGGAAAGGTGCCTTCAAGCCTCATGATGCCCACTTCCATTTTAAGGTGTCCTTTCTTTCTAAATGGACTCATAAGAGCACCTTGCAAATCAATTTACTGGAAATAAAGGAGTTATTATATTATTTATGATATAATCTTTTTATCTTTCGGTTCATTATTTGTGTTTTTCTGCCAGGTGGATGGGGACATTCCTCCACGGGTGAAGAAAGATGCTCACGCACTTATTCTTGACTTCATAAGATCCCGGCCACCCTTGAGACAGGTAAGTGTCCCTTAGCTTTGTGATAATAATAATGATTATGATTATTATTGATAGGATCCTAGAGTTGGAAGAGACCCCTGAATGCTAGGAGGGATGGGGTCGATCGTATTTCGCTTGGAAGCACATTCCACAGGCGGGGAGCCACAGCTGAGAAGACCCTGTCTCTCGTCCCCACCAGCCGCAATTTGAGATATCCTCTATACGAGATACGCAATTGAGATAAGCTCTATACAGTTCTGGCCCAGCTTACTTGTCTGAACCCATCTGCCTCTATGTCCCATCTTGCAGTCTAAGATCATCTGGGGAGGCCCTGCTCTCGCTCCCGCCAGCATTGCAAATGCGGCTGGTGGGGACGAGAGACAGGGCTTTCTTGGCGGTGGCCCCTCGCCTATAGAACGCACTCCCAAATGAAATAAGATCGACTCCATCTCTCCTCGCTTTTGGAAAAAAGCTAAAGTTGTGGTTCTTGGAGCAGGCCTTTGGGCAGCAGATGTAAATTGACTGGATTGACACTTTGGACTTGACTGGACTGACAATGTGTTCCGCTTGATGGCTTTAATTAATTATTGTTGTATGTAGTGGTCTTTAATGTAATGTTTTTAATGGTTTTTAATGATGTTGATTATATGGTGTATTTTAATATTGTATTGTGGTGGTGCAAATGTAAGCCGTGTTGAGTCCCCCTGTGGGGGTGAGAAGCTACGGGGTACAAATACCATAAATAATAATGATAAATAATAATATCCATTCCAACCCCCTTCTGCAAAGCAGGAAGACAAGCATCTCGAGCTCTGGGGATTATTACCTGGGAAGGAATCCCACTGGAGCATCGCAGCACTCCCAAGTCCCTGGGAGTCACCCTGAATCGTGCTCTGGCTTACAAGAAGCACTGCTTGAATATCAAGCAAAAGTGTGTGCTAGAAACAATATCATATGACAGATTACTGGCACAACCTGGGGATCACAACCAGACACAGTGAAGACACCTGCCCTTGCGCTTTGCCTCTCTGCTGCTGAATACGCATGCCCAATGTGGAAGACATGTCACCACACTAAAACAGTGGATGTAGCTCTTAATGAGACATGTCGCCGTATCACAGGATGTCTACGCCCTATACCACTGGAGAAATTATACTGTTTATGACTTGGCCACAATGATCCACACTCTGGTTACATCCCGTTTAGACTACTGCAACGCTCTCTGCATGGGACTGCCTTTAAAAATTGCTCGAAAGCTTCAGTTAGTCCAGGGCTGTCCAACTTTTAAAAAATGGTGGCCGAGGGGAGGCGAGGCAGGGAGGAGGAAGTGAGCCAGCTCCTCCTCCCTGCATTTGCCCCCTCCGTCCCTTTTAAAAAATCCGCACCGCCAATGCAAACTGGATCTCCTGCACCATTGGCGCGCATTGGTGAGAGGGAGGGACAAGGGGTGGTACAAGGAGGAGGAAGAGAGCTAGCTCCTCCTCCCTGCACCGCCCTCTTCTTCCCTCTCTCGCCGGCGCCAATGCCTTGGAAGGGAGGGGGTTCCCCGTGGCGCCTCCCTCCCTTGCAAGGCATCGCGGCCGCGGCTAAAGCCGCCGCCGGCTGCCGCAGCTACCGCAATGCTTTGCAGGGGACGGGGGGTCCCCCGGCGGTGCCTCCCTCCCTTGCAAGGCATCGCGGCAGCGGCTGAAGCCACCGCCGGCTGCCGCAGCTGCCGCAATGCTTTGCAAGGGACGGGGGGTCCCCCGGCGGCGCTTCCCTCCCTTGCAAGGCATCCCGGCAGCAGCTGAAGCCGGCGAAACCGCCAGCTTCATCTGTGGCCAGGATGCCTTGGAAGGGAGGGGGTGCCCGTGGCTCCTCCCTCTCTCCCAAAGCATCCCGGCAGCCGGGGGCGGGGCCGGGGCGGGCGGCCCCCCAGGTCATCAGTGACCTGGAATCCGGCCCTTGGCCGGTTAGAAGTTGGACAGCACTGAGTTAGTCCATCGCTCAGCAGCCAGGTTGCTAACAGGAGCGACGTACAGGGAGCAAACCACTCCTCTGTTACGTCAGCTTCACTGGTTACCGCCACTCTCCCAAATGTGGTTGGTGGAAACGAGAGACAGGGCCTTCTCAGCAGTGGCCCCCCATCTGTGGAACTCCCTCCCTAAGGACATCAGGTTAGCCACCTCCCTCCTGTCCTTTAGGAAACAACTAAAAACCTATGGGCCCAGGCGTGGCTACCAAGAGGCACTATTCAGTGCCGCACAATAAATAACATAGCATAAAATGCACATAGCATACATTGAAACTATTATAAACATACATTAAAAACAGTTTGCCATTCCAATTAGTCACCCAATCAATCCATTACCATCCGTTAAAAACATAAACAGACTATTCTGCAAAAGCTTGATCCCAGTTTTGTTTGTTTATTGTTAATGTTGTTGTTGTTATTTGTAGAATACTAGAAATAGAAGGGAACCTAAAGGCCATCCAGTCCATCCCCCTTCTGGCAAGCAGGAGGACACAATTCAAGCCCTCCTGACAGATGGCCACCCAGCTTCTCATAGAATTTTAGGGTTATAGACTTGGACAGATTGGCATCCAGCCCTTGCCTTAGAGAAGGGGGCCTCTTTATTTTGATGATGATGATGATATTATTATTATTATTATTATTATTAGCATCTTAGAGCTGGAAGGGATCTCTAAAGGCCATCTGGTCCAATCCCCTTCTGCCAGGCAGAAAGATACCATGCAAACCCACCTGACAGATGGATATCCAGCGCCTGCCTCAGAAAAGGGGGGCATGATGGTGATGATTAGAATTCTCCTGATAGAGGCCATTCAGCCCCTGTCTAATAATAATAATAATAATCTTTATTTATATCCCCCCACTATCTCTCAGAAGGGACTCAGGATAGCTTAGAAGGCACTAAACATGTAGTATATAACATAAACAATATATGAGTATGAAAACAATATCACATAAAAGATATAAACACAACCACTATCCAGTCCAACCCTCATTTGCCAGTCAGGAAAACACCATCCAATCCCTCTCGAGAGATGGCCATCCAGCGTCTGCTGAAGAACCTCCAGAAAAGAGGGCTCTACCTGTTATTTTGATAATGCTGACCTTCCTTTCCTTCCTTCCTTGCAGGCTTCGGAGCGGCGGCTGCGACCCATGCCTCAGAGGCAACGGACGCTGCACGAAAAGATTTTGGAGGAGATCAAGCAGGAGAGGAAGCTTCGGCCAGTCGAAGAGCGGTTCCAGAACCAGAAAGGTGAGTCCATTGGGCCACAGGCAGGTCAATCGGGGTCAGTGAGCCAAAGGTCAGTGAGTCCGGCCGGGAAAGAGAAAAAGGCCGGGAGTTGATTTATCAGATTTGAAAAGGCTCCCCAAAATCCCAGCCAAGGTCCCTGGACAGAGCAGGAGCAATGAGCTGTAGGTTCACGTGGACTTTCGCTGTCTTTGCCAAAAGTTGACAAGCTACAACTCCCAGGATTCCATGGCAGTGAAGTGGGGTAAAACAGCATCCGTTCTACAGTGTAGACGCACCCAGAGAAGCCTGGATGACCTGGAAGACTACAACTCTCATGATTTCCTCACTGAACTAAAGGCAATTCAAGTATTTTCAAACTGTATTTATTCCAAGACTGTGCAACATACTGTCTGTGGAACCTACTGGAAATGAAGGAAGGAAGGAAGGAAGGAAGGAAGGAAGGAAGGAAGGAAGGAAGGAAGGAAGGAAGGAAGGAAGGATTAAGGGATGAGGGAGGAAAAAGAAGGAAGGAAGGAAGGAAGGATTAAGGGATGAGGGAGGGAAAGGAAGGAAGGAAGGAGAAGAGGAAAAGAAGGATTAAGGGATGAGGGAGGGAAAAGAAGGAAGGAAGGAAGGAAGGAAGAAGAGGAAAAAAGGATGAAGGGATGAGGGAGGGAAAAAAGAAGGAAGGAAAGGAAGGAAGGATTAAGGGATGAGGGAGGAAAAAGAAGGAAGGAAGGAAGGATTAAGGGATGAGGGAGGAAAAAGAAGGAAGGAAGGAAGGAAGGAAGGAAGGAAGGAGAGGAAAGAAGGATGAAGGGATGAGGGATGGAAAAGAAGGAAGGAAGGAAGAAGAAGAGGAAAAGAAGGAAGGAAGGGAAGGAAGGAAGGAAGGAAGGAAGGAGAGGGAAGGAAGGAAGAAGAATAAAAGAAGGATGAAGGGATGAGGGGGGGAAAGAAGGAAGGAAGGAAGGAAGAAGAGGAAAAGGATGAAGGGATGAAGGAGGGAAAAGAAGGAAGGAGAGAGAAGGAAAGGAAGATGAAGGAAGGAAGAAGGAAGGAAGAAAAGGGAAAGAAGGATGAAGGGATGAGGGAGGGAATGAAAGAAGGAAGGAAGGAGAGGAAAGATGAAGGAAAGAAGGATGAAGGGATGAGGGAGGGGAGGAAGAAAGGAGAGGACAGGAAAGAAAGATGAAGGAAAGAAGAATGAAGGAAGGACGAGGGAAGGAAGGAAGAAGGAAAGAAGTATGAAGGAAGGAAGGAAGAGAAAGGAAGGAAGGTAGGAAGGGAGTAGGAAGAAAATAAGGACAAAGGAAGGAGGAGGGAAGGATGGAAGGAGGGAGGGAGGGGAAGGAAAGAGGGAAGAAAGAAAAAGCAAGAAAGGGAAGGAGGGAGGAGAAAGAGTGGGACGGAAGTAGGGAGATAGGAAAAGAAGAAAGGAACAGTAGGGAACAGAGAGGGAAGGAATTCAGAAAACATGGTGAACATTGAACATTGAACCCACTGAGCGCCTTTAGACAAGTCACATTCTCTCAGCCTCGTCAGAGGAAGACAAAACCCAATCAATCTCCTTTGAAGAAATCTAGGCGAGAAGACGCTGTGATGGGGTTGCCTTGCCTACTTGAAGGCACACAACAACAGCAGTCCTAGTTAATCAGTGTTGACAAATCTATTTGTGGTCCCCAAGAGACTGAGCCCTATTTAATTTCGTCCCCTTAACCTCTTGCCAAGTTGCGCAGGCCTGGTGTAGGTGCACTCGGAGGAGCGAAGCATCATGTGCAAAGCATTGCCTTTCCCCTTCTCCGCCATCCAGGGTTTGGATCCGTGCCTTGCCTGGTGAAGGCCTATGCCAGTGACGCCAAGTCCACCTCCTGCATCAACCTCTCTGCCTCGGACTCCGGGACCCCGATCCAACAGCGCCAAAGGCCCCGGGTCCTGCTGAAAGCCCCAACACTGGCAGAGATGGAAGAGATGCTCACCTCGGAAGTAAGCGCACAGAAGAGGGGAGGGTTTGGGGCAGGCATGGGTCAACTTCGGCCAAAGGCTGTTAGGAATTGTGAGAGTTGGAAGTCCAAAACACCTGGAGGGAGGGCCAAAGTTGACCCATGCCTGATACAGCAGTGAAAGTGGTGTCAAAGTGCATTAATTCTGCAGTGAAGATTCACCCTCAAATCTCTCTGCAGGAGGAGGACTCTCCCGGTTCGGAGGCTTTGCAAGGTCCAGGGCTCAACCTGGGACTGAAGCGTGACCGTTCTTTTTCGGAGCAAGACCTGGCCCAGTTCCAGAGTGAGAGCCAGAGCAATGCTTCGGATGCAGAGACTGCGGGACACAGTGGGTCCGAACCCAGGCCCCGCTCAGGTACCCCCTCCGATGCATGGAACAGCACCCAGAACCCGGGCAAGTTCCCCCTCCGCCCCAATCAGCCCCTCTTCTCTCTTTGCAACATGACCAGAGCTGTTGTTGTGGCTAATGCTTGCTTGCTTGCTTGCTTGCACGCACACACACACACACACACACACACACAGAGTAGAATCTCGCTAATAATAATAATAATTATTATTATTATTATTTATACCCTGCCCCATTCTCCCCAATGGGGACTCGGGGCGGCATGCAACATCATTTGCCCGAGTTGCATTATTTCTCAGGGGGCGCTGACCATTGCGTGCCAATCTCCTGTCTCTTCCAGGGTCCGTCCCGGCCAGCTACCACCCGGTCCCTTGCGGCGCCAGTCCCTTCCCGGCCAAGCAGAGCTTCCTCAGCTCCGTGGATGAAAAGTCTGAGGCTGGATCGGGACCTCCTCCTCCGGAGGCCAGCATGAAATACTTGTGGCTAGTAAGTGCCTGAGTTTGGCTATGCAGCAGTCATCTCTCATTCATTTCTGAGGCTGGGTAGGAACTAGTCTTGTGCATTTGTATGCACTATCGCAGTGCTGTCCAACTTCTAACCGGCCAAGGGCCGGATTCCAGGTCACTGATGACCTGGGGGGCCGCCCGGCCCCGCCCCTGGTCACGCCCGGTCACGCCCGGCCCTGGCCCCGGCCCGGCCCCGGCTGCCGGGAAGCTTTGGGAGAGGGGGGAGCCACGCGGCACCCCTCCTTCCAAGGCATCCTAGCCACAGATGAAGCTGGCGGTTTCGCCGGCTTCAGCTGCTGCCAGGATGCCTTGAAGGAGAGGCGCCTGGGACCCTCTCCTTGCAAAGCATCCCGGCAGCCGCAGAAGCCGGCGCTGGCTTCAGCCGCTGCTGCGATGCTTTGCAAGGGAGGGGTGCGCGGGACCCCTCCCTTGCAAAGCATCCCGGCAGCCGCAGAAGCCGGCGCTGGCTTCAGCCGCTGCTGCGAGATGCTTTGCAAGGGAGGGTGCCGCCGGGACCCCCTCCCTTGCAAAGCATCCCGGCAGCCGCAGAGCCGGGCGCTGGCTTCAGCCGCTGCTGCGATGCTTTGCAAGGGAGGGGGTGCCGCGGGACCCTCCCTGCAATCGGCAGCGGAGAGAGGGACGGAGGGGCGGTGCAGGAGGAGGAGCTAGCTCTCTTCCTCCTCCCTGCCCTGCCTCCCTTCCCCGGCCGCCATTTTTTTAAAAATTAGATTTTTTTAAAAAAATTTAAAAATGGCGGCTGGGGGCATAGCTGGGGCCGTGCCCAACAGGCTGGGGGGCCGGGTCCGGCCCCAGGGCCGCCAGTTGGACAGCCCTGCACTATCGCAATCTGTTTTGGTTCGTTTCATTCGTATGGCGCCGTTTTTATTTTAGAGTGCTGCTTCCTAAACCAGGGCCTTTCCGAATGAGTTGTTTCGTTCTTTCGTCCGAATGAACAAAAATGTTTGTACCGTTGGCCAACATGGGTGGCCTTCTCATGCTCCCCTTCCCCTCGGTTTTAGGACTAGAGGGGTGAAAATCACCACACAAGGGGGGCACGTTGACCACTCTTAGTCCACCAAGTTTTCTCACATTTAGGTCATCGCCCAATTTATTGTCGAAGGCTTTCATGGCCAGAAACACTGCGTCATTGTAGGGATTTTTGGGCTATATGGCCATGTTCTAGATCAGGGGTGGGGAACCTTTTTGACTCAGAGAGCCATGAAAGCAAAATATTTGGAAATGTATTTCAGTGAGAGCCATATAATATATATAATATATGTTAAGACTGAATTCAACTCAATGTGAGTCTGTACGTACATACTATGAGAAAGGGATTCCCCCGGCAGAATGACGGACACTTCAGACCTGGCTCTGCAAAAGGCACGCTCAGGACTCTGGGAAGGAATAGAAGATGGAAGGAATGGGGAAAGAAAGAAAGAAAGAAAGAAAGCAAGAAAGAAAGAGGAAATAAAGGGGGCAGGGGGAGAGGAAGAAAGAAAAGAAGAACGAACTATGGAAAAGGAAGAAAAGAAAAGCAGGAGAGAGACAAGGAGGGGAAAAGAAAGAAGGAAATGGGAAGGGAGGAAAGGAAAGGGAGTGAAGAAAAGGTAAAATAATGAAGGGAAAGGAAGAAAGAAGGGGAGAGAGAGAGGGAAGTGAAAAGAAAAGAAGGAGAAGGAAAGGAAGACTTGGGGAAGAATAGAAGAGGAAGGAAGAGGGAAGGAGGATGGAGGAAAGAAGGAAGGGGAGAGAGGGAGGGAAAAGGAAGGAGAGAAGGAAAGGGGGAAGGGGAGAAAGGAAGGAAGAGGAAGGATGGAGGAAAGAAGGAAGGGGAGAGAGGGAGGGAAAAGGAAGGAGAGAAGAAGGAAAGGGTGAAGGGGAGAAAGAAAGGAAGGAAGAGGGAGAATGGAGGAAATAAGGAAGGAGAGAGGAAGAGGCGCCACCACCGGGCTCCGCCATCCCTAACGAAGAGGGCTCAGGGTCCTGAGAGCAGCGGGGGATGAGGAAGAAGCAGCGATGGTGGCGCGGAAGCGGCAGTTGCGGCGCATTTGCGTCACTCCTCCCCGCTGCATGCTGGGAAACCGAGGCCTGGGCTGCTCTGGAGAGCCAGATGCAATCATGAAAAGAGCCACATTTGGCTCCCGAGCCATAGGTTCCCTACCCCTGCATTATAGGATGATAGCAAGGAGATTACATGCTTTATGTGTGAGTTTCACGTTATTGTATTATAGGATTAGAGTAGCAAGGTAACTTTATGTGCAGTGATGGAAAAATCAAGAACTATCCTTCAAAGAATAATTGGATTCTAAATGTTCCAGAACAGGCGGAAATAGACTTATACACATTGCTTTAACAACTTCTCCCATCTGGATGAGTGGAGGGGTGGACTGGATGACCTCTAGGGACCCCTCCAATCATATGGCCCTTTTCTCCTCCGCAGCAAGAGTTCAGCCACCCAGTGGAGAGCCTGGCCCTGACCGTGGAGGAGATGGTCAACGTCCGGCGGGTGTTGGTCAAGGCCGAGATGGAGAAGTTCCAGCACAGCAAGGAGCTCTACAGCAGTATGAAGAAGGGCAAGGTGAGCTAAAGGGGCATTTGCCCAGAAATCGATCCGCTTTGCACCTCAATCAAGAAATAAACGCGGGATATTACTACTAGTAGTAGTATTACTACTAGTAGTAGTATTACTAATAGTGCTTCTATTTTTAGGTGGCCAATGTCCTTTTCTAAAGGTTCCTGAATAATAATAATAATAATAACAACTTATCCTTTTAGAAATAAAATAACAAAATCAACAATAATAATAACTACTAGTACTACTATTTTCCACGGCTGTGCAATGTCTCTTTCCAAAGGTTCCTAAATAATAATAATATTGTTTATTATTATTATTTACTTCATTTATATTCCGCCCTTCTCACCCCGCAAGGGACTCAGGGCTGATCACAATGAACATATACAGGCAAGCATTCAATGCCTTTTAGACACACAACACACAAGACAGACAGAGGCAATTTAACACCTGGCCACCAGGGGGAGCTGTCGCACTCCTTCACTCCTCAGCGTGCTTCCTGGAGATCTTTATGGCCTCGTAAATCAGTTAAATTTAGCCTCCCCACTAAGTGGTACCTTAAATTTCCTACTTGACAGATGCAACTGTCTTTCGGTTTGCAAAGGTCAACAACAGGCTACACAATAGGTCAAGAGCCCACCTCAACCCGGGCAAGCCTTGAACTCATGACCTTCTGGTCAGTAGAGATCTTATGCAGCTGACACCCATCCAGCTGTGCCACATTCCTGGTGGAATATAATAATAATAATAATAATAATAATAATAATAATAAATGGGCAGTTCTTTGACAAAATTGAAGGAAAAGTTGATAAGGAGAAGACATGGTGATGGCTCACGAATGGAACGCTGAGGAAGGAGACAGAAGAAGGCCTGATTCTTGCAGCCCAGGAGCAAGCCATCAGAACGAATGCCATTAAGGCCAGGATTGAAAAATCAGCTGATGACCCAAAACGAAGACTGTGCAAGGAAGCAGATAAAACCATGGATCATATCCTCTGCTGCTGCAGGAAAATTGCACAAACAGACTACAAACAGAGGTACAACTCTGCAGCCCAAATGATTCAGTGGAACTTATGTCACAAGTACCACCTTCCAGTAGTCAAGAACTGGTCTCTCGGCAATACTTCGCGAACAAAGATTCAGGAAGGACTCATCCCACCCTTTTTACAAGCGCGTTGATGACTAAAAAGGCCAATCTGAGATAGGCAAGTCCAGTTGCAGAAAGCACGGCAGAAAGTCTCCTTCGGTGATGTTGTTTCCAAGTTGTGGTTCTTTCTGCATTGTCAAGACACATTTGGCGTGTCTTCTCGAAAGAGGCCGCAGCATTGTGGATAGTGCGTCTCCATGCCTCCCGATGTGAGGCCAGGGTGGACCCTTGTTGGTGATCAATCTGGCCGAGCCTGAGATGTTGTTTCAGGGAGTCCTTATATCTCTTTTGGGGGGGCGCCTCTCTTGTGCTGACCCGTGGTGAGTTCTATAGAGTAGTATCTTTGGGAGGCGGTGGTCCTCCATCCTAGAGATGTGCCCTGCCCAGCGTAGCTGAGTTCTCAATAGCATGGCCTCAATGGTGGTGATCCCTGCTTGCTCAAGGACAGCAACATTCGTCACATAGTCAGTCCAGTGTACATTTAGGATTGTGCGAAGACAGCGCTGATGAAAGCGTTCGAGGAGTCGTAGGTGTTGGCGATAGGTGACCTACGTTTCAGACCCATAAAGGAGAATAGACAGTACGATAGTTATGTACACACTGATTTTGGTGCTTTGCCTCAGGTGTTTGTTGCTCCAGACTCTTTTGTGAAGCCTTCCGAATGCACTCTATGCCTTTGATCTATCTCTTTATCAATCTTGGCGCCTGAAGAGATGATGCTTCCCAGGGAGGTGAACTGCTGAACGGACTTAAGCACAGATCTGCCTATGCTGACGTGGGGATGATAGTGTTCTTCCTGTGGTGCGGGCTGGTAGAGGACTTCCGTTTTCTTCAGGCTGACTTCCAGCCCATACAGCTCTGCAGCTGTTGCAAAGCAGGATGTTGGGTGCTGCAGGGCTGCTTCTGAATGGGCAACAAGGGCAGCATCGTCAGCAAAAAGCAGCTCACGGACTAGACAATTTAGAGTCTTCGTGCGAGCCTTCAGACGGCTTAAGTTGAACAATACACATTGACAAAATCACAGTCTGTCAACTACCTGACTTGGATCTGTACGTATCATTTGAAAATACATCACACAGTCCTAGACGCTTGGGAAGTGTTCGACTTGTGATTTTGTGATACGAAATCCAGCATATAGAACTTGTTCGCTGTGACATACTGTGTTTTTGTGTCAGTAAAATAATAATAATAATAATTATTATTATTATTATTATTATTTGGCATATCAGGTATAGTGCATCCAGACTATAGAATGAATGCAGTTTGGTATGACGTGAGCTACCATGGCTCAGAACTATGGAACCCTAGAATGTATAGTTTTCACTTTTTGCTGGAGGTGGCTGAAAACCTTGCCGAGCCACAGTTCCCGGGATTCCATTGCCTTGAGTCACGGCATAATATGCAGTGACAAACTGCATCCAATCCCCAGTGTGGATGCACAGGGGCGGTCCTACCGGTAGGCAAAGGACACCGCTGCGTGGGGCGCCATCTGGGTAAAGGGCGCATTCCCCCGCCTGCCAGACAGCGTCCGGCCGATGTTCCGCTTTTGGGCCTTGTGCGCTCCGACGCCATCCTATAGCAAACCTCCCTATGTGCCGAATAGGGAGTACTGTGTTTACAGGCTTCTGCGCCTGCGCACAGGAGCTTCTGGGCATGTGCGGAGGGGGGCGCGCATGCCGAATAGGGAGTGCTGTGTTTACAGGCTTCTGCGCCTGCGCACAGGAGCTTCTGGGCATGCACGGAGGGGGGGGCAAAATAATATTTTTTGCGGGGGCGCCAAAATAATGTTTGCTTACCTTAGACCGCCCCTGTGGATGCACCGTGTGATGCTCTTGACCTTCTTCCTATTTCTTTCCTTCCGCCTTAGATCTGTTGCTGCTGCAAGACCAAGTTTGCCCTCTTCTCCTGGCCACCCACCTGCCTCTTCTGCAAAAGGTGAGTTGGGGCGGGGCCTGCCTTGGATTGACAGGCGTGGGGCGGGGCTAAGGCACTTACTATCCCATCCCCAATCCTCCTTTCCTCTATTGTTTTCAGGTCTGTCTGTGGCTCCTGCAGTCTGAAGGTAAGAGGCAACCCTTTTCCCTTTTGCGTGCCCCAATTCCTTCCCTTGCTCCCTCTTCTGAAGCCTCTTTTCTCCTGGTTTGCCTTCAGATCAAGATGCCTTCCAAGAAGCTTGCTCACATCCCAGTCTATGCCTTGGGCTTTGAGACCCTGCCGGGTTCATTGGGACCCAAGGCACCCCCTTTTCAGAAGAGGGAAACTTTCCAGTAAGTGGCAGCAAACCGACAAGGCTTGCTTAGAGTTGGAAGGGACCCCAAAGGCCATCCAGTCCAACCCCTTCCTTCCAGGCAGGAAGGCACAATCGCATTGGCCTTTTTAGCTGCTGTATCACACTGTTGACTCGTGATAGAATATTCAAGTTGGAAGACACACCAGAGCTCACCCAGTCCAGTCCCTTTGCCATATAGGAATGCTCAATCCGAGCCCTCCCAACAGATGGTCATCGAGTCACTGATTAAAAACCTCCAGAGGAGTCCGTAATCATGAAAGGTTATGATAGCATCCTGGAGCATCATCATTATCAAGATGATGATAGCACTGTTGGAAGGGACCACAAAGGTCATCCAGTCTAATCCCCTCTATAAGAGGGAAGACACAATTCAATCCTTCTTGACAGATGGCCATTCAGAGAAAGACAGTCCATCATCAACATCATCATTATGAAATATGATGATGATTATAGCACCACTGAGTTGGAAGGGACCCCAAAGGTCATCTAAAGATTATCTACTTCCAACTCCCTACTATCAGACAGGAAAGCACAATTCAAACCCTCCTGACAGATGGCCACTCAGAGAAGGACAGTCAACATGAAATATGATGATTATTATTCCACCTCTGAGTTGGAAGGGACGCCAAAGGTCATCTAAAGGTTATCTACTTCCAACTCCCTACTGTCAGACAGGAAAGCACAATTCAAACCCTCCCGACAGATGGCCACTCAGAGAAGGACAGTCCATCATCAACATCATCATTATGAAATATGATGATGATTATAGCATCTCTGAGTTGGAAGGGACCCCAAAGGTTATCTACTTCCAACTCCCTACTGTCAGACAGGAAAGCACAATTCAAATCCTCCCGACAGATGGCCACTCAGAGAAAGACAGTCCATCATCATCATGAAAGATTATGATAGCATCCTGGAGCATCATCATTATCATGAAATATGATGATGATATAGCACTGATTCAATACCTCCCGGCAGATGGCCATTCAGAGAAGGACGGTCCATCATCATCTTCAGCATTATGAAAGATGAGGATGATTGCACCTCTGAGTTGGAAGGAACCCCAAAGGCCATTCAGCCCAATCCCCAGGAAGGCACAAGCCAAGCCCTCCTGACAGATGGCCATTCAGACAAGGACAGTCCATCAACAACAACATGATTATGAAAGGTGAAGATGATTGCACCTCTGAGTTGGAAGGAACCCCAAAGGCCATCCAATCCAACCCCCTTCTGACAGGCAGGCACAATCCAATCCCTCTTGACAGATGGCCATTCAGAGAAGGACTGTCCATTATCATCATCATAATGAAAGATGATGGGGATGATAGCACTTCGGAGTTGGAAGGAACCCCAAAGGCCATCCAATCCAACCCCCTTCTGACAGGCAGGCACAATCCAATCCCTCCTGACAGATGGCCATTCAGAGAAGGACTGTCCATTATGATCATCATAATGAAAGATGATGAGGATGATAGCACTTCGGAGTTGGAAGGAACCCCAAAGGCCATCCAGTCCAACCCCCTTCTGACAGGCAGGCACATTCCAATCCATCCTGACAGATGGCCATTCAGAGAAGCACAGTGCATAACTCTGATGCCTCCCCTTTTGCAGCCCCTTGCAGGGTACCCGCTGGCGGAGCGTGGAGGAGGAGTTCCCCTACATCTATGCCCACGGATCGGTGCTCAAGGACGTCTGCTCCGACTGCTCCGGTTTCGTCACGGATGTGGTCAGCTCCAGCCGCAAGAGCGTGGACATCCTCAACACCACGATGCCCGGCCGGAGGGGGCGCAAGACCCAGTCCCTCTACATCCCCTGACACCACAGCCCCCATCATCCCCAAACCTTTGGGGCATGAGTCACTCTGCCTGCGAGGCACCAAAGAGGAACAGGGAGTCCCTTTGGGGGCTGGAAAGGAAGCACCAACGTCTCCGCTTTCTGGCTTCTTCGCATCCACTCCAACACCCATCATCCCCAGTTGCCTGCATCTGTGTATACGTCCGTGTATATATATACATATCTATAGACACTCTATATTTATTATCCACGGATGCGCTGCTGGAGTTTCACTTGCTCCTGTCTTCCCTCCCTTGCACCCAGCTCTCTATGGAAAAGGAGGATAGAAAGAATAGGAGGAGAGTATTTTAATTGGGTTGCATTTCTTAGTGGGATGCAATTCTCCTTTCATTGGCATATGGAGACTCTTGTTCAAAGTCCCATCCTTCCCGCCTTCCCTCCCTTGGGCCCTAGCCCTCTGCCCATGCTCTATAAAAATAAACTTTAGGCTTCAAAGGAAAACGCAGGTGAGGAACCCGTCTCTTTGGGCCACCAATGCTCTATTTGCCACAGCTACATCTCATTCTATTGCTGTTTGTGCCAATCTGCTTGCCCAGCATCTCGCCGTTTGGTCGCCTCTGAACTTTAACACATGCCTTATGGGCCCTTAAATAATCCACCATTAGATGTAAGGAGAAGAGGCCTCCTTGCCTCCCTCTTCCTTAGAAGTCCTCCCAGCAGCCAATGTTTTATATGCCGCCTGCACTGTAAACAATTGTAAATAAAGTTTAAAGTGAACCAGATCTGATGGTGTTGCCCCCCCCTTTTTTTTCTTTTAATAGAGTAATATTTGGATTGCTGTGAGTTTTCCGGGATGTCTGGCCATGTTTCAGAAGCATTTTCTCCTGACGTTTCGCCCACATCTACGGCAGGCATCTTCAGAGGTTGTCGGATCTCACAACGTCAAGAGAAAATGCTTCTGGAACAGGGCCTCACAGCAACCCAGTGGTTCTGGCCATGAAAGCCGTTGACAACACAAAGTAATATTTATTTCATATTGAATTGCCTTCTAAAAGAGATGATTTAGGTTTCAATGGCAAACCTCTAGTCTAGTGGCCTCTTAGGATAACAGCTGGCTCTTTCTCATGAACTTCTAGTGACCTTTTGGGGCAAATACCCTTTTTCATGAACTTCGAGTGACCTTTTGGAGTAACAGCTGGCTTTTCCTGTGACCTTCCAATGACCTTTTGAGGTAACTGTCCTATCTCATGAACTTCTAGTGACCTTTTGAAATAAAAGCTGGCTTTTCCCATGAACCTTTTGGGGCAAATTCCCTTTTTCATGAACTTTGAGTGACCTTTTGGAGTAACAGCTGGCTTTTCCCGTGACCTTCCAATAACCTTTTGGGGTAACTGTTCTATCTCATGAACTTCTAGTGACCTTTTGAAATAACAGCTGGCTTTTCCCATGACCTTTCAATGATCTTTTGGGATAACTGTCCCATCTCATGAACTTCTAGTGACCTTTTGGAGTAACAGCTGGCTTTTCCCATGACCTTCCAATAACCTTTTGGGGTAACTGTCCTATCTCATGAACTTCTAGTGACCTTTTGGAGTAACAGCTGGCTTTTCCCATGAACCTTTTGGGGCATATTCCCTTTTTCATGAACTTCGAGTGACCTTTTCAAGTAACAGCTGGCTTTTCCCATGACCTTCGAATAACCTTTTGGGGTAACTGTCCTATCTCATGAACTTCTAGTTAACTTTTGGAATAACAGCTGGCCTTTCCCGTGACCTTCCAATAACCTTTTGGGGTAACTGTTCTATCTCATGAACTTTGAGTGACCTTTTGAAATAACAGCTGGCTTTTCCAGTGACCTTTCAATAACCTTTTGGGGTAACTGTCCTATCTCATGAACTTCTAGTGACCTTTTGGAGTAACAGCTGGCTTTTCCCGTGACCTTCCAATGTCCCTTTGGAGTAGCTGTCCTTTATCATGAACTTCTAGTGACCTTTTGAAATAACAGCTGGCTTTTCCCATGAACTTCCAATGACCCTTTGGAGTAACTGTCCTTTATCATGAACTTTTAGTGACCTTTTGGAACAACAGCTGGTTTTTCTCATGAACTTCCAATGCCCTTTCGAGACAAATGCCTTCTTTTCTTTTTTAAAAAATATAATATTTATTGAAAATTTTATTAAAAACAAATCATTATATACATTAAAAAATGAAAAGAAGAAAGGAAATAAAAAGGAGAAGAAAAAGAAAAAACACTGAGGGGGAAAGAGAGGGAAAGGGAGAAGAGGAAGAGAAGACAAAAGAGAAAGAAAAGAAAAAGGAAAGGAGAGAAGGAAAAAAAGTCTCTGATTTAGCCACAACCCCATCGAATCATGCCGGCGTTGGCCAACGTGACTTCTGGCATTCGAAGTCCGAATCCCGTCTGTTCAACAGAAGGGTGGACTTTCATGATGGCGGAAGGCGGTGATCCTCCTAGATTTCCTCCTCTTGGACCGCCAACCTGTCTGTTCGAGATGGATCTCTAACCGTTGCCAGGCCATGGGGGAGGACAGTGATCCCAAATTTCCTCCCCTGGGGCCATACTATCAAACCCACTGGTTCCAGAGAGAGACCTTCGAGAGATGGTATTATGAGAGATATTCATTTGAAACACGGTCGTCTCAGAGAGGCTGGTGTCAGGAAGGAAACTTCCCCAAGACAGAGTTTGAGACATGGATTCGGGAACTGCCGAACCCAAATGCAGAGTTCCGCCAGAGCAATTCAGGGACTGTTGGAACTGCCGGACCGAACTGCAGCTTGCCCAAATAACAGCGTGTCTCTGGGCACCACAGGATAAACAAAAGGCAATACCACCTGGCGACCTGCCTGTTTGCCCAAATAACAGCAGGTCTCCGGACACCACCGGATAACCGATATACCATACCACCTCAAGAACATCAACAATAAACACAATAAACATACATATAAATAAAAAATAGTATACAACTAGCTATCTAAAATCACAAGGACATGTATATTAATTTATATTAATATAAATAAATGTATACGCAATTTAATATATAATATATTATATTAATATGATATAATAATTATATTAATTAATTATAGTAATTATATTCATATAATATATTAAAATATATACGAGTTATACACACACTATTTAAGATAATTATGTATGTATATAACATATGTATACATAATATGCTGTAATCCGCCCCGAGCCTGCAGGGAGGAGCGGAATACAAAACCAAACAATAAATAAATAAATTTAATATATAATATATTATATTAATATAATATATTAATATAACAATAATTATATTAATTTATTATATTAATTATTATATTTTTATATATACCAGTTATATACACACTATTTAAGATAAATATTATATATATGTATATAATATATTTTATTTATTTATTTATTATTTCGGCTTCTATGCCGCCGACTCCCGGAGGCTCGCGGCGGCTCACAGTAGCCACAAGGCACAGCAAAATACATACAGTTAAGTACATACAGTTAAAAATAGTAAAAAAACAGCAAAATTAAAACAGAAGCAATTAAAACAGTAATCCGACATATCGTCTGACAAGACGAATGAACAGATGGCGGCATATGGACAGGACCTACCCATTGAAGGCCTGCTTAAAAAGATGGGTTTTACAGGCCTGTCTAAATGGGAGCAGGTCCTTAATGGCCCGTGTTTCGGCCGGGAGGGCGTTCCACAGCGTAGGTGCTATGACAGAGAACGCCCTCCGGCGGGTTGATGTCAGCCTAACAAGCTTCACCGAGGGCACCTCTAGGAGGTTGGAGTCCTCCGACCGTAGTGATCTCAAAGGGCAATATGGGGCGAGACGTTCCCTTAGATACGCTGGCCCCAAGCCGTGCAAGGCCTTGAAGGTGAGAACCAACACTTTGAAGGCGATCCGGTGCTCAATTGTATGTATATGCAATTTAATATATGATAATATATTATATTAATATATTATGAGTTATATACACACTATTTAAGATAATATATTATTATATATGAGTTATATGCACACTATTTAAGATAAATATTATATATGTATATAATATATCATATGTATATGCAATTTAATATATAATAACTCGTATATATTAATATATTATATTAATTATTATAATAAATAATTATATAATTATAATAATTAATATAATATATTAATATATACAAGTTATATACACACTATTTAAGATAAATATTATATATATGTATATAATATATGTCTATGCAACTTATAAGCGCCTCCGCTTATCCCATCCCAGTAATCGGTGGGCAGAGGAGGGTAAGGACCAACAACCCACCCTCCACCAGACAGAGCCGCAGTTCCTCTTCGACCTGGCTGCGCCCCATTATCTGCCACGCCGTCAACAAACACCTGCCACATCCTGGTCCTCACTCCTGCTCCTTAATGCGAGGTCGATCTGTAACAAGTTGGCCACCCTGCGAGATTTTATCGCAGAACAGGACGCAGATGTCATATGCATCACTGAGACATGGACCCAGGACGGTGACTGTGTCCTCCTCCAGGAGATAGCCCCCCCAGGCTTTCGAGCCTTCCATCGACCAAGATCCATAGGTCGGGGCGGGGGAGTAGGACTGGTCGTTAGGGACGCTGTTGCCACATCTGTTCTCCAAACACCGGAGATGACCGGCATAGAATGCCTGGGAGCAACCCTTGGAGAGGAAGGAAAGACGGGGATCCTGGTGGTTTACCGGGCCCCCGGGGCCCATAAAGAAGCCACATCTGCCTTACAGGACCTGATTGTGGACTGGGCCCTGAGGTTCCCCCGGTTCCTCATACTGGGGGATTTCAACATCCACCTGGACACAGTCCCTCTCACACCCAATGCACGAGAATTCCTCATGCACATGGACGCCCTCGACCTCTCCAGGACAGATACCGGCCCCACTCACCAAGCGGGCCATGCGCTGGACCTGATTTTCAGCCAGGGTCTCGCCACAAATCATCGTGATACCAGAGCAGTGCCTTGGTCGGACCACCTGATTGTGAGGGCAGATATCAACATCCCCTCACAGTAAGATCGGAGCCAAGGTCTGTACTAGCCCGCCAAAAAGCGCGATGACCCGAGGGCATTCGCCGCAGCACTGGAACCCCTGGAGGTCCCCGGAGGATCACTGTCAGATCTGGTCGCCAGATGGAATAGTGTTCTCTCAAGGGCCATCGACCAGATAGCTCCTAGGCGCCCCTTCCGCCCCAGGAAAACCTGCTCTCCATGGTTCACAACGCACCTAAAGCAGATAAAACACCGGAGGAAGCAACTCGAGAGCACCTGGCGACGAAAGCCTAGCGAGGAAACCAGAGCAGCCTACAGAGAACAGCATAGGCTATACGAACATGAGATCAAAATGGCTAAGAGATCCTATAATGCGGCCCAGATCTCAGCCGCGGGCTCCCATACGGCACAGATCTTTAAGGTAGTCCGAGTCTCCTCACGTCCCCTCAGAGTGAATCCAACAACTCAATGATAACAGCAGATGACCTCCAAAAGTACTTTATCGGAAAAATCGCGGCACTTCGACACGACTTGCCGCTGCTTCCCGAGGAGGGGGACGCGAGGACCCAATACCCCACCCGGACAAATGAACACCGTCTCTCAGAATTTAGCCCACTAACAACGGAAGAGGTGAGAAGGCTGGTGACCGGGGCAAGAGCGACGACCTGCCCAACGGACCCCTGCCCATCACATCTAGTTAAGTCCAGTATTGACTGCATGTCGGGTGCTCTGAGGGACTTGGTGAATCTCTCCCTAGAGACAGGCACCTTTCCGTACTCCCTGAAAGAGGCCAGAGTCAACCCCTCTTGAAAAAGACGAACCTCGACCCCGATGACCCAGCAAGTTACCGCCCGGTTGCCAACCTACCCTTCCTGGGTAAGCTCCTAGAGCGAGCGGTAGAAAGCCAATTACGGGACTTCCTAGATCGATCCGGGGGCTTAGACCCGTCCCAGTCGGGTTTCTGCGCAGGTCACGGAGTGGAATCCGTCCTCGTAGCGATCACAGACGACATCCGCCGTCAACTGGACCGGGGAGGCTCGGCAGTCCTAGTCCTTCTGGACCTAACTGCGGCTTTTGACACCGTTGATCATGATTTGCTCCTCGACCGCCTGGCTGCCTCTGGGATCCAAGACAAGGCTTTGACCTGGCTGGAATCGTTCCTGCGAGGCCGCTCGCAGCGGGTCGAGTGGCAGGGTCAAGTCTCCAGGAAAAGCGAATTGGAATGCGGAGTGCCCCAGGGTGCCATTCTATCTCCCACCCTCTTCAACATCTACGTCCAGCCCCTGGCCAGCATTGCCAGGAGCTATGGGTTCTCCTGCTACCAATACGCGGATGACACACAGCTGCTCCTGAAGCTTGACCCAGGGTCATCGTCGGTGCCGGACAGTTTCAGCCAAGGATTGAGAGCGGTGACGAGCTGGCTCAGAGCACATAGACTCAAAATCAACCCGGCAAAAACGGAGATCCTCTGGCCTGGCCGACCCGCCCCTCACTCATCACTGCCACCCTTTGAGGGCGAGCCCCTTTCCCCGGCTCCGACAGTGAAAAGCCTAGGAGTGATCCTGGACGAAAAACTAACAATGGAGGCCCAGATCCAGGCTGCAGCAAAAGGCGCCTTTTTCCATCTCCGTAGGGCCCGACGGCTGGCCCCCTACTTACCACCTGAGGCGCTGAGAACCGTGGTACATGCCACCGTTGTCTCGCGTCTTGATTATTGCAACGCCCTATATGTGGGCCTCCCCCTGTCTACAACTAAGAGGCTGAAACTCATCCACAACGCAGCGGCCAGACTTATCTCTGGGTCATCAGTGAGGGACCACATCTCTCCTATTTTAAAAGATCTCCACTGGCTGCCCCTAGAGTTCAGAGTGCTCTACAAACTTCTGGTGCTCACTTTTAAAGCTCGGCACGGTATTGGGCCAGCCTACTTGAGTGCCCGGCTGACGGTCCAACGCAGCGAGAGGCCAGCACGTGCCATAAATGGCGAGCGCATGACCATCCCTGGGGTGCGAGAGGCTCGGCTGATGGAGACCCAGCGGAGAGCCTTTTCCGTGGCGGCCCCCAGGATCTGGAACTCACTGCCACCTGCCCTCAGAGCCACTCTGACCCAAACTAGATTCCGGTCAGACCTAAAGACCTGGCTCTTCCGCCTAGCGTTTGGGGCCTGATCGGTACCATCGAATGTCTGAGCCTTTTCCCGCCGTCTGTATCTATGCTTTAAATTGCTGTACATTGATGTATTTTAGGGTTTTTAAATGATGTAAGTCGCCCGGAGCACCGGTGGTGGAGGGCGACTCACAAATATTAAAGTATTATTATTATTATTAATATATAATATATAATTAATATATTAATATAATATACAGTATATACGAGTTATATACACACTATTTAAGATAATTATATATATGTATATGACATATTATATTATATGTATACACAATTTAATATATGATAATGTATTAAATTAATATAATAATTATATTAATAATTATATTATATAAATAAATAAATTTTAATAATAAGTAATACAATATATTAATATATAAACGAGTTATATACACACTATTTAAGATAAATATTATATAGACACACACAGAGGCACAATTTGAATAAATAGGTTTGAACTGTCTTTGACTCTCCCTTTGGAAAGCCAGTGAAAGCCAAATCCCCTTCTGCGCATGTGCAAAAAAATGACTGGATTCCCAGTGAAAGCCAAATCCCTTTCTGCGCATGTGCAGAAAAGTGGACTCTTTGGAATCCCAGCGAAAGCCAAATCCCCTTCTGCGCATGTGCAAAAAGAACTCTTTGGAATCCCAGTGAAAGCCAAATCCCTTCTGCGCATGTGCAAAAAGGACTCTTTGGAATCCCAGTGAAAGCCAAATCCCCTTCTGCGCATGTGCAAAAAAGGACTCTTTGGAATCCCAGTGAAAGCCAAACCCCCTTCTGCGCATGTGCAAAAAAAGACTCTTTGGAATCCCAGTGAAAGCCAAATCCCCTTCTGCGCATGTGCAAAAAAAAGACTTTGGAATCCCAGTGAAAGCCAAATCCCCTTCTGCGCATGTGCAATAAAAAGACTTTGGAATCCCAGTGAAAGCCAAATCCCCTTCTGCGCATGTGCAAAAAAAGACTGGAATCCCAGTGAAAGCCAAATCCCCTTCTGCGCATGTGCAAAAAAGACTCTTTGGAATCCCAGTGAAAGCCAAATCCCGTTCTGCGCATGTGCAAAAAAAGACTGGAATCCCAGTGAAAGCCAAATCCCGTTCTGCGCATGTGCAAAAAAAAAAACCGCTGGCAGAAACAAGGCTAACTTCAGGGCGGCCAATGGGAGAGAGTGGCTCGTCTTCTGGCGCATGCGCTTTGCTCAGGAGGCGGAAGGAGGAGCCGGAAAGCTCTCTTTCGGGTCCTCCTTTCGGAGGCCGCTTCCGGTCCGCTGCCTTTTCTGGCTCTGAAGTGATGTCGCGGCGGGCTTTGAGGCGGTTGAGGGGAGAGTCGCGGGGCCAGGCGCTGCCGGAGGAGGAGGAGGAGGCCGAGGGAGGAGGAGGAGGAGAAGGAAGGAGAGAGGAGGAAGAAGAGGAGGAGGAGCAGGAAGGAGGAGGGGGCGCCGGGCGGAGGCGGAGGAGGAAAGGGCAGCAGCTCAGCAACCCCTTCGAACTGGTCAGGGCCGCAGTCTTACTGCTTTACTACTACTACTACTGCTTTACTACTACTGCTTTACTACTGCTTTACTACTACTGCTTTACTACTACTTTACTACTACTTTACTACTATTATTCTTTTGTATGTTCCAAAACATCATCATAGGCCATGCCTGGGCCAACTTGGGCCCTCCAGGTGTTTTGGACTTCAACTCCCACAATTCCTAACAGCTTGCGTTATTTATTTATTTCCAGCATTTTACCCTGCTCTTCTCAACCCCCGAGGGGGGACTCAGAGCGGCTTACAAAAAGGCACAATTCGATGCCTACACAGTAAAACACAATATAAAACCCCTAGAACATTCAACATTAAAATACAATTACACTAAACATCATACGCATTCATTTAAGTTAAAAACAGTGTTCCGTCCATAAAAAGCATTGAGGCCCTATTCATCAACTTTCCATTAAAATCCAATCTAAAATGCTGCCTTGTGCTAGTGTGCAAACGCCTGGTCCCATCGCCAGGATTTTACTTTTCACCTGAATGCCAGGAGGGATGGAATTGATCGTATGTCGCTGGGAAGCGCATTCCACAGACGGGGAGCCACCACCGAGAAGGCCCTCTCCCTCGTCCCCACCAACCGCATTTGAGAAGTTGGCAGGAACGAGAGCAGGGCCTCCCCGGATGATCTTAAAGTACGAGGTGGGACGTAGCGGCAGATGCGTTCGGACAAGTAAGCTGGGCCAGAACCATATAGAGCTTTAAAGGTCAAAACCAGCACTTTGAATTGAGCTCGGAAGTGGACAGGCAGCCACTGGAGCTGACACAACAGGGGGGTGGTATGCTCCCTGTATGTAGCTCTAGTTAGTAATCTGGCTGCCGCCCGTTGGACTAGTTGTAATTTCCGAACTGTCTTCAAAGGCAGCCCCACGTAGAGTGCGTTGCAGTAATCTATTCGGGATGTGACCAGAGCGTGGATGACCGTAGCCAGATCAGACTTCCCAAGGTACGGGCGCAGCTGGCGCACGAGTCTTAATTGTGCAAAAGCTCCCCTGGCCACTGCCGAGACCTGGGGTTCCAGGCTCAGCGATGAATGCAGGATCACTCCCAGGCTGCGAACCTGCGTCTTCAGGGGGAGTGTAACCCCGTCCAACACAGGCTGTAACCCTAAGCCCTGTTCGGCCTTTCGACTGACCAGGAGGACCTCTGTCTTATCTGGATTAAGTTTCAATTTGCTAGCCCTCATCCAGTCCGACACAGCAGCTTTCTGCTGCCTTGGAGACTAGGATAATAATAATAATCTTTGTTTATACCCCGCCACCATCTCCCCGATGGGGACTCGGGGCGGCTCACATGAGGCCAAGCCCAGACAACATATTTCAACATTATTATTATTATTTCTTCCGTGTTTATGCCACATTATTTTCACCTCAAACTATGTTTAGGGCCCCTTTTCTAGCCCCCTCCCTGTGAGGGGCGAGCAGAGTGGGTCCTGAATCAGGCTGCTCAGTTGTGGATACAGCTGCCAAACTGCTCAACTGCATCGGACCTTGAGTTAGAACAACTGAATCAGCCTTGTTTTCTGCTGCCCTGGAGATTAGGATTCGGAGCAATGGGTTCAAATTTTAGGAACGGAGATTCGATGTGAACATTAGGAAGAACTTCCTGACTGTGAGATCTATTCAGCAGTGGAACTCACTACCTTGGAGTCTAGTGAAAACACCTCCTTTGGAGGCTTTTAAGCAGAGGCTGGATGGTCATCTGTCAGGAGTGCTTTGATGGTGCTTTTCCTGCATGGCAGGAGATTAGATTGGATGCCCATGTGGCATCTTCCAGTTCTATGTTTCTATGAATCCATATCCATTGCTCATGTGACGGTTTATTTATTTATTATTCCATTTTATATACCGCTCCATTCCCATAGGCTCGGGGCGGTTCACCCAATGAACATATGCAGTAGAAACATAATAAAACAACGATAAAACATCAATAAAACCACAATAAAACTGTCCCCCACTATACTAATAGTTCGTAGTTAGGGGCTTCCCTAACTATGAGATTTTTTGTTTTGTTTTAGTTTGTAATCAAAGATGTCTGTGTGCGGATTTGTGTTATGTGTGGAGCTCGGCGCAGAGCGACGAACACAATCTTCACAGAGAGAGGTTGTGACCCAATGGCATGGTCAGACCTCTTTACCTGGAATAACCCTGGGTCCAGCCCTGGGTCAGACAATTCAAGGAGGATATGGAGAAAATGGAAGTATCCAGAGAAGGGCCACCAAAAAGGCCCAAGGTCTGGACACCATGAATGCCTCTGAGGAGCAGCTTAGGGAAGTGGGAATGTTTAGCTTGGGGAAGGGAAAGTTCAGAGGTGACATGGAAGCCATGTGTAAATATTGGAAAGGAGGTCACATTGAGGAGGGATCCATCTTGTTTTCTGCTTCCCTGGAAAGTAGGGCACAATGGAGCTATGGATTCGAATTATAGGAAAAAAGACCTTCCACCTAAATATTAGGAAGAACTTTCTGATGGTCAAAGCTGTTTGGCAGTGAGCTATGTGCTGCCTTGGCATTGGGTGGAGTCTCCTTCTCTGGAGGTTTTGAAGCAGAGGTTGGGCAGCCATCTGTCAGAAGGTTTTCGGTTGTGCCTTCCAACTCTAGTGGAATACAGACTTTCCCAAAAGTCCGGCATTCCTTCTCTGGAGGGTTTAAAGCCGAGATTGGATGCCCGTCTGTCAGGAAAGCTTTGATTGTGCCTTCCTGTCTGGTAGAAAGATGTTGATATTGGGGACTCTTCCAACTCTATGACTCTATGAATTTGTGATCTTCTGCATTGGGTTGAAAGATATGCTACTCTCCAGAAACAACTGGGCTCCCAATTCCCAGCACTCTTCACAATTAGTTGTGTTGGCTTAAGGCTGATGGAAGTTGCAACCCAATACCTGGATGGTTACACAGTTTTTCACCCCTTAAAATGACATGCTTTGTGCTTAAGTAATGGGCTTTGGCTCTGCTTTATTTATGTGAGTACAGTCTTTGCTTTCATGTCAGCAAAAGGTGGAGAAACCAATCCTATGGGCCAAGCTGGACTAATTTTGTTTAATTTCCCAAGATAACGAATGAAGAAATAGAGGACAATCTCACATCCAAAGAGGAGAAAGATGATTCCAGGCTGAAAGAGGAAGGTGACCGGAAGAACCAAGAGAGTCTGGAAAATGACCGGCAGAAAGGAGGAGCAGAGACCAAACAACTGGACCAAACGGTAAATGCCCTGACATGCCATGTTTGTTGTAATTTAACAGATTTGTTTAATTGTTTTATTGCTTTTAACTATGTATTTAAAAAATATTTTTATGTTTATTTATATTTTAATATTTATTTGTGCTAGGTTTTAATTCACATGTTATGTTATAGCTTTGGGTCTCCTATGGTAGAGAAAAAGAAGGGTAATATAATCATCATCATCATCATCGTCATCATGACATATAACTGTGATGGGGCACTCTGGTGGCCCAGTAAGGTTAAACTGCTGAGCTGCTTAACTTGCTGACCGAAAAGTTGGCAGTTCAAATCTAGGGAGTGGGGTGCGATCCCACTGTTAGGTCCAGCTTCTGCCAACCTAGCAATTCGAAAACATGCAAATGTGAATAGATCAAATGTGAAGGCAATGGTGATGCAGTCATGGCAGCCACATGGAGACCTCTTTGGACACCCCCAAGAGTTGGACACGACTAGACTTAATCTCAAGAGGAAACCATTACATTTAGGGCATTCAATGTCCCAGGAGTGTCTCTTTAAAATGTAAAGTGCTCCTAGTCTGAGCTCAACATTTTATTTATTTATTTATTTACATTGTTTATATTCCGCCCTTCTCATCCCGCAGGGGACTCAGGGCAGATCACAATGCACATATACAAGCAAACATTCAATGCCATAGACATACAAGATATATAGACAGACAACGAGCTACACAATTGGTCAAGAGCTCAACCCACCCCGGGCAAGCCTCAAACTCATGACCTTCTGGTCAGTAGAGATCTTATGCAGCTGACTCCCAGCCAGCTGCGCCACATTCCCGGTTCAAAAATGAAGTACTAAGACTTCTGGCAATGTAAATGTTGGTGGTTTTGCTTATTTTAAATTCAAAATATTTGAATTAAGAGGATTAGAAAGCATTGTTATTCTGCTATTTATTGAGGTGAAATATAAACATTAGAAGTGGATTCACTTGTAGGCTAGACTAGAAATGCCTTTGCTTTTAGATGCCAGTCTTTTCAGGGAATTATGTCCCATAAAAATGGCTTGCGTAACTTCAGTTTCGGGCCACAGGGTGGAGGCAGAGCTCTGGAATTTTTCCAGTTGTGCTACTTCCTTTTGCAGTGTAACATTTGTTTTGTTTTAAACCAGGTTGCCTGGTCTAAGTGGGCTGCCTATGATGTCCTCTGTTTGGCTAGATGCTGCAAACCATATGTCTCATTGTTTATTTTTATTTAATTTTTAAAAGCCTCTTCCAAATAACAAATCGCGCAAGAAGAAGAAGAAAAGAAAGAACAAGAAGAATATGTTAGGTGAGACTCCGGTAAGTTGACACCAGATTTATGAAAGAGCTATGCAATGCCCCACTCTTGAGCACCATTCAACCTGGGAGACCGCCTCTGTGGAAATACTGTTTATGCTTATACTAGGAAGATTTTATGCTTGTCTGAATGTTTAAATTTTATATATGTCAATGTTTAATAGCTGTAATTGATTTTAAGTTCATAGTTATATGTAGTAATTATTTATCATGATTTCTTTGTGTACTGTACGTTGGCATTGCATTTTTGCCATTAGTATGTTGTAAACCACAATTTGAGTCCCCTCGGGGGTGAGAAAGGCAGTACAGGTATATAAATACAGCAAATAAATAAATAAATATTGTTTTAACCCAAGAGAAACTTCTATTCACCAGGAAGTTCCTGCAGTAAAATAATAACAACAACAACTTTATTTCTAGACCGCATTTCTCTCCCCAAAGGGACTCAGGGCGGTTTACAGCACAAAAACAGGCAAACATTAAATGTCGTAATCAGACGCCACTTAAACAGCCAGTCACAAGTAGGTGTGAAAAAGAGTTTATTGTCCACAAATCACTGTGCTTGAAAAGCACTTAAGACTAACTTAGCTCAACTAAAATAGCCTACTTCGGCATAAAACAAACAGTCTTTGTGTCACAAACACGGACTTGGCGGGCCCCTTAATCACACACACAGAGACACACTGAAGGCTAACTACTTTATTGAGTATAAAAACAGTTCCAAAGAATATAGAGTCCAATAATGTAAATGTCCAAAAGATAGTAAAGCAAGATTGTCCAAAGTAACGTAGCAAATAGGCTAAAAGCTTGGCAAGGCTCCGCAATCCAACGCGGTTCAAGAAACAAGGCAAGGCTCCGCAATCCAATGCAGTTCAGGAAACAAGGCAAGGCAAACTCAAGGCAAGACTTGATGACCACGGTTTGGCTTGTGGTCCCACTCCGCTTCACGCCTAATCAGGAAAGACGTGGCCGGAGAACTGAGGATTCGTTCCCACGGATCCTATACTTAATCCTTCGGCCGAGGTCCTCGACGCTCTAGGCTTCTTCGTCTCCAATCTCTGCTGACGGACCTCGGTCGATCTAGGGCTCGGGACCAATCCCTCCTACTAGCCTCAATGCTCCGTCTCCTATCAAAGGTTCGACCTTGTCTTTCGGCAGCTGTGTTGCTATCTCTCTGAGAGCTTTCCTCCCTATCCATTTCCCATGCGCTTTGTTCCATATCTTCCTCCAGGGGCTCCTGGGAAGATCTCCCTCCCGGGTGTTCATAACTCCCTTCTTCACTATCAGACTGCACCTGGTGATCTGAATCATCCCTTGGACCAAAACACATTTCTTCCCATGCCAAGCTCTCTGTAGGTGAAAGAGGCTCTTGCGGGGAAAGCTGCTCTGTGCCCCAATCATCTAGCTCATCCTCAGAATCCAGTTCTAGCACAGCCGGTTCTAATGCTAATGGAACCCCAGGCCCTGTCCCCTGCCCTCCAGGCACAAACGAGAACTGCTGTGCTACACTATCCCCCCCACAGGGCCCCTCCTAGGCCGCCCCGAGGCTTGGATTTGTCAGGGTACTTGCGATGGAACCGGCGACCAGGTCCGGGGCATGGACGTCACGAGCCCGCGTCCAAGAACGCTCTTCCGGTCCAAAGCCTTTCCAGTCAATGAGATACTCCAGCTTCCGGTAGCGGATACGCGCATCCAGGATGTCCTGCACCTCCAGCTCCTCCTCGCCATCACGCATCACAGGGGGGAGGCGGCTGCGTCACATCAGGCCGCACCCCCCTTAGCCGGGCGGAGCAAAGAACGGTGAAACACAGGGTGGATCTTCATGTCTGCTGGGAGTTGTAGTTTGAAAGAAACAGGCCCCACCTTCTCCAAAACAGTGTAAGGCCCCAAAAAGCGAACATCGAACTTGCGGCTAGGCCTCTGAGTGGGCAGATTCTTGGTAGACAGCCAAACTTTATCCCCCACCAGGATCGCAGGGCCCTCTTGGCGCCGCCGGTCAGCCATCCGCTTGTAATCCGCTTTAGCATGGTCCAATTGAGTGCGCAGCAAGTCTTGCAAGGCAGTAAGCTCCTGAAGCCAATCTTTCGCTTCCGACGCCCCTCCGGCCGGGTCCACCGGAGGGTAGAAACGAGGATGGTGTCCATAGTTGGCAAAGAAAGGAGTCTCCTTGAGGGATTCGTGCGTCGCATTGTTGTAGGCAAACTCCGCCAGAGACAACAAAGACGCCCAGTTGGTTTGCTGATAGTTGACATAGCACCGCAGGTACTGTTCCAAGGTGGCATTGACCCTTTCGGTCTGGCCGTCAGATTGGGGGTGATGAGCCGTGGACATCCGCACATCAATCCCCAGCAACTTCTGGACAGCCTTCCAGAACTGGGAAGTGAACTGGGTGCCGCGGTCGGTCACCAAACTCTGAGGCAGGCCATGCAGCCGGAACACATGTTGCACAAACATATCAGCAGTCTCTTTGGCAGTAGGCACCCCCACACAGGGGATGAAGTGTCCCATCTTGGTGAAACAGTCCACCACGACCAGGATCGTGGTGAAACCCTTGGACTTGGGCAAGTCAGTGATGAAGTCAGCCGAAATCATCTTCCAGGGGGCGGAGGGGGTGGGAAGCGGCTGGAGCAAACCGGCCGGCTTGCCCCGGGTTCTTGGCCCGCTGACACACAGGCAGGAGCCCACATAGTCCTCCACATCCCTCCGCACCTTAAGCCACCAGAAGTCCCTTAAGACCAATTGCAGGGTCTTGAACAGCCCGAAGTGGCCGGCAGCCCGACTATCATGGCACAGTTTGAGAATGTCCTCCCTCTCGAGCCGGGGGAAACATAAACAGAGTCACGGTGGTAAAGTACCCCGTCCTTTACCTGGAAAGGGGCTTGCACCCCCTTAGTCAGCTGTTCTTGCACCCAGGGATCGGTCCGTTGGCGCGCCTGGACCCGCTCGCTCAAAGGCCTCTTGTCCTTAGGGGCCGGCGGAGCCAACGGAGGGTTCACAGGAGCCGCCCGGGCCGCAGCAAAGTTCTCCGCTTTCAGGAGACGGGCCTCAGAAAGCCCCTCGCCACCACGAACGTACTGCGGTTTCCGCGACAGCGCGTCAGCTTGCTTGGTCTGCTTGGGGGTCACATAGTGAATGCGGAAATTGAATCTCTCAAAGAACAGGGACCATCTCTGTTGCCTCTGGTTCAATTTGCGCTGGGACTTCAAGTGTTTCAAATTCCGGTGGTCGGTGTGCACCTCCACCGGGAATTTGGCCCCTTCAAGCAGATGTCGGATCGCTCCCACAGCCACGTCCGAAGCATCGGCCTGCACGATGAAAGGGGGTGCGGGGTTGGGCTGCTGCAGAAGCGGCTGGGTGGTGAACAGCTGCTTTAACTTGCGAAACCCCACGTCCGCCTCCGGCGTCCACCGGAACGGCACCTTTCCCCGCAAACACTGGGTGATAGGATCGGCCCACTTGGCAAAGTCAGGAATGAACTTTCTTTAGTAGTTGGCAAAGCCCAGGAATCGTTGAATGTCCTTTTTGCTGGCCGGAGCTGCCCAGTCAGCCACAGCTTGAACCTTGGTGTCATCCATGGCAATGCCCGTTGGAGAGATGCGGTAGCCCAGAAAGTCAACCTCCCGCAGATCAAAGCACACTTCTCCAGCTTAGCATAGAGCCCGTGGGCTCTCAGTCTCTGGAGCACTTCCTTGACATGGCGGTCATGGGTCGCCTGATCCGGAGAAAAAATCAGCAGATCGTCCAGGTAGACCGCCAGATAACGATCTAGCAGGTCCCGGAAAATGTCATTCATGAAATGTTGGAAACAGGCTGGAGCGTTGCACAAACCGAATCCCATCACCAGGTATTCAAACTGCCCCACTTGGTCTGGAAAGCCGTCTTCCATTCGTCACCCTGGCGAATCCGGACAAGGTTATAGGCGCCCCTCAAATCCAGCTTAGTGAACACTTTGGCTCCCCGCATTCGCTCCAGCAGCTCGGGGATCAGGGGGAGGGGGTAGCGATTCGAACCGTGATCTTGTTGAGTTCTCGATAGTCATTACAGAGCCGCAACTCCCCGATTTCTTCTTGACAAACAGAATGGGCGCCCCGCCGGGGACTGGGAAGGTCGAATGAAGCCTTTCCGCAGATTCTCATCCAGAAAATCCCGGAGAGCCTGTTGCTCTGGTTCCGAGAGAGGGTAGAGTCTGCCCCGCGGGATAGGGGCTCCAGGTTCGAGTTCAATAGCACAATCATAGGGCCGGTGGGGAGGCAAGCGCTCAGCCTCCTTCTCGCTGAAAACGTCCCAGAAACCAGCATATTTCTTGGGCAGTGTGGCCACCGTCTCCACCTCTTGGGCCTGACAAGCCCGAGCCGTGAGACAATGACTCTGGCAATGGTCGGAGGAAAAAACGAGCTGTCTCTTAGTCCAGGAAATCTGGGGATCATGCAGAGCGAGCCACACAATGCCCAGAACAATGGGAAAATCAGGAGCTTGGTCACAAGAAAGGAAATGTCCTCTTTATGGGAGTTAGTCCACATCTTGGTAGGGGCCGTATACTGAGTCACAGCCCCTGTTTTCAGGGTTCTCCCATCAATAGTCTGTACACCCTTTGGCTCTTGGAGATCCAGGAATTGTAATCCGGCAGACTTGGCATAGTCTGCATCAATGAAGTTGTTGGTGGCTCCCGAGTCAATCATGGCATGGACCATCATCGGTCCCTTCTCGGGCGACCACAGGCCAACCATTACAAGGAACAATTGTCCAGTCTTGGGTTCAGGAGGAAGAGAAGCGACGTCGGCCGAGTGAGCGAACCCTCTTACACTCGGCCGGCCCCTTCCCCCGTCGCCTGGATGGCTTCTTCAGCCTCTGGGACCCCTCCAACTGCGGCGGAGGCTCGGGAGTCTTCCCACGCGGCTTTGGGGGCACTCCTTGGAAAAATGTCCAGCCCCCGCAGTACCAGCACAAGTTCAGACGCTGCCGCCGTGCTTTTTCCGCCTGGTCCACCTTGGGCCGCACCGTGCCGAGTTGCATGGGTTCCGGGTCATCTAAGCCCGGTGGTGGCTGAGCGAGCTGTCGGGCACGAACTGTCCAGTCCCCGGCTCCCGTCGCCCCGTCGGCTTCTCCACCACTTTGGTGTCCCACCGCCTCCGGGTTTGCAGTCCCGCTTCGACACGTAGACTCAAGGTGATCGCCGCCTCCAAATCCGCGGGGCGGGGGTGCTTTAACATCTCTTGCTGGAGCTCCGTGGTCAGCCCCGCGGTGTAGTGGTAACGCAACGCCGACACGTTCCACTGCACCTGAGCGGCCAGCACTCGAAAGCGAGAAATGTATTGGGACAGGGACAGATCCTTCATCGTCAGCCGGGCTAAGTCACGCTCGGCCAACTCCTCGTTCACGGGTGGGCCCCAGGTCGCCCGGATAGCGTCTCTGAAGGCCCGCAGTGTTTGGGTATGGGCAGACTGGGCCTGGATCAACGACGTAGCCCACGTCGCTGCCGTGCCCTCCATCAAGTTGAAGACAAACCCCACTTTGGCTCGTTCAGTCGCAAACTCGGTGGGTCGCAGCTCCAGGTACATGTCCACCTGGCAGAGAAACACCTCAACTTGGGCAGGGTTGCCCCCAAAACGGCTAGGCGCATTCACTCCCGGGTGGCGTCCAGCTCTGGTCCTCAGCTCTCCCACTTCCTGTTGCAGGGCTGCCACCTCCGCGTCCGTCAGGCCTGCCATGGCTGCGACTGCCGGGGGTCTCTTCTTTCGGCGTCCCGTGGTGTGATAAGGGGTTTGTAGGTTCTCCGGCCAACTGTCACAAACACGGACTTGGCGGGCCCCTTAATCACACACACAGAGACACACTGAAGGCTAACTACTTTATTGAGTATAAAAACAGTTCCAAAGAATATAGAGTCCAATAATGTAAATGTCCAAAAGATAGTAAAGCAAGATTGTCCAAAGTAACGTAGCAAATAGGCTAAAAGCTTGGCAAGGCTCCGCAATCCAACGCGGTTCAAGAAACAAGGCAAGGCTCCGCAATCCAATGCAGTTCAGGAAACAAGGCAAGGCAAACTCAAGGCAAGACTTGATGACCACGGTTTGGCTTGTGGTCCCACTCCGCTTCACGCCTAATCAGGAAAGACGTGGCCGGAGAACTGAGGATTTGTTCCCACGGATCCTATACTTAATCCTTCGGCCGAGGTCCTCGACGCTCTAGGCTTCTTCGTCTCCAATCTCTGCTGACGGACCTCGGTCGATCTAGGCTCGGGACCAATCCCTCCTACTAGCCTCAATGCTCCGTCTCCTATCGAAGGTTCGACCTTGTCTTTCGGCAGCTGTGTTGCTATCTCTCTGAGAGCTTTCCTCCCTATCCATTTCCCATGCGCTTTGTTCCATATCTTCCTCCAGGGGCTCCTGGGAAGATCTCCCTCCCGGGTGTTCATAACTCCCTTCTTCACTATCAGACTGCACCTGGTGATCTGAATCATCCCTTGGACCAAAACACATTTCTTCCCATGCCAAGCTCTCTGTAGGTGAAAGAGGCTCTTGCGGGGAAAGCTGCTCTGTGCCCCAATCATCTAGCTCATCCTCAGAATCCAGTTCTAGCACAGCCGGTTCTAATGCTAATGGAACCCCAGGCCCTGTCCCCTGCCCTCCAGGCACAAACGAGAACTGCTGTGCTACACTTTGTGAGCAACAATCAACAGGAAAAACACAAAAGAAGCAAGATCAAACGCAGCATCGGTATGCAGTCCTGGATCGTCACGGATAGGCAGTCCTAAGGGTTGAGCTTCAGGCATCGTCACGGATACCGGGTCAAAACGGAGGAGGCAAGCCAAAGGTTCAGAGCAGCAGAGTAGATCAAAGAAGTTCAAACCATGAAAATTTGTGGTACAGGCAGCAGCGAAGTTACTCTGTACAGGATTCAAGATACAGGATACAAGGCACAAGTCCCAAACGCAACCCCTTGCCACTGCAAAGTGAAGCGTCCCAAAGCTCACATTTTATTAGTCTTCCACCTCAGACCCACCCGAGGTTGACAACGCCTTGTCATTAACAGGCTCAACCGCTGTAGTCTCAGCAGCTGCAGATCCTCTCTAAGTTTTCCATCTCCTGTCAAGACTTAGGTCTCCCCAGCAGTCATCAGGATAGCCTGAGGGCCATTCATTGTCATCAGAGAACCCCATAAAGGTGTCACTGCTTGTGGGTTCCTTGCACACAGCCTGAACCTCCTGTACCCAGTCCATCTCTGGCTCTTCATCCGAAGTACTCCCTTCACTCTGACTCCCATCCTCCCCAGGGAAGCCCTCAAAAGACTCCTCATCAGTAGGCTCTGTAAGTATTTGCCTTATTCTTTTGCACTGAGAGATCTTGTCTGCACTTTGTTCATGAGTAAGCCTATTGCTTTCCCTCTGAGGCATAGAATAACTATCATCAGCCCCACCCAGTTCCATACTACTGCTAGATGGTGAAGAATCAGCCCCACCCAACTCTCTACTACCAGGAGCAACAAGAACCTCAGGCTCTACTACAACATTAAATGCCTTACAAAGTCAACAAACAATATCAGGAATAATACAAAATAATACAATAATAATACACAATAGCAATAATGAAAAATTAAACATTGAGATGGGGATAATCCAACCAGACAATAAATTAGGGCATGTGAACATTAAACATATATAATTTAAAACAGTTAGACATTAGTTGCATATGAAATGGCTGCAGTATTTAAAAATAAACAAAAACCTCTTCACGGAGCTAAAACCACAGCAATTTGGTTCTCCTTTTTATGCACACAGGGCCCTGGGGATGAAGACGACACAGAAGACATTGAGAGCATCCTGGTGAGGATTGAGACTCCAGATGGACCTTCATGCCAGAGCCAAAGCAGGGTGCCCACAGACAGTCGGCCTCTGTTGTACGTAGAGCATAGGTAAGGTTATCCTGTTTGAAAACTTAATCACTTCATGAACTATCAGTCTGAACCAATTGTCAGGTTCCTGACAGCATCAGCTGTGTTTCTGTTGGAAAGATGCTTTGTTGTAAAAGGATTCTCTGAGATCACACAGTAATTTTGCTGGTATCAAAACATTTATTGTTTATACTAACAACTGTTGCTCTAAGGCACAACACAGTATATATAGAGCTCATACACTAATTGTACTAAGGTCATATGACACACCGATCTTCTGATCCTCAGGCCTTTTTCCCCACAAAACCATGAGCACTTGACCTTTATTGTGTGCCAATAAAACTCTCCCCGTTCCAACCAATCTAGTCACTACATAGCCCTGTGTCCATTTGACAATATCCATTTGGGTTCAAAATACAGGAAAGGAGATTCCACCTGAACATTAGGAAGAACTCCCTAACCATGAGAGTTGTTCTACAGTGGAACTCAATGCCATGAAGTTTGGTGGAGGCTCCTTCTTTGGAGGTTGGGTGGCCATCTGTTGGAGGTGCTTTAATGGTGCTTTTCGTGAATGGTAGTCTTGGACTAGATGACCAATGTGGTCTTTTCCAATTCTATGATTTGCCAATGTCATGCAGACTACACGGGAGATGTCATAACCAAATAACTAATGTGTTGTCGAAGGCTTTCATCGCTGGAATCTCTGGGTTGCTGTCAGTTTTCCGGGCTGTACGTCCATGTTCCAGAAGCATTATCTCCTGATGTTTCACCCACATCTAGGGCAGGCATCCTCAGAGGTTGTGAGGTCTGTTGGAAATGTTCAGGGTCTGTTTGAAACGGGTGTGAATGTTTCAGTTGGCTACCTTGATTAGCATTGATTAGCATTTCAGTTTCAAGTTTTGTTGGAAGCTAGGAAAATGGGGTTTATATATCTGTGGAATGTCCAGGGTGGGAGAAAGAACTCTTGTCTGTGGAGGTAGGTGTGAATGTTTCAATTGGCCACGTCCTGATTTTAGAGTTTTTTTGAAGAAAAAAACCACTAGTTGCCATATTTTGTTCAGTTTACTCTCCTATTTATTTATTTACTTTATTTATAATCCGCTCTTCTCACCTCGAAGGGAACTCAGAGCGGATGACAGTACACATACTAGCAGACAATTCCTGCCGTTTTCCACAATACACACAACATATAGATGAACAGAGGCAAACTTTTGGCCATCAGGGGGAGCTGCCGCACTCCTCATCTCTCAGCATCCCTTGTTGTTCCTTTCTGCATTCCTCAGAGTTCCTGGAATTCTTTTAATGGCTGCATAATTCAGTCAAAATTTGCCTCCCCACTTAACGTGGTACCTTAATCTCCTACTTGACAGATGCAACTGTCTTTCGGGCTGCAAAAGTCGACAGCAGGCTACACTTGAGCACCCACCTCGACCTGGGCAGGCCTTGAACTCATGACCTACTGGTCAGAGAGATCTTATGCAGCTGACACTTAGCCAGCTGCGCCACATTTCGGTGCTGTAAACAACCAGACCTTGAAACTGAAAGGCTAATCAATGCTGCTAATCAGGTGGCCAAATTGAAACAGTCACACCTGTCTCAAACAGAATAATAATAATAATAATAACAACAACACTGCCACCATCTCATCGGGCGGCTTACATGGCCAAGCCCAATGACACATAATAAACAACAAACAGCAAATAATACAACAATACAATCAATATACTTACACATAAGCAATAACAGACAGTTTAAAACCATTCTGGCAGGGCCAAATGTGAAATATTAATTTTTTAAAAAATGAATACCTCCCAACAAAAGATTCCCCCAGGCAGGAAGCAGTCAAGCCTTGAAATGGCAAGGCCATTCAATGCTAATCAAGGCGCCAATTTGAAACATTCACCGATGCCTCAAACAGACAAGAGTTCTTTCTCCCACCCTGAACATTCCACAAATAAGCCCTATTTGCATAGTTTCCAACAGATCTCACAACCTCTGAGTGTGCTTGCCATAGATGCAGGCGAAACATCAGGAGACAACAGTTATGGAACATGGCCATACAGCCCGGAAAACTGACAGCAACCCAAATAACTAATGGTTACAACATGAATGGTCTAACCATATTTTTGTACTTGTTGGCTAGGGATTCTGGAAACTGTAGTGCAGGAAGTCCCTTTTACCAGTTGGGTGAACCTGTTCCTTGTTTTGTGGAAGCTAGTGTTTGTCTACCCAGCCTTCATATCTTAATTGGTTTTAATTTTGAGAAGGAATGGCACAACTGCAGGCCAGGGGGAAAGCTAAATTCCATCCGCGTTTGGTGGCCTAGTACAGTGTTTCCCAACCAGTGTTCCGGGGCACACTAGCGTGCTGTGAATGATCATCAGATGTGCCGTGGGAAATTGGAACCTCCAGGAAGAGGGGTGGGGGAGTCTAGTGTGTTAAAGTATAAAAACCCTAAGAAACCTACCTCAATAAAGGCACAAATTTACAAAACACCCCCTCTCCACCTGTTGTCACTTGGTCTCTCCCCCTCCTCCATGCATTGGGAAGGCCCGCCTCCCTTTCCCCAAGTAGAGAGACCTTCTGCCTCCTGGGGGTTCTGCGTGGGAAGTTTGGCCCAGTTCTATCATTGGTGGGGTTCAGAATGCTCTTTGATTGTGTGGAACTATAAATCCCAGCAACTACAACTCCCAAAATGTCAAGGTCTATTTCCCCTGAACTCCATCTGCGTTCATATTTGGGCATTGGTATTCGTGCCAAGTTTGGTCCTGATCCAACATTGTTTTGAGTCCACAGTGCTCTCTGGATATAGGTGAACTACAACTCCAAAACTAAGGTCCAACGCCCACCAAACTCTTATAGCATTTTATCTTGGTTATGGAGTTCTGTGTGGGAAGTTTGTTTTCTGCCATTCCTGCCAGGATATCTATAGTGTTGAGTTCATTGAAACAGGCCCAGGTTTTACACTGAGTGTATACATTTAAAAACATATTAACTATATGTATTGCTGTGTTAGAGTGTCATTTTTGTGTCATTTTGGTTGGTGGTGTGCCCCAGGATTTTGCAAATGTAAAAAGTGTGCCGCGGCTCAAAAAAGGTTGGGAAACACTAGCCTAGTAAATTACTGCACTGTTTGTCCAAGAGGGGGCAGTAGGAGTGTTTTCTGTCTGGACCAGTGGTTCTCAACCTTTCTTCACACCATGGGTTCCCCCTTTTAAATTCCTTTTGGGCCGCAGAACTCGCAAGACTCAAGATTTAAGGCACTAGACTGCATCCAGTAATAGTTTCGTTTTTCTCATGTTCCTTCAAATTTAGAGAGAAGGGACATAAGTTGATCGGTTTTATGCCTACACTCTAATATAATATTTTGGTTGAGTCCATACTAATTTAAAATAATTATATCAACACTAATAATAGTGTTAAGGGGGGAGCTGGCCTCAGAGGGTTTCCCTCTAAATTGTGGGGTCCCTCAAGGAGCCATTCACTCCCCTTCGTTATTTAACATCTATATGCGACCACTTGCTCACCTGGTACGTAGCTTTGGCCTTGAGTGCCACCAGTACGCTGATGACACTCAGCTCATTCTGAGGATGGAGGGCCGCCGGACTCCGACTTGAGCAATTTCCATCAGTGCCTTGAAGCCGTCACTGGGTGGCTGCGAGCTAGCAGGTTGAAGGTGAATCCAGCGAAGACGAAAGTCCTATGGCTGGGCCGTCCAGGCGATAGGGATATCCAACTGCCGACCCTGGATGGCGAGGCACTACACCCGTCATCATTAGTAAAAAGCCTGGGTGTCTCTGGACCCTCTGCTGTCAATGAAGCTAAAAATCTCCACTGTCAGCAGAACTGCTTTCTTCCATGTGCGTTTACAGGCAAGACGTCTGGCCCCTATCTGTCCAGCTAAATGACCTAGCCACGGTGATCCAGGCCACGGTCATCTCAAGACCTGACTACAATAACGCTCTTTACATTGGCCTACCTGACAGTGATCCAGAAACTTAAACTAGTGCAGACGCTGCAGCCCAACTGCTCACAGGGAGCCTGCGAGGTGTTGTATTACACTGGTACTCCAGGGTCTGCACTGGCTACCAATTGAATGCCGGATCACTTTCAAGGTGTTGGATTCTGACTTTTGAAGGCCTTGCTAATGGTCTGGGGCCAGTGTATAGGGATGCCTGTTCCCATATAATCCCCCGAGATCACTACGGTCAGAGGACCAGAACCTCTTAGATATTCCAGCGTGAAATTCTTCCGCCTGACGACAACTTGTCGGGCGCGGGCTTTTCTAATCATTGCCCCGTATTATGGAACGCCTTGTTACCTGAGACTCTTTACGAAGTTTGAACACTCTCCAAAGCTGTAAACTCACCTATTCAGGCAGGCCTTCGAAGTCTTAGAATTTTAAACTTTAATTCTTGCTCTTTATCAGGTACTGCTCCATATAAAGTTTTTCTGTAATTCGGCCTGAAATACTGATGGCGTGTAGAACCAAGAAATAAAATAGTTATTAATTCAATAGTAGAAGGCGAGATAAGAACAATAGCAATAACTATCAATAATAATGATATTACTATCATTACTGGTACATTTCCACTCAGATACTCAGCTGACTCACCCTCAACTGTTTTTAATCGAGGCAATAGGTTAAAAAGGCAAGTTTTCCAAAAGAAGGAAAATGAAGATTTTGTTCGTTTCCTTCTGGGTTTGCTTTCACTTGTTTGTTGTTCATATTTAACTGCAATCATTTACATGTCTTCACCTTCGCGGCCCCCTGTATTCCTGACCTGGTTAAGAACCACTGCTTCAGACCAAGAGAAAGAGATAATCCGCTTCGATAGCGCAGGCTGCAGCATTAGCTCTGCCCTTCCTTGTTGTTTTGTTCTGTCTCTATATGATTTATGCAGATTATTTAAATCAGCAAGACCAGAGTTCTTAGAAGACTGCTGCCAAACATAGTGCACAATGTGATGTATGTTTCAAAAAGCAATTCCAGTTTCTCCATCAATAGTAGAGGCCTCTGGGTTAACATGGATCACCTTGAGACCAGAGGGAGACAGAACTGACCACAGTCCATGTTTATTCTGTAATGGATCGTGTGACCAAGGAAGGTGGACGACTTGAACAAAGACCCCTCCATGATGGAGATCCGGAGAGTTGACACATGGACATTTACCTTCAGCAGCCGATCAGAACCCAGGACTTGGACTCTCTGCCCACCACCCGGCATCCTCAGCCACAAAGAGGGTCATTGCTTTGTCACCTTGAGGCCTGGCTGCAGCTGATATTTAGAGATCCTGCCGCCTCGTAATCCCTCTCCCGCCAAAGAGTCTTGTAGGGAGCAGGATGGTTGATCGAGGGCTATCTAAACATGGCGATTGGCCTTGAAAACGCTGGAGAGGACCGGATGTCTTCCCAACCGAAGACCGAAATCAACAGCTGACATCACCAGTAGAAATCGTGTTGACCCAGAAAGAGAAACGAGGAGGAAGTGGGTGAGCTGCCAAGAGCGAACTTCCTCCGGCCGCACTCGCCGAAGAGCAGCGAGGAACAACCAGAAACTCCAGTAGACTGGATCACCTTGCATCGTGAGCACAGAGCCCCCAAGACTGTTGGGAATACAACGCCGCCAATAAGAGAAGAGGTCTAGGTGCTCTAGTTCAGTTCACAGAGGGCATTTCATCCAGGGATACTGAGCCAAACTATAGAGCTCCAAAAATACATCCTTGAGAACCACAGCCTCAGTCAGGTCGCCGACTGCTGAAGAGATACCATCGAGCAGGGGTTTCCAGGGTCGAGATGGTCTCCTCTTCCTTCCCAACCTTGTGATCCTGCTGCCTCAGGAAGCCCTACGGCTACCCCCTCATGGTCGGGACACTGGCCGCTGATAGTGCAGCAATCTTATGCTCCTTCTGATTATGCAACCCTGTAATTTTTGTTTTTCCTTGTAGCTGTCTGTTCTTGTATTGTTGCTAGTGTTATGAATCAACCAACCACTCCAGCCTCAGAGAGTGGCAGTATAAAAGTTTGAAACATAACAAATAAATTATTACATTTTGCTTTACATCCTCCTATCTCAAGCAACCTCCAGGAGACTCAGATTGCACAAATTGTTCTCATGGTGTCGATACTAGAAATACATCATAAATATATAAATTTAACAGCAGATAAAGAATAAAACAGTATAAAAACAATCAGCAGTTATTGGTTGATCATCATCCATAAAACAGTCGTTCTATAAACGCTATCATGTCAGCAAGTCAATCTAATCTACAGTGTCCTAGATTAAGAGAAGTCCTACCTAACTCTTACCGGCTGAAGAGACCTCACCAGAAATAATAACTTGAGTCCAGCTCTGATTCAAAGCAATTCTAGAAGAGAAAACCATTCATGAGAAGAACTGGAGTCTTCTTTAGAGTAGTGCTTCAAACTCAAATAAATCTCTTGATCAGCTTCCAAAGACCATCAGGAAACACAGTATTTCTATTATCGTGGGAGTCTCATGTAGTTTATCAGCTCTATCATTGGTGGGGCTCGAATGTTCTTGGATTGAAGGTGAACTCTTAAATCCCAGCACCAACTCCCAAATGTCGTTCATTTTCCCAAACTCCACCAGTGTTCACATTTTGGGATATGGAGTATTTGTGCCAAGTTTGATCCAGATCCATCATTGTTTGAGCTTCAACAGTATAGTTCACTCAATCAAAGAGCACTCTGCACCCCACTCTGATGGACCTGGCACTCATCTATACCACAGAAACCCCAGGACCTACTGAGGGATTTGACTGACTGATCCACCATGGTTAGAGTAAATCATCCCAATCTAGAGAGCAAACTGCCCAACATGATAAATCCTTAAGTACTGGTGGAGTTTCAGGAATATCCCATAGTATGCTGATGTGAGCTAGAAGATAATTCATAAATTTTGTGCATTTTCTAAATAAAAATACAATTTATTAACTGGGCAATGCCGGGTACCCAACTAGTCTTAAATAAAACAAAAGCAATCAAAAGAGGTAGCTAAAGCTAAGACAACCTCTCAAAATTCATCCTTGTTCTTGATGACCTCCTCCAACTTTTTCCACCTTGAGATAAGTGAAAATAACTCTCATTAGGGTTTGTTAATCTAACTCCCAGCATCCCACACTGGCTACCAGGTCTGCTGGGAAATCTTGTGTCCCAAAACAAGCCCCTAGCCATGATGCCTCATTTTACTCAGTAAGAGAGCCTTAGGCAAGGACCTCGTCCCCTCCTCTTTCTTGCGGTGCTGGCGGCACACTTGTAACTAATTCATTGTTCAAATAAGAATGATGGTCAGGGCTTACACTTTTTCCAGGAACTGAAACCCGGAAACCGAGCTGAAGAGATATTTTGGGGCCCAGTGTTCTTATGATCAGAGGTGAGTCCAAATCAGAAACTAAGACGTGTTTTTGTTGTGTCTTTGGAAAACATCGTGATTGAGTTGAGATGTTCAATGCTGAGGAATTGCAGTTAGTAGTCATGGAACTTGGAGCCGATAGAGAGAACTCACAAAAGGCTAAGTAGGTCCTCAAGGGCTCAAAGGAGCCTTTTCCTGGCCAAAAGTATCAAGGTCTCATGTTAGAAAGAAGAATCTGATTTGGGGTTTAGCTTTTTGTTTAAATGTATGCTTGTGCTCTAAATATTGTCTGTCTTCTTCCGAATCTAAGGGCCAGAAGATGTCACTGATCACCAGGGGCCGGAGGTGACTTGTAGTGAGCTGAAGGGGCCGCCGTAGCACAAGGGTCGCGGCTGTGCTGGGCCAGCCGCCACGTGAAGCCCTCCTCTTCCCTGCTCTGACCGCAGCCCGATCCTGGCGGCAGGGCTGAAGTGGAGAAGAGAGCACATGGAGAAGAGCAGTCGGCTTCCTCCGTAGCTACCTCACTCCCCCGCCTGCACCGCTGCTCTGGATCCTGGCAGAAGCTGGCTGGGAGAAGCAGGAGGCTGGCAGATAGCAAAGGCAGCCGGCTTCCTCCGTAGCTACTCAAAGCTGGCCAGACGTTGCTGGACTGGGCAGAGATGCTGGGGAGAAGCAGAGGGCTACAGAGGAAGAAGGCAGCCGGTTTCCTCCTCGTAGCTACTCTGCTTTCTCCCACTGCGCCGCCGCCCGGATCCAGAGCAGCGGTGCGAGCGGGAGAAAGAGGGGCGAAGGAGGTGCAAGCCAGCTGACTGTGCTCTCTTCTGCCCCTCCTTCTTTCCTCTGCCTCGTGCCGCTGCCCGATCACGAGCGGCGTGAGGGGAAGCAGGAGGGGCTAAGGAGGAGGAGCTGGCTCCTCCTCCCTGCCCCGCTTCTCCTTCCTCCCCTCCCCCGCCATTTTTTTGGTGCAATCTTTGGCAAATTTTCCCAAAATATTCTTTAAAAAAGAAATCTTGCAGGAGGGAAGGGGTCAGGTCCATGACTAATGGTACAGCTCAAGGGCCGCCTTGTTGGGCAGCTCTGTCTGAGGATGTAAATAAGGAACAAAACCACAGACCAATGTTATCCCTTCCTTAGAAGCTTTTCTTTATAGCAAATAAATATGGTTGCATCTATTTCTATAGAAATAAGGGTTTCTATAACATGAACAAAGTTCTTTATACTTCCTTCTTTGCTTCATGCTGGGCTTATTTCTCAAGTGCAGATAAACATAGAGCTCTCTTCTCACACCAAAAGTTACACAGGAGCTTCACACAGTAGCTTTTTACACAGCAGCCTTCATGCAATAGCCTTCAACCTGGGGCTTTTCTCACCGAAGCTTCACACCAGGCCTCTCACACACTGAGGCCTACTAAACTTTGAGAGAGTTTCACCACACTGAGGCCTTCTGAATCCTGCCAGTTACAGGGACACCCTCCTTATATTGAAACTGCAGCTTTTGCTGAGTCAGTGCATCCATTTAACCCTTCATGTCATGAATCACATTTTTGTAATTAATAATGCCTAGTTATTTTTTTAATATTAGAGACAAGCAATCTGGAAGCAAAATTCAAAAACGCTCAGGCAAGATGAGGGGAATTTGCTGCCTCTTTCCCCTGTTGTGCTGTCCTTAGGTTGGGCTGCTGTAAGTTTTTCAGCTGTCTATGGGCCATGTTCTGCAGTTGATTCTCCTGATGCTCTACCTGGGATGGCGACAGTATCCCCTGAGTTGTAAGCCCAAGCTGGAACTAGGAAAACGCGGCTTATATATCTGTGGAATCAGTGGAGAAAGAACTCTGCTGCAAATGCAAAGTTTCAAGGACCCATGTAGAACATAAAGCATAACATGAGTGCAGCCCTTAAGGCAGGGATGGGCAACCTACGGCCCACGGGCCAGATCCGGCCCGGCAGCCGATTCTGTCCAGCCTGGGGAGAAGGGCTGGGCGTCGTGGGTGGGCTGGGAGGAAGGATGCTGCTGTCACTATCCCATCGCGGGCTCTGGGGCCTGTGTCAGCAGACAGGCCAGAGGGCATGCGGCTTTGAGGTGCCTCAGAATCCCTGGATGATCCTGATGGAGTGCCTGTTATTCTGGGTTGCAGGGCTGATCGCTTTGGCACCTGAAGCCTTGATCATTTTCCGGGTCGCCATGTCAAATAAGCCGCCTCAGATCGCTAACTGCTCCCCTGCAGCAGGCCCAGGGATGCAGGTACCCATAGCAGGACGACAGCCAAGAAAACCATGGGGCGAGGTATGAGGCCTGTACCCTCCGACGCCTGCTGCTCTGCTCTCCTGCTGCCGCAGCTGGGTCCACTTTGCCATCCTCTGGGCTGAGTCCATTGGGCCATTCCATCTTGGTTCGCATCTTGTCTTCTTGAATTTAATTTAATTTTAGTGGTTTTTATTATTATTATATAATTTATTATAATAATTTTATAATTATAATAATATAATAAATAATATAATAATGTTATATTATATTATAATTTCAATATATTATAATGTCTCTCTATATATACTATAATATAATTATGATATTAATACTATTAATATAAATATTTCTTGATATTAATATATATCAAGAAATATTCATATATTAAGGTATTAGTATCATGTTAATATTAATGCTGTAATATAGTAAAATATATAAATAAATAATGCAGGTGCGGCCCTCCATAATATTTTGGCCTCGTGTGCCCCCTTGAAAAATACTTGCCCACCCCTGCTGCAGTGTCTTACCCAGTAGTTTCAGGTCTCTTGCCCTTCTTACCCTTCTCTCAGTGTAAAATACCCCTCTTTCTCTTTTTCTCCTTCTCATTAATGATAGAGGTAGCCAGTACTGTCCATCAGAAAGGTTACGGCTGATTTGTCCCTAAGAGAACTTGGTCTCACAGTAAAGACAGTGTGAGTGTTTCTGCTATGGCCTAGGGAACTGCATTCCTGTTGGACTCCAAGCTGCGCATACAAGGCAGCCTGAAACTGATTTCAAGTAGTAGAGGCTTATTATGCCAGGTGCTTCTCTCCGGCATAGATTGCACACAGAGCTTTCTCAAGGTATGGGACTTGTCCTAAGAGATGGGTGGGCTGCCAGTCCTCTTGAAGAAGGGGGCATAAGAGGGTGCCAGCTTCACTACAAAGACAGTATTTTCTGTTGGTCATTGAGTTTGTAGTGCCAGGTTTGGTTCTAGTTCCACTTCATTGGTGGAGCTCTGAATGCTAAGTATAATTGCTTGGTTAACTATAAATCCAACAACTACAACCCCAAAATGACAAAATCAATCCCCACCCCAGCCCACCATCATTCAGATTTGGCCATATCAGGTATTTTTGTCAAATTTTGTCCAGTTCTAACCGGAACATGTTAAAGAAATTGGAGCAACATGGCATAACAAAGATTGTGGACATTGAACCCATAGTCACAGAATTGATGCTATAGAGAGGCTATCTAAAAAGTTAAATAGAATGGAAGAGTAAGGAATCCTGTAAAGAGACCTTGATAAATAATAAGTAAATGAAAGTAGAGAAGGAGAAAGGAATCATGGGATGGCTATACAAATAATCACGGGACACAAAAACATGTAGTATAAATATTTAGTGATCATCATCTCCAAGACTACATTTTGCTGATGATGCTGCCCTTTGCCGCCCATTCAGAAGCAGCTCTGCAGCACCTAACATCCTGCTTTGCAGCACAAAGTCTTTGGGCTGAAGTCAGGCCTGAAGAAACGGAAGTCCTCTACTCAGCCCTCACCACAGGAAAAACACCGCTATCCCCACATCAGCATAGGGCAAATCTGTGCTGGAAGTCCTGTTTCAGTGCTCACTACTGAATACCATCTCTCTATACCAGATTGATGGAAGAGATAAATCACAGATTAGCAAAGGCATATAGTGCATTCAGAAGGCTTCACAAAAGAGCTGCCAGGCACCTGAGGCAAAGCACCAAAATCAGTGTGTACAGAGCTATTAAAATTGTCTATTCTCCTTTATGGGTCTGAAACATGGGCCTGCCTATCACAATACTCTCATTACGACTTCTAACGTTTTCATCAGCGCTGCTCGCACGCCAATCCAACATAAGCACTCGACTGATTATAGGAGCAAAATGGTTGCTGTCCTTGAAAGCAAAGCAAGGTCACCAGCATACTGGAGCATGCCATTGAGGTAGTAATAGTTAAAGGCGCTGGGGGGCAGGCTGTTGTTTGGGCATAGAGGACCACCGCCACTCTATAGGAACTGCCACAGGTCAGCGCAAAAAGGGGGTGCCCCAAAAAAGAGAGATATAAGGACTCCCTGAAATAACATCTTAGGCTCGTACAGATTGATCATCAAAATGAACCACTCGCCTCACCGGGAGGCATGGAGATTTACCATCTACAATGCTGTAAGCCTCTTTCGACAAGACATGCCAAATGGGTCTCAAGAGAAACGGCAACACAGAAAGAACTGCAACTTGAAACAACATCATCCAAGGTACCTTCTTGCTGTGCTTTCTGCAACCGACTAGCTCATCTCAGAGCCGCCTTTTTATTCAATAACGCTTGTAGAAAGTATGGAATGAGTCCTTCCCAGAATCTTCATTCACAATAATGCAGAAGATCTCTTCCAAGACTACATTAGCCAAAGGAAAAATTAGTACAGGATGAAGCAAATCATAAAAAGTCATGGAAGGCAAAAATGGAAAGGCTTAATTTGCATAAGAAAGGAGAAAGATAAAATATAAGGAACTAGTTGTACCTGCACGCTACAGCCCTTTAGAGATGAGAAGTCCAATCATCCACGGTGTGCCCTCCTCTGAAGTGAAGGATGGGAGTGTGGGTCATGGGGGCATGGTGCCAAGTTGGGTCTATATTGTCTTGTTCTGGGCCACAGTGGTCTGTGGGGAATGAGGCCTGGGTACTAAATGCTATTTTCACAGGCAATGGTAAGTCCCATCAAGTATGGTCAGCCTGTGTGCCATGTCTCTCTCTCTCTCTGTGTCTCCAGTCTATCTCAGTCTATGCCCTCTGTGCCCTCTTTCTCTCCCTTATCTACCTATCTCTCAATAACTCTGTACCTACCCTCTCTCTATCCCTATCCTTATCTATTACTGTCTGTCTCATCTAGATATTATTTCCATCACACTCTATCACTTATTTCTCAGGCTCATTCTGTACCTAGTCCACCACTCAATCTTTCTCATCTATCACTCACTCTCTATCCCTATCTATCAATCCTTCCTCCCCATATCCCCCTCTCTCCCTTCATCTTCCCAGTAGCCCCACCTCCCTCCCAGTACCCCTCTCTGTCTCTCCTGTTTCCCTCATATTCCTCTCTTCTCTCTCAAACTTTCAACCCCCGTCTTTCCTCACTCTCTCTATCACCACCTTCTTTCTCCGCTGTGGGTGGTGCGGCTCAGGTCAGGCCCTCCTCCTCCAAATACTGGGCTCCGCTGTTTCTCAGCCTTCGGCCTCTGGTCTGCTGGCGCTATCACCACCTGGGGGCGTAGCTGAGAGGCTTCCGGAGAGCCAGCCACACGTCATTGCTCTGGCACAGCCTCGGGCGAGTTTCTCACAACTGAGATTTTGAGGAGCCACACAGAATGCGGCGCCTCACATCCCCGGAACACCAAGTGCCGAACTACAGTCCTGAACCTCCATGCCGAAGTAGCCCAGCGTGGCCTTTTGGGAAGTGTAGTTCGCGCCCGAGCTGTCCAGATGGGGTCGGGTACGCCAGCTGCTCCTGGCTCCCAGCTTCTCTATGTCCTGGCAAAGCCTGTTCAGGCTGCTGCCTGGGCCGTGGCTGGGACTAGCAGGAGGGGGCGGTGCTGTGGGCAGTTTTTCTCCGTACGCCTCTCGCGAGCTTCCCAGGTGGTTCGGTGGTGCCCGAGCTGGGCCGGGCCTGAACTTGGTGCAGGAGGGCGAGGAGGCAGAGGAGGAGGGGCGAGGCATACCAGCCGCGCAGCACCGGGCGGAGGAGGCGGTGCGCAGTCCTGCGCCCTGATGGCGGGATGGGCTGTTGGGGAGTGGCGGCTTCACGCGATTGCTCTCCCTCTCGCTTGCGCTAGAAACCCTCGGCATGGGCCACTTGCAGTTCTTATGAGGTTTCTGGGAAGTGTAGTTTCTTTGCTGGCTTTGAGCTGGTCTGGGACCGGGATCGTATCATGCATGAGAGGTGTTTGGGTTGTTTACGAAGGGTCCCAGGAGGGAGAGAGGGTGAGGGGATGTACAGGGTTTGGGGAGGGTACGAGCGCCTATGCGGTTGTTCTCCTGCCTCAGCGCCATGGGCAGCGCAGCAGAGACCCGGGAGCTCATGGCTGCTTTGGGGCTGTTTCTGGGCTGCACTCAGGAGGTGGGGCCCTTTAAGGTGCCCAGCCCCTGGTCTGGGGGAATGTGCCTGGACAGGTTTGGGGGGTTAGGTTTGGCCGTGCATATCCTTCTTGCACCAATTACTTTCTCTTATATATATATAGATTAAACAAAATTATCCTCATGATCGAGCAATTGTACAAGTACAACATTGATAAACTATTCTAGGAGGAGGGTAAGGGACAGAGGAAAGAGGAGAAAGGTGCAAACATGCTAAGCATGGAAAATGTTTCTGAATGCTGAGTATAATTTTGTGTAGCACTATTAACAATCATTTTGCAACTAAAAGAGGCCAAAAAAGCAAAACATCAGGATGGTTTTATGACAAGCAAATGGAAGCAGCATCTTCTGGTTCCAAACGAAACTCTCTTGTCGCCCAGGTATCTCTATGGAAGGCTGAAACTGCTGGGATCCAGACTGTTTGAGCAGCAGAGAGCACCAGCAATCCAGTTCAAGTTCTTACCACTATCCATGGACCCTAATAACCTTGCTCAAGACACAAGCTAATAATTTCACCAAATAACATACAACAGTTTTCTCCTAGTTAATGCCTGATTTCTATGCTTGATGGGGAAGGTCTGCCGATGACCAGCTACTGCGGAGTGTGCCAGTGGCAATCCGATCTGCCTGTGTAGGTTCAAGTGAGCCTGAGCCATCTATGAACCTTTAAAGGCCCTCCGGTTAATCATATTCTGTGTTTTGTGGCAAGCAGTACCGCCTGACTATGCCTCCAAAGCTCTGGGAGGGTCCTGAGTTCTCATCCCCAAGACTCATTGGTCACACCCTGGACTATGGGGGCTCACCTGATGCTTCTGCTTCTCACTGCAAAGCCCAGAACGGTCCTACATAGATAGTCAGGCACCCTCGTTTCTCATTTTACAGAGGAGAGCAAGAGAGAGAGTGAATACCAACCCTACAATGGAGGTACCAACAATTAAAAACAGTGATATAACAGGCACCATTGCAAGGTCAATAAAATATAATTCATTACGCCTCTTGGTTAAAATTCATGATCCAGTATCATCGTCCAGTCAATTCCAGTCCTGTATTGTTGCACTGCCTATCTGGGTACGCCTTCTGTCTGAGCAACCAGGCTTTCTCTACTTTCCTTCCAAAGCCGCTAACAAGGAGGAGGCCGAGACTAATATCTAGACGGAGTTCATGATAGTCGAGCAGGGTCAACACTGGAAGGCCCTTCTCTCATCCCCACCAAACGTATTTGTGATGGTAAGAGGCCTCTCCAGATGATCTGGACGTCAGTACAGGGCTGTCCAACTTCTACGGGCCCAAGGGCCGGAATTTATAGGAGGAGATATGTTCAGACAGGTAGGTTGGGCCTACCTGTCCGACAGGTAGTTTTTTTGTAGTTTTAAGGCATGCTTTAAGTTTTAAGGTATGGTTCCCTTTCTAAATGGTTGAAGATGTCTTTCCAGAAGTTTCGTTATTGTCAAGGGAGAGCCAGCACAGTTTGCCCTTTGGGTTACAGCTCTGGAGACCAGGGTTCAAATCCCCACTTGGAAACCCAGTGAGTGACCTTGAGCAAGTCGCACTCTCAGCCCCAGAAAGGATCAGTTTGCCTTAGGGTTGCCACAGGTCAGAGATGACTACAAGTCCAACAACAACAACAACGTTGTGTTAAATCCATCCTTTTGTAAAGAGGCCCACCCCATTTGATCCTGCAGCTCCTGAACATTCATGAATGAAGCCGCCGCCCATGTTTTTGTGAAGTTGTTTTATTCAAAGGCCCTTTATGTTAGAATCATCAAAATATCCCAAGGCAACGAGTCGGATGGCCTTAACGCCCATTGTATTTTCTCTTTCTGAAACTTGAGTTTCAGGATTAGGGTGGAATCTTGTTTGTTGGAAATGACACGCTGAGTTCCCAAACAACCTGTTCTGAGTTCAGCCTAAGGCTTTAGGAAAGTGGGATTTAAATCAGTGGTGCACAACCTGTGGACCTCCAAGTGTTTGGGACTTATTGCCAGCTTGCCCAATGGTCAGGAATTCTGGGAGCTGAAGTCCAAAACACTTGGAGGGCCAAGTGTACCACTAATTGAAACCCTCACTCAGCCCTAGAAATCTATGGAGTGACCTTGGGCAAGTCACACACTCTCAGCCTCAGAGGAAGGCAATGGCAACTCTCTGTCATCAAATCTTGCCAAGAAAGATTTAGGAAAGCGTTGCTCAACCTGGAGGCTGGGACCCCTGGGAGGTCGCGGGGGGGGGGGGGTTCAGAGGGGTCACCAAAGACCATCAGAAAACATATATTTCTGATGGTCTTAGAAACCCCTTTCGCATAGAAGGCTTAATATCTCTGCCTGTCCTTCTCTTCTGTTTTGGAAACAGAGGACGAATCCGCCCACCAAAAGCCCCCCTCCTCTGTGATTGGCCAGCCTCTCAGCCAAGGGGAGGACTGTTTCGGAGACTTCCAAGTGGGAAGGGGAGAGCAGGTGTGCTTGACACATGGCAGCATGGTGCGCAAGTGCAGGCGAGGGGAAGTGTATGAGCCTGAAGGGAGACATGCGCCAGTGGGTCCTTTCAAGGCAGGGAGGTTCTGTGTGAGAAGTTTGGCCCAATTCTGTCATTGGTAGGGTGGGTTCAGAATGCGCTGATTGTAGGTGAACTGTAAATCCCAGCAACTACAACTCCCAAATGTCAAGGTCAATTTTCCCCAAACTCCACCAGTATTCACATTTGGCCATATTAAGTATTTGCGCCAAAGTTGGTCCAGTGCTCTTTGGATGTAGGTGAATTACAACTCCAAACTCAAGGTCAGTGCCCACCAAACCCTTCCAGTGCTCTTGTCCACAGTGCTCTTTGGATGTAGGTAAACTGCAACTCCAAACTCAAGGTCAATGCCCACCAAACCCTTCCAGTGCTCTTGTCCACAGTGCTCTTTGGATGTAGGTAAACTGCAACTCCAAACTCAAGGTCAATGCCCACCAAACCCTTCCAGTGCTCTTGTCCACAGTGCTCTTTGGATGTAGGTGAACTACAACTCCAAACTCAAGGTCAGTGCCCACCAAACCCTTCCAGTGCTCTTGTCCACAGTGCTCTTTGGATGTAGGTAAACTACAACTCCAAACTCAAGGTCAATGCCCACCAAACCCTTCCAGTATTTTCTGTTAGTCATGGGAGTTCTGCGTCCCAAATTTGCTTCAATTCGATTGTTGGTGACGTTCGGAATACTCTGTGATTGTAGGTGAACTATAAATCCCAGCAACTACAACTCCCAAATGATAAAATCAGTCCCCCGCGCAACACCACCAGTATTCAACTGTGGGTGTATCGGATATTGGTGCCAAATTTGGTCCAGTGAATGAAAACACATCCTGCATACCAGATACTTACATTACGATTCATAACAGTAACAAAATGTCATTTATAAAGTAGCAACAAAAATAATTTTACGGCTGTGGGGGTCACCACAATATGGGGAACTGTATAGTGATCATGGCATTAGGAAGGTTGAGAAACACTGATCTATGAAAGCCCCAAATAAGAATGTTTTAAAGCAGTGGTTCCCAAACTTTTTTGCCCTACCACCCCCTTTTCAGAATTTTTTATACTTGCCTACCCCCAGAAAGATATATGTATTAATGTTTCTACCTTTTTCGTAAAATTAAATGTTTTAATGTGTTTTAATTTTAATTTAAATGTTATTTTAATTGCATGTTGTTTTATGGCATTGAAAAAAGAAGGGGCTGGCACTGGACAAGCGAGGCCCACCTTGAAAAGCGCCTCCCGCTCGCCCCGCCTGACGCCTGGCCCAGCAAGGTGCACTTGCGAGGACGTCCCCATTGGAAGAAAGGCAATACACAGGACTGTGCCATGGGGAGGGTTGACGAGAAGGAGGCACGCGCTGCGGTTTCCACGGCAATGCCTGCCCGAGGATCGCGCGCTTGCGACTGTGTCCCTGCGAGTTGGAATCCCCGGGCAGGCGTTGCTTTGGAAACCGCAGCACGCACCTCCTTCCTCTCATCAACCCCACCCAAGGCGCAGTCCTGTGTATTGCCTCTTTCTTCCAACGGGGTCGTTCTCGCAAGCGGCCGACCCTGCAAGTGGCAAGCAAGCCTGGTTCACGCCACCGCCCCCTTACAGGGGTTCAACGCCCCCCAAATTCTCCTGAGCCTCCCAGCACCCCCTTGGATCGCCCCACCGCCCACTAGGGGGTGGTACCGCCCACTTTGGGAACCACTGTTTTAAAGCAACATTAACCCTGAGGGATTAAAGTATTTGTGGAGTTTTGTCGTGCAGGACTGAATTGGCCCATGTGAAGCTCTAGCAGAAGTCATATTTTAGTGTCTACCTAGCAAGTATGTCTATTGGGAGAAAAACCACTTTGAATGGATAGGAATTGCATAAAGCATGGGGGGGGGGGACCCCTGATAAAATGCTTCCAAGTGATGTCCTGGTTTAAGAAAGGGGTCACACTGCTACTGAAGGCTGCTGAGATTAGTGGTCCAAAAGAACTAGCTTCTGCAAGATCCAGTCTAGGAAAAGAACATCTAGTTTCGAGCATGGGCTTTTTTTTTGGGGTGGGGTGGGGGGGAAGCATCATGTATCTTTTTAAAAATCAAAATTTACAGAGTCTGCTGTAGCTATTTATAAGCATGTTCCTTCTTTGCAAGAGGGGATTCTTAATTTTCCTTGGCAATTAGCAGAACAGAAGCCGCTTTGAGGCCTTGATGGAAGCGTATCCGAACGGGTTAAGCCGAGCACCAACTTTGATAGTACACAGAAAAGCATGCGAATGGCAGAAAATGTTCTTGGCCTAATATTAGCATAATTGGGGCATTGAAGTTTTGGAAAGACCCCAGTCTCCCCCTTCGCTCTTCTTCTCTCCCTTCCGATTAGGTTCTTTGAAGATAGAGCAGCCTTTGTCCCAGAGAGCGTCGTTCTTGGCCTCCTGCTTACTCTCTGGAAACACACAGCTGACAAAGGCTATTTTTGGTTTCTCCCCCGCATAAAAACAAATCAAATTAAGAGAAAGTAGTTGTTTAGATGAGATACGACAAGACAGTCATGAATGCTGGATGATTCCCCAAGTCCTGGTCAAATGTTTATGGAGTTTGTCCTTTGGTTGCTCTTTGTGGGAAGCCGGACTATTCTAATCTAACTAAACTGTTTCTCATTGAGGACTTAGGACTTGAGCGGTGTAAGGTTGAATCCCAACAGTTTGGACTATCCAGATATCATTGGACTGCAGCTTCCAGCAGCCCTTGATGGAAAATTTGGGAAGTTATTTATTATTTATTTGTTTGTTTCCAATATTTCTGTCCCGCCCTTCTCAACCTCCGAGGGGGGACTCAGGGTGGCTTACAAACCGGCCTCAATATAATACAAATATAAATACAAATAGCAACAGTTTAAAACAGTAAATAAAACATCAAGTTAAAAACACGTTAAAAACATTGTCATCAACCATATAGCCAATTCCAGTCTGGTTCAACATCCAAGGTGCTGGCATGTTTGCTGTCCAAAGGCCTGGTCCCAGAGCCATGATTTGACCTTCTTACCATTATCTGACCTTCTTACTAAAAGAAAGGAAAGAAGCCGAGCTGATCTCGCTGGGGACAGGCCCGGATTACCCATAAGGCCAGACTAGGCCATGGCCTAGGGGCGCAAGGCCAGGGGGGCACAAAAATCACGGGCCAAACCAAAAAAAACTTGAAACAAATACAAATGCAACACCTGTGAGCGATGCACGCTATCCACGCAGCGTGCCATCAGAACCTTCCGCTGTCTCTGGGACGTGAGTGCCGCAGCGTGGCCTGAGGAGGAGGAAGGGAGGAGGAGGGCAGCAGAGGAAAGGAGGGCAGCAGAGGAAAGGAGGGGCGGGCACTCGGCCCACGCATGCGCTTTTGGCGCGCGAAGATGAGCCACAAGTGAGCTCCCACTTCTGTAGCCTTCTCCCTTCCCAGCTTCCTCTTGGCGGAAAGCAAGTGCTGCAAGGGGCCGGGGGAGGAGGGAATGACGCGCCCCCTTCGCCATAGCTCCCGCCCCCTTGTCAAGGAAGGAGGGTGCGAGGAGGAGGCGGAGAGAAGCCCCCGGGGCCGCTGCCGGGCATATGCGCATGGCACCCAGGAACATGGTGGAGGAGGCAGAGGCGCTCGCCTCGCGCCCTCCTGCCGCACATTCCCCCCCAGCGGCCCCCCGGGGGCTTCCCTTCCCTCCTCCTCCTCCCGCCCTTGCTCCTTCCTTGAGTGAAGGAAGGAGGGCGCGAGCGAGGAGGAGGAGGAAGGAAGGGAAGCCCCGGGGCCGCTGCCACGCATGCCCGGCAGAGGCCCCGGGGGCGGGGCTTCCCTCCTCCTCCCGCCCTCCTTCCTTGAGCGAGGAGGAGGAGGCAGAGGGAAGCCCCGCCCCCGGGGCCGCTGCCAGGCATACGCAGCAACGGCCGCGGGGACTTCCCTTCCTTCCTCCTCCTCCTCGCTTGCGTCCTTGAGTCAAGGAAGGAAGGGAAGCCCCGGGGCCGCTGCCGGGCAGTGGAAAGAAGGAATGTGTGTGTGGGGGGTGCGGTAGAGGTTGATTTGGGGGCGTAATTCCAAAGTGTGGCCTAGGGCGCCAAAAGGGGAGCGAGAAGGCCCTGTCTCTCGTCCCCATCAAGCGCACTTTTGAGGCTGGCGGGACCGAGAGCAGGGCCTCCCCGGACGATCTTAAGCTACGAGATGGGACATAGAGGGAGATACATTCGGACAGGTAAGCTAGGCCGGAACCGTATAGGGCTTTATAGGCCAAGACCAGCACTTTGAATTGTGCTCGGAAGTGGACTGGCAGCCAGTGGAGCTGGCACAACAGGGGGGAGGTGTGCCCCCTGTACATCGCTCCAGTTAGTAGTCTGGCTGCTGCCCGTTGGACTAGTTGAAGTTTCCGAACAGTCTTCAAAGGCAACCCCACGTAGAGCTTGTTGGGAGTCCAGTGACACCCGGAAAGCTACTTGGTTCCTATCTGTTCCCCTGAAGTCCTTCTCTGTCTCTCAATCAGCTCATTCAAAAAGGGATTGGTTTTGTTACACATTTCAGAAAGCCCAGCTGCTTGGAATAACCATTACGAAAAACGCCAGAAAGCAGCCGTGCCGCCTATAAAACACATAGCTAAAAATTCCTTCTCATCAGAGCGCTGTCTCTGAGCCAACTTAAACATTTATCAAAGTGCATATCAGCTTTGAAGATCTGGAGAAGATGTTTGCAAGGGGCAGGTTGGTGGGCATGGAAAAATTGATCTTAAAAGCCATTAAATGCTCATTTGATCCAAAGGGAAAGATCTGTAAACTTGCAAAGATTACATGATGGATGTTGTGTTTCAGCCAGCCTTGGCCCTAGGCTTCTTGAGAGCGTTTCATAAGCGACTGTTCAAAGCTCATAGAGGATTTGTGTCTGGAGAACAGCGGCTTTCTTTTATAGCCTGAGTGTTATGTAGCTTGTTGATAGGTATCCTGGCTCAACTATGCAGGAATGTATGGAAATAGCCCTGTGATAGATTTCCTCGAAACCGGTGGTGATAAAGGGAGCACAAAAGGTACACAAGTGATCAGCAGACGATCCGTCAGCAGGATCCGACATACAGGGCAACACATAGAAAGTAGACTCCAAGCCTGCTATGCTGGAAATCATTCCTCTCATTTGAGTCCATTTAATGAAGGCCTCTCACCCAGGATGCTCAAGACAATTGACCAACCTGTTGTTTTATTATTTATTTATTTATTTACTTTATTTATATTCCGCTCTTCTCACCCCAAAGGGGGCTCAGAGCGGATTACAGGTACACATACTTAGCAGACAATCCCTGCCGTTTCCACATACACTCATATAGACGATCAGAGGCAAACTCTGGCCACCAGGGGGAGCTGACGCACTCCTCATCTCTCAGCGTCCCCAGCGTCCCTTCTTGTTCCTTCCGCTTTCCTCAGCGTTCCTGGAGTTCTTGAATGGCCTCATAATTCAGTCAAAAGTTGCCTCCCCACTTAATGTGGTACCTTGATCTCCTACTTGACAGAAGCAACTGTCTTTTGGGCTGCAAAGGTCGACAGCAGGCTACACTTAAAGGTCGAGCACCCACCTCGACCCGGGCAGGCCTCGAACTCATGACCTACTGTTCAGAGTGATCTTATGCAGCTGACACTTAGCCAGCTGCGCTACATTCCCGGTAACTTAGCAGCAGCAGTGTGATCCCGCACCATTAGTCCAAAGTGATCAAAAAAACAAAAACACAGAGACCAATGTTATTTCTTCCAAAGGAGGCTTTTCTTTCTAGCAAAAGAATATGGTTGCAATGTTTACAAGAACTAGGTTTCCATAACACAAATAAAATTCTTTACGCTTCCTTCTTTGCTTCCACGCTGGGCTTCTTTCTCATGCAGATAAACAGCTTTGCTCTCACAGAGCCTCTTTTCACACCAAAGTTACACCGGAGCTTCACACAGTAGCGGTTTACACACAGCAGCCTTCACACACGATAGCCTTCAACCTGGGACTTCTCTCACCGAAGCTTCTCACACACCAGATCTACTCACACCGAGGCCTACTAACACTGAGGCTTACCTCACACTGAGGCCTTCTCACACTAGGAGCTCTCTCAGACTGATGGCTCTCTCACACACTGAGGCCCTTCTCCCACAGAGATCTCTCACAGACTACTAAGCCAGTGTTTTTCAACCTTTTTTGAGCTGCGTCACACCACCTCATCCTGACCAAGGCCAACACTTTTGGGATCCATACGTTTCCCATCTTTCCTTCACTTTCTGCCTCCGAAAGAGAAGAGGAAGGGGAAGTAAGGGCAGGGGAGGGGCTTGGGGAGAACCCCCCCCTCCCGGCCTGCCCACTCACCCCACTCCGACCCTCCATGCAGCCACCAAGTTAGAAAGTTTGCCCATGCCTGATTTAGAGAGTCCTTGGGTGCTCCTTCCAACTCTACAACTTGGAGTCTGGTGGCATAAACACAACTGTCTGAGCATGTTCCAGGAGTGCTCAGGCCCGGATTAACACCTTTTTGCGCCCTAGGCCACACTTTGGAATTACGCCCCCTTTAAGCCAACCTCTACCGCAACCCCCCCCCCTCCCCATCCTTTCATCCACTTGTCCCTCCTTAGAGCCCCGCATCCAGCTCTCCCGGTGTGGCCCCACTAGGTCCGCCAGAGGAGTTTCCCTCTCAGCAGGCACTATCTATGCAGGCATGGGGGAGGAGCCTCCTTCCCGATGCTGGGGCTTGAGGCACTTGGCTCCTACCCGGTATCGGGGATTGCGCATGCGTTGTAGTCGGCAGCTGTACAGGTGCCGCGCTTCTCCCCAATACCGGGGCTTGTCGCATTGGGCTTCTCTCCTGTACTGGGGTTTGCACATGTGCTGGAGCCGGCAGTTGCGCTTCTCTCTCCAGTAAGGAGGAGTCTCCTCCTTGTGTTGGAGGAGGAATACCAGCTTTCATGGTGTTAGGGCATGCGCAGACTGCGCAATGGAGTTTCCTGTACTTGCACTGAAGGAGCCAGCAAGTGGATGCTGTCGGCATCGAGGGAGTTAATTGTTCCTCCTGTCGACGTCGACGCCAGTGTCGAGAGCCCCTGCGCATACGCCGTTTGCGCAACAATAGCAGAGGCAGGAGCTGGTATTCAGGAAGGGGCAGGGGCGGCGCCGAAAAGGAGGACCTCCGGTATCCTTCCTTCCTCATCTCCATGCACGTTGCGTTTTTATTTGTTTCAACATTTTTATTTTTTTATTTTTTGGTCCATGATCTGCGCCCCCTCTCGGCTTGCACCCCTAAGCCATGGCCTAGGTTGGCCTTATGGGTAATCCTGGCCTGGGAGTGCTTCAGTTCTATGGCAGAATTTGGATTGAATTAGATGGTCCTTGGGTGCCCTTCCAACTCTACAACTTGTAGTCTGATGGCATCTCCTTCTCTGGAGGTTTTTAAACAGAGGCTGGCTGGGTGGCCATCTTCAGAAGGATTTGAATGGAGTCTTCCCAGAAGACAGAAGGGGGATAGACTAGATGGCTCTTGAGTTCTCTTCCAACTATATGATCCAGCTATCTAAGTAACTAACTTATTTATTTATTTAAAGCTTTTGTACCCCGAGGGACTCAGACCGGCATAACAGCAAAAATTCAATGCTATACAATTTAAAAACAACTAGAACAACATATTAAAATACATAAAAACCCAGCATAAAACCACATCGCCATTAAAACAATTCCACTCAATCTGTAAACGTGGTCAGACATTCAGATAATAGCCAATCTCAGCCTATTCTAGGAAGGCTTGGTTCCACATCCAAGTCTTCACCAGCCTCCTAAAGGACAACAGAGAGGGGGCGGTTCTAGCACCACTTAATGGAGAGTTCCACAGCTGAGGGGCCACCACAGAGAAGGCCCTGTCTCTCGTCCCCACCAGCCGCACTTGCGAAGCCGGTGGGACCGAGAGCAGGGCCTCTCCGGAGGATCTTAATGTCCTTGATGGTTCATAGGGGAGAATCCGTTTGGACAGGTAAACTGGGCCAGAACCGTATAGGGTTTTGTAGGTTACCAGCACTTTGAATTGTGCCCAGAAGCTAATTGGCAGCCAGTGGAGCTGGCGCAACAAGGGAGTTGTATGCTCCCTGTGCCCCTCTCCTGTTAGTAACCTGGCTGCTGAACGTTGGACTAATTGCTGAACGTTGGACTGCAACTTCCGAGCAGTCTTCAGAGGCAACCCCACGTAGAGAGCGCTGCAGTAGTCTTTTCGGGTTGTAGCCAGAGCGTGGACCACTGTGGCCAAGTCAGACTTCCCAAAGTACGGGCGCAGCTGGCGCACAAGCTTTAACTGTGCAAAAGCTCTCCTGGCCACTGCTGAGACCTGGGGTTCCAGGCTCAGCGATGAGTCCAGGATCTTTCCCAGACTGCGAACTTGCGCCTTCAGGGGGAGTGTAACCCCGTCAAGCACAGGCTGTAACCCTATGCCCTGTTCGGCCTTACGACTGACCAGGGGTACCTCTGTCTTGTCTGGATTTAGTTTCAATCTGTTAGCCCTCATCCAGTCCGTTACAGTGGCCAAGCACCGGTTCAGGACCTGAACAGCCTCCTTAGTAGCAGGTGGGAAGGAGTGACAGAGTTGGACATCATCTGCATACAGATGACACCGCACCCCGAAACTCCGGATGATCTCCCTCAATGGGATTGGAATGGATGGCTCTTGGGTTCTCTTTAATCTCTATAATCCTATTCCTGAGGTGTTAGTGTAGCTCCCTAGCCTCCCACAGTTGCCTAGGTGCCCCCTCCCCATCGCCCCTTGCTCTCTCCAGCCTCCTTCCCCTCCTCAAACTCACCGAGGGCTTTGCATGAGGTCTCCTGGTCCATTCACCAGCTTTGTTTCCTTTGCCGACAGCTTTTGCTCCAGATGAACCCTTCGCATGTGGACTCCCTCCTGCAGCTCAGTGACGTGTGCCGGATGCAGGAAGACCAAGAGATGGCCAGGGACCTCATTGGTAAGGAGGAGGCCCACTTGCGGCTGACACTCCCCCTCCCAAAGAAAATATGGCTTCCTGCATTGTGGATCTCTGAAGGATTTGGGAGTCAAGGAGGCCTTCTATTTCAGGTTGAAGTTTCCAGAGGAGTTGGCTGAGAGAGCCATTTGGAGTGAGACACCATACTTTCATATCAAGAGATGCTCTCTTTCATTTCCTTTCTTGGGAACAAGGATGACTTACAGAATGTGTACAGTTGGGCCTTTCTTGATGCGACAGAAGAATATAGTTCAGATGCTTCTGTATTGAGAGATGGCTGAATTAAGTCGTTAGTCCTGTTTTGAAGAACGAATAGAGTTTATTTATTTACATAATATATATTCCGCCCTTCTCACCCCGCAGGGGACTCAGGGAGGATCACAATGCACATATACAGGCAAACATTCAATGCCATTGACACACAACACATATAGACAGACACTCAGAGGCAATTTAACATTACAGAAATCAGTTAAATTTAGCCTCCCCACAAAGTGGTGCCTAAATTTCCTACTTGACAGATGCAACTGTCTTTCGAGTTGCAAAGGTCAACAACGTGGTCGAGAACTTACCCCGACCCGGGCAGGCCTCGAACTCATGACCTTCTGGTCAGTAGAGATCTTATCCAACTGACACCCAGCCAGCTGTGCCACATTCCCGGTGCTACAAAAACAAAAAGCCCTGCTATAAAGCTCATTTTGGTTTGGATTTTATAATATCAGACCAAAATAAAAGGTCCACAGTTGTATTGCTAAGAAACCTGGAAAGTTATAGAACTGCGCAAAGCATCCTGCTGGTATAAGTTCCATATAACTCATACTCTCCAGACGATCTTAAACACCTGGATGGTTCATAGGGAGAGAGGTGTTCGGACAGGTAAGCTGGGCCAGAACCGTTTAGGGCTTTAAAGGCTAAAGCCAGCACTTTGAATTGTGCCCGGTAGCAAACAGACAGCCAGTGGAGCTGGCGCAACAGAGAAGTTGTGCGCTCTCTGAGTGCCACTCCTGTTATCAACCTGGCTGCTGTCCAGTTGGACCAATTGAAGCTTCCGACCCGTCTTCAAAGGCAGCCCCACATAGAGAGCGTTGCAGTAGTCTATAATGGGATGTAACCAGAGTGTGGACTTCAAAGGCAGCCCCACATAGAGAGCGTTTTAACTGTGCATGAAGATAGTCATCATTAGTACGAAAGTAAGACAGATCCCAAAAGTCCCACAACGTCAGAGTGTGGACTACCGTGCACACCTTCTGCCAAGTCGAACTTCCCAAGAAACGTACAGGCCATAGCTTGAAGCGCGCAGCGATGAAGGCGAGAAAGTTTTAACTGTGCATGAAGATCATCAACACGAATATCATCATTAGTATCATACCCATCATGAGCATCAGATGCAATCATAGGCTGACATACAACACACAAGGCCATGTTGTTGGAACTCCTATCATCCTTACAAGGCAGTGATAAGCGAAATTGGGAGTTGCGATCCAAGAGCAGCCAGAGGCCGCATGATTCCCACCTGATACAAATGGGGCTGTGTTCCTAATGGGAATAAATAAACGTCCTAAGCAATGAGTCATGTCTCTGCCGGAGTGCGGTTGCCTCCTGCCTCTGGGGCTCTGGAGGGAGAGAAAGGCCTCCCTTCTCCACTGGCCAGGCCAAACCCAAATCAAGGCAACCTTTAATAGCCTCACTGGGGTTCTTCCTCGGAGCGCCATTTAGTTTGGGTGGTTGGTTGTTTTCTCATCTTGCCCTGGGATGCGCCTTATGTGTTGTGTAAAGGGAGTGCGTGGCCTCGGGTTCCTTTAGGCAGAAAATGTTACGTATGAAGATGCTAAATGGAGCCAAGGCTCAGCAAGGCTTCCATCCAGCCTCTTCTTCTTTTCCAGAGAGGGCCCTCTATACGCTGGAGTGCGCCTTCCACCCGGTCTTCAGCCTCACCAATGGGACCTGCCGCCTGGACTACCGGAGGCCAGAGAACAGGTATTAACCCACCACCGCTCATCAAAGGAGGGTGGGTAGTGGAGTACCTGGCACGCCACTGCTGAGCTGAATGAGGAAATAATAATAATGACACCTTATTTATATTCCACCCTTCTCCCCAAAGGGATTCATAGCGGATTACAGAATATAAACCAGGCCTGGGCAAACTTCGGCCCTCCAGGTGTTTTGGACTTCAACTCCCACAATTCCTAACAGCCGGTAGGCTGTTAGGAATTGTGGGAGTTGAAGTCCAAAACACCTGGAGGGCCGAAGTTTGCCCAGGCCTGATATAAACAGACACAAACATTCAATGCTTCATTACAATAAAATAGAATGAGACACAAATACAAAGGCAAAGGCATCTCCTTGCATTTTTGGATCTGGAGGCGGCGCTCATCTCCAGCTCTGGGGGAATGAGCCGAGGAGCCTGTGTTGTCCATAGACACCTCCTGGTCATGTGGCCAGCATGACTGCATGACGCATCTTTTTGCCTTTTCCTGCCAAAGCAGTACCTATTGGATCTACTCACATTTGCATGTTAACGCACGGCTATTTTGGCAGGAGCTAGGGTTAACAGCAGGAGCTCGCCCTGTCCCGCAGATTCAGAGCGGCAACCTCCAGGTCGGCGGTTCAGCAGCACAAAGGTCTAACCCGGGGGTGGGCAATTACCGGCCCTCCAGGTGTTTTGGACTTCAACTCCCAGAAATCCTAGCCAGTTTACCAGCTGTTAGGTTTTCTGGGAGTTGAAGTCCAAAACACCTGGAGGGCCGGTAATTGCCCACCCCTGGTCTAACCAATTGCGCCACCTGCGGCCCCAATCCATGTCCATGTTTTGGACTACGAACCCCATTATCCCCCAACCAGCAACAGTGCTTGTGCTTAATAAAGAGCTTAGTAAGGTTGCTTTTTGGAACGCTGACTCCCAGAAACTCTCGGCCATTCCTGGCGGAGAAAAGACCTGGATTTGTGCTGGACTTCACGGCCACCAACAGATTCTTTATTGAGTTCCTTTTGAGTTTTCCAGGCTGTCTGGCCATGTTCCAGAAGATTCTCTCCTGACGTTTCGCCCACATCTATGGCAGGCATCCTCAGGGGTTGTGAGGTTTGTTGGAACCACAGATATATAAAACCCCAATTGCCTTATTTCCAACAGATCTCACAACCTCTGAGGATGCCTGCCATAGATGTGGGTGAAATGTCAGGAGAGAATGCTTCTGGAACATGGCCAGAAAACTCACAGCCACCCAGTGATTCCGGCCATGAAAGCCTTCGATAACGCATAATCTTAGTTTATTGTAGAACCAAATTTTTCATAGAGTCCTATAATTCTAGAGTTGGGAGAGACCTCAAGGGACCACCCTCTTCTGCAGGAAACCCTCCCAACAGATTTATTTATTTATTTATTCTTTCGGCTTCTAGACCGCTCCCTCTAGAAGCTCGGAGCGGTTTACAACAGGTAAAAAACAGGCGTAGAACTGACATTATAGAACAACGGAAGCAGATAAGCAATGATTTAATCTAAAACATTACTAGCGCTAAAATAATTCTAAAAGTAAGCTAAACTACATAGAAAGCATAACAGTTACTCAACTGGAAAAGCCAGGCGAAAAAGAGCCGTCTTGCAGGCTTGGCGAAAAGAGGACAGTTCCCCGATACCTCTGACTTCCTCAGGTAGGGCATTCCATAAGGTTGGTGCCACCACGAAAATGCTCTTTGTCTTGTTGAGGACAGGTGGAGTTGCCGGATGGAGGGGACGTTGAGAAGATTTTGTACACCGGAGCGTAGGGATCTCTGGGGACAATATGGTGAAAGGCGGTCCCTCAAGTACACTGGCCCAAGACCATACAAGGCCTTAAAGGTTAACACCAATACCTTGAAGGAGATCCGGTGCTCGATGGGCAGGCAGTGCAGTTGCCGCAATATTGGTGTAATATGGCATCTCGCCGGTGCCCCGGCGAGAAGGCATGCCGCAGCATTCTGGACTAACTTGAGCTTCCGAATCATCCCCAAGGGTAGGCCGATGTAAAGGGCGTTACAGTAATCCAGTCTCGAGATGACCGTCGCCATCCAGCCTCTGCTTCAAAAATTCCATAGAAGGAAGGAGGCTCCACCAGACACCTAGGCAGACCATATTTCACTAGCATTGGAAGTGCCATCTAGTCCAAACCCCTTCTGCCAGCAAGAAGGCACAATCAAAGCCCTCCGGACAGATTTATTTATTTATTATTTATTTTATTTCCAACATTTCTACCCCGCTCTTCTCAACCCCCGAGGGGGGACTCAGAGCGGCCTAACAAAAGGCACAATTCGATGCCCACACAGTAAAATACAATATAAAAACCAAAAACATTCAGCATTAAAATACATTAAAATACAATTAACATTAAAACATCACACACATTCACTTAAGTTAAAAACAGTGTTCCTTCCATAACAGGGGCATTGAGCCATCTCCATCAACTTGCCCTTACAAATCCAGTCCAAAATGTTGCATTGTGCTAATGTGCAAACGCCTGGTCCCACAGCCAGGACTTCACTCCTTTCCTGAATGCCAGGAGGGGTGTGGTCGATCGTATGTCTCTTGGGAGTGTGTTCCACAGACGGGGAGCCACCACCGAGAAGGCCCTCTCTCTCTCTCGTCCCCACCAACCGCGTTTGAGAAGTTGGCGGGAGCGAGAGCAGGGCCTCCCCGGACGATCTTAAATTACGAGATGGGACGTAGGGGCTGATGCGTTCGGACAAGTAAGCTGGGCCAGAACTGTATAGAGCTTTAAAGGTCAAAACCAGCACTTTGAATTGAGCTCGGAAATGGACAGGCAGCCAGTGGAGCTGACACAACAAGGGGGTGGTATGCTCCCTGTATGTAGCTCCGGTTAGTAATCTGGCTGCTGCCCGTTGGACTAATTGTAATTTCCGAACTGTCTTCAAAGGCAGCCCCATGTAGAGTGCGTTGCAGTAATCTATTCGGAATGTGACCAGAGCGTGGACCACCGTAGCCAGATCAGACTTCCCAAGGTACGGGCGCAGCTGGCGCACGAGTCTTAACTGTGCAAAGGCTCCCCTGGCCACCGCTGAGACCTGGAGTTCCAGGCTCAGCGATGAATCCAGGATCACTCCCAAGCTGCGAACCTGCGTCTTCAGGGGGAGTGTAACCCCATCCAACACAGGCTGTAACCCTATGCCCTGTTCGGCCTTACGACTGACCAGGAGGACCTCTGTCTTGTCTGGATTAAGTTTCAGTTTGCTAGCGCTCATCCAGTCCCACACAGCAGCCAAGCACCGGTTCAAAGTCTGGATGTCCACCCAGCCCCCAGTTCTCTTTGTGCCTGAGACATTAACAGCAAGGCTTTACCTTTTCTTGCAGAGCTTTTTACCTGGCCCTCTTCAAGCACATGGTTTTCCTTGAGAGGAGAGGCTGCCCTCGCACCGCCCTGGAGTTCTGCAAACTTATCCTAAGGTAAAAAAAAAACCCATTCTGAGGATGTTGGCCTCTCTTTTGAAGGCAAATGCAGGACAGGGTCACCTAGCTGTCCCATCTCCATGATCAGTAACATGTGTTTCCCACAGCAAGGTGAAATGGTGTATTTGTTTTGTTTTGTTGCAAGGGGTGATCCGTTTCTTTGTGATCTTTTGATTGAGTCGGTGCTTGAGGCAAATCAGAAGGTGCCATGTGCTTCCTTCAACTCATTGGTTTTGTAACTGGACTTGTTCCTTTCCATTTCTCTCCCCCTCCTTCCCCTTCCCAAAGCCTCGATCCAGAGGACGACCCCCTGTGCATGCTGCTGGTCATCGATCTGCTGTCCCTCCGAGCAAGAGAGTATGCTTTCCTGACCCGCCTGTTCCGTGAATGGGAGGTAAGGAGATGTGCGGGAGGGTCAAGGGTCTCTTGGGGCAGTGGTCATGCTGATGCCAAGCCTGGGGTTGAAGGCTGTGCTTCCAGAGGGTCTGACCCAGCTCCCTCCTCCTTCCCTGCAAGAAGCAAAAATTGGGCTGTGAATCCTACTCAAAACAAGGGCTGCTTCTGTGCCTCATTAAGGCCCCTCCTTTTGCCCCGAAGTGAACACTTCTGGTTCAGACAAGAGCAGAATTGTGCCTTGAAACCTCTGAGGGGTGCGTTTGCATAAGCCTTTCTGTTTAAAAAATGCACACACTCCAGGACATCTGGTTTGAGCCATTTGCTCCCTTTATTTTATTATAGGATCAGAGGGAATAGAGACCCCAAGGACTATCCAGTCCAATCCCCAAGAGATGGATGGAGAGAGAGAATCCCAGAGTTGGAAGAGACCCCAAAGGCCATCAGTCCAACCTCCTAAGACATGGGTGGGTGGATAGATAAATAGAATCCTAGAGTTGGAAGAGACCCCAAAGGCCATCAGTCCAACACCCTAAGACATGGGTGGTTGGGTGGGGGTGGATGGATGGATGGATGGATAGATAGATAGTTAGATAGATAGATAGATAGATAGATAGAATCCTAGAATTGGAAGAGACCCCACAGTCCAACCCCCTAAGACGTATAGATGGATGGATGGATGGAGATAGCTATAGATAGATAGATAGATAGATAGATAGATAGATAGATAGATAGATAGATAGATAGATAGCGGGGATACCAGAGCGGCCAACAGAGAACAGCACAGGCTATACGAACACGAGATCAAAAAGGCTAAGAGATCCTATAATGCGGCCCAGATCACAGCCGCGGCTCCCACACGGCACAGATCTTTAAGGTAGTCCGAGTCTCCTCGCATCCCCACGGAGTGAACACAACTCGGCGATAACAGCTGATGACCTCCAAAACTACTTCATCGGAAAAATCGCGGCACTTCGACATGACTTGCCGCTGACCCCGAGGGAAGGGGACACGAGGCCCCAGCACCTCACCCGGACAAATGAACACCGTCTCTCAGAATTCAGCCCACTAACAACGGAAGAGGTGAGAAGGCTGGTGACCGGGGCAAGAGCGACGACCTGCCCAACGGACCCCTGCCCATCACATCTAATTAAGTCCAGTATTGATATCATGTCGGGTGCTTTGAGGGACTTGGTGAATCTCTCCCTAGAGACAGGCGCCTTTCCGGACTCCCTGAAAGAGGCCAGAGTCAGCCCCCTCTTGAAAAAGACGAACCTTGACCCCGACGACCCAGCAAACTACCGCCCGGTTGCCAACCTACCCTTCCTGGGTAAGCTCCTAGAGCGAGCGGTAGAAAGCCAGTGCGGGACTTCCTAGATCGATCCGGGGGCTTAGACCCGTCCCAGTCGGGTTTCCGCGGGTCACGGAGTGGAATCCGTCCTCGTAGCGATCACTGACGACATCCGCCGTCAACTGGACCGGGAGGCTCGGCAGTCCTAGTCCTTTTGGACCTAACTGCGGCCTTTGATACCGTTGATCATGACTTGCTCCTCTACCGCCTGGCTGCCTCTGGGATCCAAGACAAGGCTTTGACCTGGCTGGAATCGTTCCTGCGAGGCCGCTCGCAGCGGGTTGAGTGGCAGGGTCAGGTCTCTAGGAAAAGTGAATTGGAGTGTGGAGTCCCCCAGGGTGCTATTCTATCTCCCACCCTCTTCAACATCTACGTCCAGCCCCTGGCCAGCATTGCTAGGAGCCATGGGTTCTCCTGCTACCAATATGCAGACGATACACAGCTGCTCCTGAAGCTTGACCCAGGGTCATCGTCGGTGCCGGACAGCTTCAGCCAAGGGTTGAGAGCGGTGACGAGCTGGCTCAGAGCACATAGACTCAAAATCAACCCGGCAAAAACGGAGATCCTCTGGCCTGGCCGACCCGACCCTCACCCACCGCTGCCACTCTTTGAGGGCGAGTCCCTATCCCTGCTCCGGCGGTGAAAAGCCTGGGAGTGATCCTGGACGAAAAACTAACAATGGAGGCCCAGATCCAGGCTGCAGCCAAAGGCGCCTTTTTCCAACTCCGTAGGGCACGACGGCTGGCCCCCTACCTACCACCTGAGGCGCTGAGAACCGTGGTACATGCCACCGTTGTCTCGCGCCTGGATTACTGCAATGCCCTGTACGCGGGCCTCACCCTGTCCACAACCAAGAGGCTAAAACTCATCCACAATGCAGCGGCCAGACTCATCTCTGGGTCATCAGTGAGGGACCACATTTCCCCTATTTTAAAAGATCTCCACTGGCTGCCCCTAGAGTTCAGAGTGCTCTACAAACTTTTGGTGCTCACTTTTAAAGCACGGCATAACATTGGGCCAGCCTACCTGAGCGCCCGGCTGACGGTCCAACGCAGCGAGAGGCCAGCACGTGCCATAAACGGTGATCGGATGACCATCCCTGGGGTGCGAGAGGCTCGGCTGGTAGAGACCCGGCGGAGAGCTTTCTCCGTGGCGGCCCCCATGATCTGGAACTCACTGCCACCCGCCCTCAGAGCCACTTCGACCCGGACTAGGTTCCTGTCAGACCTGAAAACCTGGCTCTTCCGCCTAGCGTTTGGGGCCTGATCGGTACCTTGAATGACTGAGCCTCTCCTTGCCGTCTGTATCTATGTTTTTAAAATTGATGTACATTGATGTATTTTGGGGTTTTTAAATGATGTAAGTCGCCCGGAGCACCGGTGGTGGAGGGCGACTCACAAATATTAAAGTATTATTATTATTATTATTAGATAGATAGATAGATAGATAGATAGAATCCCGGAGTTGGAAGAGACCCCAAAGACCATCAGTCCAACCCCCTAAGACGTATATTTATTTATTTGTCACGTTTCTATACCGCCCCTCTCAGCCCGAAGGCGACTCGGGACGGTTTACACAGGCAGTCTCTGCCCTCAATACAACACAGCAACAAGGCAACCCCCCCCCAAGAAAAAAAACCATATAATAACAAATTGACAATTAAAAACATACAATTGCAGTCTCAGCGTCATGTTGAAATCAGTTTCCATCGCATCGTCGTCATTCCATATATCTAATTAAGTCTTATATTTCATCAGGAAATGCCTGCTCAAATAGCCAGGTCTTGACTTTCTTGCGAAATGTCAGGAGGGAGGGGGCCGATCTGATGTCTTTAGGGAGGGCGTTCCAAAGCCGAGGAGCCACCACTGAAAAGGCCCTGTCTCTCGTCCCCGCCAGTCGCGCCTGCGAAGAAGGCGGGACCGAGAGCAGGGCCTCTCCGGATGATCTTAAACATCTCGATGGTTCATAGGGAGAGATGCGTTCGGACAGGTAAGTTGGACCCGAACCGTTTAGATGGATGGATGGATAGATAGAATCCCGAGAGAAAGCTATCCAGCCTCTACTTTTAAACCTCCGCAGAAGGAGACTGCAACAAACTCCAAGACGGTATGTTCCACCGTCAAACAACAAAGGCCATCAGAAATTTCTTCCAAAAATTTAAGTGGAATCTCTTTTCCTGCAATTGGAATCGGTGGCTCCGTGTTGGCCCAATCTCCGGAGCAGCAGAAAACAGCCTTCTCTTCTCCCGACTAAACATCTTCAGCTCCTCTGAGGGATCCATACTTTCTTGACCATTTTGGGTTGCTCTTCTCTGGACACATTCCACCTTGTTGTCAGCCTGCTTGAACAGTAAGGAGTGTTTTTTCTCCTCTTCCCCTCTTCCCCCTCTTCTCCTCTCCTCTCAGGGCCATCGGAACCTCTCCCAGCTCCCCAATTTTGCCTTTTCGGTGCCTCTGGCACATTTCCTTCTGAGTCAGCAGGAGGATCTCCCTGACGCGGAGCTGAGCCAGGCTCAGGAAAGAGCAGCCAGCCTCATCCAACAGGCCCTGATCATGTTCCCGAGCGGTGAGTGCGGCAGCATGAAATGTTCAAAACCGTACAGGTGTTTTGCTCTGGGTCAGGCTTAAGACATTTAAGTAGCCCTCCTGTAGCCAAAAGCCAGGTTCCTGAGCAACGTGACACATCTTCCCAAGAAGGTTTACTCTGAGATCAAATGAGTTCCCTGGAGAAATTACTAAAGGGCTTATTTGGATGCTTAGAGCTAATGGGAGTCGAGATCCAAGAAACAAAAGATTCTGAAGTTACTTATATATAAAAAGTAACTTTTATACAATTTAAAAAAGTGGTGGTGTCACGAGGATTGAATGAAAAGTAATGCCTCCACCTTCGTAACTCCTCAACAGATAGTAGTACTGGTATGCGGCAGGGACTGGCTTGTTCAGTAGACTCTCCTCTACAGTTCCATCTTGGCAGGAAGCCTTAGCACAGTTTGGAGTAAGCCTATTCGAGGGTTGCATGAGAAGTAATGCCTCCACCTTCGTAACTCCTCAACAGAGGGCAGAACTGGTATACGGCAGGTACTGGCTTGTTCAGTAGACTCTCCTCTACAGTTCCATCTTGGCAGGAAGCCTTAGCATTGAATGGTTGTGTTCTTAAAGTGCGAAGTATGGAACCCTGCGCAGACGGTCGGTCAATGCGATTTAAGCAACGTGCAGTCATTGAATTCTTGACAGCAGAAGGTGTCACCCCAAAGCAGATTCATCAGAGAATGCAATCTGTTTATGGGGGGTTGTGTTGATGTGAGTACTGTGCGTCGTTGGGCGAGTAAGTTTGAGGTGGGTGCATCTGACTTGCGTGACAAAGAAAGAGTTGGACGTCCTGTGACAGCAACCACCAAGTTTCACAAGCAAAAGGTTGACAGATTGAGATGCAGATGGTGTTCTCCATGTTGATTTCCTTGAACGTGGAACAACAATAAATTCAGAGCATTGCATCACAACGTCGCAAACTTTGAAATGACGGCTAACAAGGGTTCAAAGGGGAAATATTTTCCTGCAGCATGACAATGCCAGACTACACATTTCACATGCCACCACAGCAGATCTTCAGAGACTGGATCTCACCACCGTACGACATCCTCCATACAGTCCAGATTTAGCACCGTCTGACTTCCACCTGTTCCTGATAATTAAAGATCTGCGGGGACATCGTTCTGCTTCCGATGAAGATGTTGAGAGAACTGTGAGACGCTGCTTGCGGAAACAGAGCGTTGACTTCTTCCGTGACGGCTTCAGAAAAATTGTTCATTGTTGGCACAAATGCATCCAATTGTCTGGTGATTATGTGGGAAAGTGAACAGTGGTAGTTAAAGAGCACATTCTAAGGATTATTTCTGCGTTTGATTTATTAAAATATTCCCATCCAAACCCGAGTAACAAAGGTGGAGGCATTACTTTTCCTTCAACCCTCGTACTTGAATGTTGAGAAGAGATGCTGATGTCTGGGCTACTCTGCTGCCTTGAGTTCACAGTGCTACCAATCTTGAACTCCAGACCTGACGCTTTTCCCCTTCCCTTTTCAGTCCTAATGCCTTTGCTGGATCGCTGCAGCGTTCAACCGGACGCCATGGTGACTTCCCACCCATTCTTCGGACTGGAGGCCCAGTTAAGGTCAGGAGCATGGGACAGGGAGAGAACCCTTTGGGGTAAAAGAGCCCTGGACCTTGGGAGTGGTTTTGTAATCCTTTTCATTTCTAGGTCACTTTGGAGTCCCAATCTTTTGGGGAAAGCAGGGTAGAATATTTTGGGGAGAAAGGATCATGATCTCATATCCGTTTGACAAATGTGAATTTCTGGGAACATTGGAGGCCACCTTTTGAAAATTTATTTATTTCTTTATTTCACGATATTTATATGCCACCCTTCTCAACCCCGAAGGGCACTCAGAGCGGATCACAAGCAAAATGCAAATACAATGAACTATAATTATTGCCACAGCACAACATCAATATTACATATCACATTGTGCTATAACAATATTACATTGAACTATAACAATTACAGTATATCGCAATATTATTAAAAATATGGCATGTAAGACAAAATATATAGTGATATTTAGTCATATTATTATAGTCATATTATTATTAGTGGTAATATATTGCATTATATTACAACATTATCAGTATTATATGTATACACAATATATTATACCATACTATATTTACTATAATATCAAATACAACATACTCTGTCGCTCTCGCAGTACAACAATTACATATCGCATTGTATTATAACAAATTATATCGCAATATTATTAGTAATATTACATGTAATGTAAATATACAATTATAATATCTTATTATTATATATTATTATAATATATTGTTGCTGGGGGGAGCTCTGATGTCGCAGGAGACAAGATGGAGCTGTCTTCTCTGCTCCCTTCTTTACTCTGGCCCCAGAGCATCCGTTGGTGGTGGGGGAAGGGCTCTGATGCCGCAGGAGACAAGATGGAAATGTCTGCTCCTTCCTTCACTGTGGCCCTAGTCAAGAAAACCCCTAATCAAGAAAAGGCATGACCTTGCGGCTAATGCAATAAACTATATACTATACTATGACCTTAAGAGCATCTTAAGAGTATCAATAATGCAGAAAAGTGTGGAAATTGTTATGTTCTCATAACACTGTGCTCTAAAGCTGCGTTTCCCAACTGGTGGGCCACGGCATCAGGTGTGCTGTGGGTTCCAATACCCTTTCTTCCCCCTCCTGCCGAACTGCTGCTGCTTGTTGCGGAGGAGGAGGAAGGGCTGGCCAGCGGTGGCGAAGAAGGGGCCGGGGCGCCGCCTCCTTTGGCCGTTTCCCCTCCGCGCGGCCAGCCTCCAATCGAGGGTTTTTGAGTTATGTTAATCCCACAAATGAACATTGCATTTATATATATATATATATAGAGAGAGAGAGAGAGAGAGAGAGTACAACAGTGCAGGCAGAAAAGCAAACATCACAGGGGAACATGTCTGTATAGGAGGTTGAACATTAGGAAGAACTTCCTGACTGTGAGAGCTGTTCAGCAGTGGAACTCTCTGCCTCAGAGTGCTGATCTCTTTCTAGCCGGCTTCCCTGAGGACCGGGTAACTGCGATAAAAACTAAACACAGAGAGAGACTGACAGCTGTTGAGCAAGACCTTCGTGTGTGTCTTTCTGCCATTCCTGCCAGGATATGTATGTTGTGTCCATCGAAACAGGCCCAGGTTTCACACTGAGTGTATAAATACATTTAAAAACATATTAACTATATGTATTACTGTGTTAGAGTGTCATTTTGTGTCATTTTGGTTGGTGGTGTGCCCCAGGATTTGGTAAATGTAAAAAATGTGCCATGGCTCAAAAAAGGTTGAAACTCACTGCTCTAAAGTAATTGTCAAGATTTTAACTGTGATGATGAAGCATGGTTACATAGGTGAATTTGAGATCATTGATGACCACATAGCTGGAAATATTGTTGTTAATCTGACTGACAGACCCAACAAGTGTGGTGTAATCACCCCCAGACTTGATGTCCACCTGAAAGATTTGGAAAAGTGGCAGAACAACCTGCCACCTTTGTGTCCGTTCGGATTCATTGTGCTGACAACTTCAGATGGCATCATGGAGCACGGGGAAGCTAGACAAAAACACTCAGGAGTGAAAATCCTGGGATTCTTTTTCTAAACTTATATAAAAAAGACATATTTATTTATTTTATTTACTATATTTTTTATACTGCTCCTCTCAGCCCGAAGGCAACTCGAGGCGGTGCACACATGGCACCGAATGCCCACAGATAAAACACATAACACTTAATAAAACAATCATATAAAAGCAAAAAATTCACAGTTAAAAATATAAAATACAAATCTCAGCGTCACATTATTGAAATCGGTTTTCGTTGCATCGTCATTGTTCCAAGGTCTCAATTAAATAATAAATACATTTCATCTGCAAAGGCCTGCTCAAACAGCCAGGTCTTGACTTTCTTCCGAAATTTTAGGAGGGAGGGGGACAATCTAATGTCCCTAGGGAGGGCATTCCATAGCTGAGGGGCCACCACTGAGAAGGCCCTGTCTCCCGTCCCCGCCAGTCGGGTCTGCGAAGAAGGCGGGACCGAGAGCATATTGATAAATTGTTCAGATGGACTCTGCGAAAGAAAGAAGAAAATGCATGACTTGCTAGAAGTCAACCCTCTGAACAAGTGATGTTTATTTATTTATTATTTTATTTATTTACGACATTTTTATACCTTCCTTCTCAGCCCCAGGGCGACTCAGGGCGGTTTACTATTGACAATAATTCAATGCCACATCACAATAACAATTAAAAACAACCAAAAAAGCATTAAACAATTAATACACAAAATTAAAATTTAAAATATTACAAAACATTAAAAAACATTTTAAAAAACCCGTATAGCCTAAAAACATTATCGTGAGCGTTAACCATGTCATGTTACCATTCAATTCATCATCAATTCATAGAGCTATGCTGTGCTCGGAAAAGACTGTTCGAAAAGCCAGGTTTTCACCTGCCTTCGGAAAGACAACAGGGAGGGGGCCGATCTTATCTCCCTAGGTAGGGCGTTCCACAGTCGAGGGGCCACCACCGATAAGGCCCTGTCGCATCAGCGAAGAAGGCGGGAGGCAGGGCCATCTACGAAGAAGGCAGGGCCTCCCCGGACAATCTTAACGTCCTAGATAAGGGCTGTCCAACTTCTACCGGACCTGTGGCCGGAATTCCGGTTACTGATGACCTAGGGGGCCGAAGGGTATGCCTCCGCCCCCCCGGCTCTGCCCCGCCCCCAGCTCCGCCCCCTCCCCGCCTTGGAGGTGTCTGTGGAGGACACCTTGGAGATAGGGCTTTGACTTGGAGATAGAGATGAACACCAAAATCCCAGGCTCAAGTCCCAATCCCTGCTTTGAACTGGATTATATTGCAGTGTGGACTCAGGGCCCTTCACACAGCCATATAACGCAGAATATCCAGGCAGGAAACCCCACAAAACCTGCTTTGAACTGGATTATATTGCAGTGTGGATTCAGGGCCCTTCCACACAGCCATATAACCCAGAATACCTGCTTTGAATTGGATTATCGGAGTCCACACTCATATAATCTGGTTTAAAGCAAATAACATGGGTTTTATTCAGATGTGTGGAAAGGAAGTCAAATAAGAAGCCAGGGCCCTTCCACACAGGCCTATAACCCTGAATGATAAGGCATAATATTCATTCTGCCTCTGCTAATAATAGTAATAATAATAATAACAACAGGTTCCTGGAGTAGGAGACCTCCAAGGGCCATCCAGGGCCATCCAGTCCAATCTCCTTCTGCCATAAGGGGAAAATACAATCAAAGCATTCCTCACAGATGACCATCCAGCCTCTGATGATGATGATGATAATAATAATAATAATAAAAATAATAATAATAATTACAATGGGTTCCTAGAATAGGAGACCTCCAAGGGCCATCCAGTCCAATCTCCTGCTATAAGGGGAAAACACAATCAAAGCAATCCTCACAGATGGCCATTCAGCTTCTAATGATGATAATAATAATAATAATAATTACAATGGGTTCCTAGAATAGGAGACCTCCAAGGGCCATCCAGTCCTACCTCCTTCTGCCATAAGGGGAAAATACAATCAAAGCAATCCTCACAGATGGCCATTCAGCCTTATGATGATAATAATAATAATAATAATAATAATAATAATAATTACAATGGGTTCCTAGAATAGGAGACCTCCAAGGGCCATCCAGTCCAATCTCCTTCTGCTATAAGGGGAAAACACAATCAAAGCATTCCTCACAGATGGCCATTCAGCCTCTAATGATGATGATGATAATAATAATAATAATAATAATAATAATAATTACAATGGGTTCCTAGAATAGGAGACCTCCAAGGGCCATCCAGTCCTACCTCCTTCTGCTATAAGGGGAAAACACAATCAAAGCATTCCTCAGCCATGTTGAATCAAACTTAAACTCTCATGAGAGCAACAGAAAGTACTGAACCTTGAGTTCTCCTCCATCCAGAGAGCACTGTGGACTCAAATAATGATGGATCAGGACCAAACTTGGCAGGAATCCTCAGAAGAGGAGGAAGCTGGAAAGGGACTGGATGAGCATCCCCGCGTGCTCCAAACTCGGCCCCGCCCCTTTTTCGCTCTGGCCACGCCCCCTCTCGTGCACTTTCTCTCTCTCCTCCCTCTTCCTTTCAAGTGGTGGAAAAGGGAAGGAATGAAAGGGGGAAAAGAGAGAGAAGGAGGGAGGAGAGAGAGGGGAGGGAGGGAAGTAGGAGGAGGAGGAAGGGAGCCTGCTCCCCCCAGCCCCTCACCCCCGGCCGGGAAAAAAATATTCAAAAAAATTCAAAAAAAATATTTAAAAAATTATTTTTAAATCTTAAAAAGCAGATATCTTGCAGGAGGGTAGGGGGCCGTGGGGAAGGGGTTGGGGGCTGTATACGGCCCGTGGGCCACCAGTTGGACAGCCCTGTCCTAGATGGTTCATAAGGGGAGATATGTTCGGATAGGTAAATTGGACCGAAACTGTTTAGGGCTCTAAGCTGCTAGGTGTAAACGTTGGCTTTCCTTCCGCAGCTCTCCTCCTGCGCTGAACCAGCTGGTTTCCCTCTACCTGGGGAGGACCCATTCCCTCTGGAAAGACCCCTCCATCATGTCCTGGCTGGAGACCAACGTCCACGAGGTGCTGAGGAGGGTGGACTCCAAGGACCCGGCGCTGGACGAGGCAGAGCAGAAGTGAGTGACCAAGACCATCTATGCAAGCATAGGCCAACTTCAGCCCTCCCTCCAGGTGTTTTGGGCTTCAACTCTCACCATTCCTAACAACCAACAGGCTATTAGGAATTGTGGAGGTTGAAATCGAAAACACCTGGAGGGCTGAAGTTGGCCCATACCTGGTATATACATCTAGCAGGATATCGAACCCAGATCTCCTAGTCCTGGTTTTACTGCAGGTCCTTAGAAAATAATGCTTCAAGTTGACTCCAATGGATGAAGGCCCTCTGCTAGGCTTTCATTGGTCAGGGAGGCATTCGAACCCAGGTCTCCTAGTTCTGTGTTTAATTTTCATTGGTTTTTTTAAAAAATTATTTATTTATTTATCACACTTTTATCCAGCCCTTTTCAGCCCGAAGGTGATTCTGGGCGGCGTACAGGCTGGCAACAATTAAATGGCAAACACACATAAATACACCGTTTAAAACAGGTTAAATCACATATTAAAGTTCATATAAAAACAATTTAAAACTATAAAAATCAATGGTTTCCAGGTTTAAATCCATGTCCATTTGCATCGTTAAGCCGTTCCATATTGGTTCACAATACTGAGTTTATCTGGTTACAATGAGGTTCCCAAAGCTTGCTCGAAGAGCAGTGGTTCTCAACCTGTGGGTCCCCAGGTGTTTTGGCCTACAACTCCCAGAAATCCCAACTAGTCTATCAACTGTTAGGATTTCTGGGAGTTGGAGGCCAAAACATCTGGGGACCCACAGGTTGAGAATCACTGTCGAAGAGCCAGGTTTTTACTCTTTTCCTAAAGGTCAGGAGGGAGCTGATCTAATATCCCCAGGAAGGGAGTTCCACCGCCGAGGGGCCACCACTGAGAAGGCCCTGTCCCTTGTCCCTGCCAAGCGTGCCGGTGAGGCAGGCGGGATCGAGAGCAGGGCCTCCCCAGATGATCTTAAATTCCTGGAAGGGGAGACACGTTCAGATAGGTAATGCTGGAGGTTTCAAACTGTGCATTATATTTTTAGCATTATTAGCTGCTTTGAGTCTCTTCTAAGAGAGGAAAGCAGGACAATAATAACTACCTTAGTCTTTGAGAAGGGCTGGTGTGAGAAACTTCGGTGAGAGAGGCCCCAGGTTGTAAAGCCTCGTGTCTGTGAAGCTCCAGACTGTATAAAGGTTGCTGTGTGTAAAAAGCTGCTGTGTGAATTTCCAGTATAAGTTTGTTGTGAGAGGAGGCTCTGTGCGAGCGAAGCTGTTGATCTGCATGAGGAAGAAATCCAGCGTGGAAGAAAAGAAGGAAGTATAAAGGACTTTATTTGTGTTGTGGAAACTTCGTTATTGTAAATCAGTGTTTCTCAACCAGTGTGCCGTGAGCAATCATCAGGTGTGCTGCGAGAAAAGCTCTCTGCCCCCCTTCCTTCCCCCTCCCTTCTGCCGAACTCCTGCTGCTTGGGGGAGGAGGAGGAAGGGCCGGGCGGCGGCGAAGAAAAAGAAGGTACCGGGGCGCTGCCTCCTTTGGCCGCTTCCCCAGCCAGCCTCCAATCCACCATGACTCCCACCATGACTCTCGCCCCTCACTCGCTGAAGCCGCGCGGAGGAGGAGCCCCGTCCACTGAAGCCCATCCCCCACTCATGCTCCTCCTCTGTGGGAGAGCTGAAGCCAGGGGAGGGGGCAAGGCATGGCGCCCTCCCCCACCCCCCCGGCTTCAGCGCTCACACAGCTTCGCCAGCCTTGAGGGGGCAGTTCCAAGCCAGCAGTGGCAGAGCCAGCACAATGCTGGCTTGGCACTGCCCCCTCAAGGCTGGCGAAGCTGTGGGAGAACTGAAGCCAGGGGAGGGGGCAGGGGCATGGCACGGCCTGGCTCCTCCCCCTCCCCCCGCTTCGGCACTCCCAGCAGCTGCTCCCAGCAGGCCACCAACCCCGCAGCGGTTCTTTACTGTGTTAGAGTGTCATTTCGTGTCATTTTGGTTGGTGGTGTGCCCCCAGATTTTTTTAATGTTAAAAGTGTGCCGCAGCTCAAAAAAGGTTGAGAAACACTGTTGTAAATAGTGCAACTGTATTATTTTACAACAAAGAAAAGCCTCCTATGGAAGAGTTAACATGGGTCTGTGTGTTTTTGTTTGTCACTTTGGGCTACTGGTGCTGGGTCACGCTGCTGCTGATAAGTTACTCTGTTGAGTAGGGTCTTTTGTAAATAAGCCCACTCGCCCAACAGGTAGCAGCATTCAGGGAATATGAGGGAGGGAGAAGACAGACAGGTCTAGGAAATTAAGGGGTGTAGCATTAAATATATCTATATATACATCAATTTTATGATAAGTTAGAATGCAAACTTGTGGTAGAAAAAAACAACAACGGGGTTAGGCTACCACACAAACCCAAAACAACCCGAAGGGTAAAGAGGCAATATTAATTATTTAGAAATGAGCATAGAATCAGTAAATACCTTTATTAACCATACATGAGACATATACGATTCGCAGTTCAAAGAGGAAATAATCTCACAACGAACACAGTCTGTAACTCCTCAGCTGGACGGATACGGAGTCTCCAAAGTAACCGTGAGCCTTTCCCGTTATTTTGGAGACTCCGTATCCGTCCAGCTATCTCGATTCGTCCTTTTCCATTTGTTTACCATTGAGGCTGGAATACAAAGCGCTTTGGAATCTCAAAGACTACCTCTCCCATTGTGATCTAGCCACAGTGGTTCAAGCCACGGTCATCTCAAAACTGGACTACTGTAATGCTCTCTACGTTGGCCTTCCTTTGCTGGTGATCCGGAAACTGAAACTGGTCCAAAATGCAGCAGCTCGGCTGTTGGCTGGTGTCCCCATGTGCAGCCACATCACATCTATATTGTGCGAGCTGCACTGGTTACCAGTGGAGTGCCGGATCACCTTCAAGATGTTGGTATTGACCTTCAAGGCCTTGAATGGTCTGGGGCCAGTATACCTCAGGGACCGCCTCATCCCATATTGTCCCACTATGCCACTACGTTCGGAGTCGGGGCATCTTCTTGAGGTTCCAAGTTTCAAACTGTACCATCTTAGTACTACAAGGCGGAGAGCGTTTTCTATAATAGCCCCCACTTTGTGGAATGCACTGCCTTCCGAAGTTCACGCCCTTACAGATCTGTTGGCATTTCGGAAGGCGTGCAAAACTCTCCTGTTCCAGCAAGCATTTGGGGCTTAAGACTGCTGTCCTTCGGATACCTTGCCCTCCTATTTTATACACACAGCGCCTGTTGAGCTGTATTTTATAGCTAACTCTGTTTTGTCGTGTTTTTATTGTGTTTTATTGTGTTTTTATCTTGTGATTTCACTGTTGTAAGTCGCCCCGAGCCAAACCGGGAGTGGCGACTGATAAGTGCAAATAATAAATAAATAAATAATAAATTTCCTCACTTTGAACATTCCCCTTTTTGATACTCATTTACCTTCTGAGGAGTTACAGACCGTGTTTGTTGTGAGATTATTTCCTCTTTGAACTGCGAATCGTATCGTGAAAGAGATCCCAGATTTTACAGACATCGCGTGAACGCGATGATTTACTGTTTAAATCGTTGTTTATACTGTGTTCTCATTTTAATTGTGTAAACTGCCCCGAGCCATAGGGAGTGGCGGTGTATAAGTCAAATAAATAAATAAACATTTGAATCCATTCTTTCTTCTTTTGGGACTTACCATAACACAGAGGAAGGTTCCTGAATTAGAACTCCAATTTTTGTATGGTTAATATAGGTATTTACTGATTATACGCTCATTTCTATATCATTAATATTGCCTCTTTACCCTTCGGGTTGTTTTGAACTTGTGGTAGAAGCCATCCCCCGGCAAATTTTAAGCACTGCCATACAGAACTGCCACACAGAACTTACTAACATTATAACTTGAAACAGAGTTGGTATCTGACAGCAACAGGTTGGTCAATTGTCCACTCGCCCCACAAATCCCCCTGAGACCTGGTAGGTATGGTAACCAAGCTGGGGGGGGGGATACGGAGTTCCTTTTCCAATGGTAGCCACTGTTTTGCCAAGCCACCCTGAGCTCAAAAGTGGGTGTGAAACGGCCGTGCGCATTCTAGCCTTTCACCAGAGTGGTCACCATCTTCCTCCCTTTCACTTTCTCAGGCGAAAAGTGAGGTACCAGAACGCTCCCAGGAACGTCTTCCGCCATGTGATCCTCTCGGAGATCCGGGAAGCGTCAGCTGCATTGCCTCCGGTGAGGGCTGCGGAAGAAGCAAGTTGCATTGGTGGCCGTGGGACTGCGGCCCTTGCCGCTCCAGCAAACCTAGTCAGGTCTTCCTGGTCCTGTGGGTAGAACGGAACGAGTGGCATAGAACCCCTGAGTAACTTGGGAAAACTTGTCTTTTATTTCATTCCAAGCACGATTGGGTTGAGGATGATTGGACATGTCAAGCCGGAGTGGAAGGGGGTTGTCTCCACAGTGGCAAAGGCATTGTGTGTGTGTGTGTGTGTGTGTGTGTGTGTGTGTGTGTGCTCACCTACATCCACCCATCCTTCCATATATGGGACCTGAGGGGTAGAACTATAGCAATACAATACAGAGACCTAGACTCTGCTTTCTTTTTGTTCCTTCCCAGGAAGTGACCTCCCAGCCCATCGTGGGCTTCGATCCCCTCCCGCCACTGGACTCCATCATTTCCTACACAAGGCCAGAAAGGTAAGGACAGTACTCTCTGCTTTTCCCATCCGTTCTGAGGGTTTCTCTTGCTGGGTTTAGCCTTTGTTGGTTGCCAAGATGTAGGCCCGGATCATGGCCTTTTGGCGTCCTAGGCCAAAGGCTGTGCCCTCGCCCCCGGCTCCTCACCGGCGCGAGGAGGAGGAGGAAGGAAAGCCCCACCCCCGGAGCCGAAGCTACACATGCGCAGCAGTGGCCCCAAGGGCGGGGCCTCCCCACGGCTCCTCCCTCCCTCCTAAAGCCACCATGCCGGCCTCAGAAGCGGCCGAAATTACCTTTTTCAGGCCGGCATGACGGCTTTAGGAGGGAGGGAGGAGCCGTGGGGAGCTATTTACAGCATAACAACATAAGAATAATGACAACAACATACAATAAGTCTGAGGGGAAAAAGCAAGACCAAACCACTGCTATGATGGCTTACTGGTGGAGTGTAAAAAGACTGATGTAGGATTGTATCCTTAATTACAATCTATTAAAAAGTGAGCTTGGTACAGTTTGAAGTTCCCTCCTAAACTGGTGGCTTTATGAGGGAGGGAGGGGCCGCGGGGAGGCTCCCCACGGCTCCTCCCTCCCTCCTAAAGCCACCAGTTTCGGCCGCTTCTGAGGCCAGCATTGGCTCCGGGAGTGGGGCTTTTCTTCCTCCTCCTCGCGCCGGGGAGAATCCAGGGGCAGGGGTGGGGGCAGAGCCTTTGGAGCCCAGGGGAGCAGAGCAAGGGGGGGGGGGCGAGGCGGCCGTAGATGGCGCTTCCGCCGCCGCGCGCATGCGCACTTTTTTGGGAAATTTTTTTTAATTTATTTTTTACTTCGGGGGGAGGGGTCCGGACCTGCTGCCCCCCCCCCATGGCTGCCGCCCTAGGCCATGGCCTAGGGTGGCCTTGTGGGTAATCCAGGCCTGCCAAGATGTCATCCTACAAGGCCTCAAGCACTTGTGGCCAATCCCTTCTTCTGGGGACCAGGGATGAATCGTGACAAAAGGCCCAGCATCCATCTATCCTTTTATTCTTCCCTTCTACTTTCTAGGCCGTCCCACCCCGCCAACGAAAGCACTTTATCGCTCTTCTTTCGCTCCCTGTTGCCAAACTACAACTTGCAGGTAGGTCCTATGGGGGGAATGTCCCTGTCTACAACCGAGGCAGATTTCAGACATCGGGGCTCCATACAATTGAACAAAACATACGGTCATATAAAACAACAACTTAAAACTCAAATAACAACGTTCAACAACTGCACGGCCCTTAGACATTTTTGTCCTGTCCGCAACCAACACATCGCAGGAAGAACCATGTAATTATTTTCTTTTAGATACTAGCACTTTCAATATTACTTTCCTGAGACTTGGGACCTTCCCACACAGCTGAATAAAATCTCACATTTTCTTCTTCAAACTGGGATATATGGCAGTGTGGACTCAGATAACCCAGTTCAAAGCAGATGTTGTGAGAATTTAATAAAAGAGTAAAAAAAGATTTGTGTCAGAAGCGACTTGAGAAACTGCAAATCGCTTCTGGTGTGAGAGAATTGGCCGTCTGCAAGGAAGTTGCCCAGGGGATGCTCGGATGTTTTGATGTTTTACCATCTGTATACATCTTTCTCTCTCTCTATATATATATATGTATATATATGTGTGTATATATATATGTATATATATACATACACACACACATACATTGCCCAATGTATTTCAGGGAGAAGTTGGGGCCGGTGGGGAGGAAGGCCCTGTTGCCGGACAGAACCTGAACCAAGGCGTGAACAGACTGATGGCTGCCATGCGGGATATGCTGGCCAACATCCAGTTCCAGGAGCCGCCGCGGGACGAGAACCCAGAGGGCGATGGGGGCGAATGGGACTGAGCCCTTTTTCTCCCCCTTTCTCATGTGTTTTTCCTTGCCATATAATAAAAAGGGCCAAAAGAGCAGGGGCCTGTCAGTGCCTTTCATACACACACACATATATACACACACACATAGTCAGTGCATTGGGAAGAAGGAGAATGGGTTTCTTTTTAACCAAACACCATCTTGGAATGTTTGAATGCATTTACCTTATGGGACTACAGGAATCGGGAAATTGGATTCTATGTTTTTATTCTTTCCAAAAGTAAAAAAAAGTATTTTTTTTTTCAGGGATGTTAAGAGTAAATGGGGGCAAAGGTTTTTTCCAGACTAGATATGTGAATGTTCTCATATTTCGAAACCAGCTCTCAAAGGGCAAAAGAACACTAAAGTTCCTAGAATCAAGTTATATGTATACATGCAAGCATATAGCAACAATACAAATATGTATGATGGGTCAAAACTATCACAGGGAAGTTGAACAGGGACAAATGCAAGAGGAAATGCAGAGATAGAGAATGCTTGATAGCAGGACATGTGGAAAAAGATCTTTGTGGAGAGGAAGGAACATGAGCAGACAATGTCACGCGGTGGCAAAAAAAGCCAATGGGATTTTGTCCTGCAGAGTCTAGTGCAGGGGTCGGGAACCTTTTTGACTCAGAGAGCCATGAAAGCAAAATAATTGGAAATTTATTTCATTGAGACTCATATATATATATAATATTTTAAGACTGAATTCAACTAAATGTGAGTATATACGTACTAGGCATGGTTTCGAATCCAAAAATGGCGATTCTAAAATCAAATGGGGGGGGGGGGGGTTGATTAGTAAAAGAAAGACTTACAAAAAATTTTCCAAAAATTTCTAAAATGTAACTTAAGTACTAACGAAATTCGTTAGTAATTCGTATGCCAGAGCATGCGCATTTCAGATGAGTTTGGCCTACAACTCCCAGAAATCCTAACAGCTGGTAAATTGGCTGGGATTTCTGGGAGTTGTAGGCCAAAACTTGAATAAACCACACTGAATTCTAGATGGGACTCTCCAAATAGGAAGGAGGGAGGGAAGGAGGAAGGGAGGGAGGGGGTTATTCTATTCTTGGAAGCAGCAAAAAAAGGAGGAGGAGCCCCCCCCCCTCGCTCCTCGCTGCCTCTCTCTCACCCCGATCCTGAGGGAGCGAGGGCCCAAGTTTGACCAGGCTGAGAGGAAAAGGAAGAGGCCTGAGGCTGTGAGGAATGGTGGGAGTTGAAGTCCAAAACACGTACCTGGAGGGCTGAAGTTGGCCCCTGCGATGGGGCATGGCAGCAGAGCAACGGGGAAGAGAAGCATCTGAGAGAGCGCAGGGAGAGAGAGGAGGAGAAGCGCGCGTGTGTGTGTGTGAAGCTGGCCCCTGCGATGGGGCATGGCAGCAGAGCAACGGGGAAGAGAAGGAGGGGGGGGGGAAGCGTGGAGGACTACACTTTCCAGAATGCATTGCCTACCTAGCAGCAGCGTCACTTCCAGTTCCCCATAGAAATGCGGGAAAAAGAAGAAGCTGAATGAAGGCGGGAAGGAAATGAGGGGGAGAAGACAGGGAGAAGTGAGTACGTAGTACAATAATTAATTAATTAATAATGAAGAATTTATTACGATCATAACGCAAATTGTTGGCCTCAAGGACCGTAAAAGGAAGTCTACTTCCGGGTTCGCGGCAGCGATACGTAAAAGCTCAAAAGTCCCATTACATACGAATCTCTTACGAATCCTTTTAATTTCCGTTTCATTTTTCTCATGCCTAATACGTACATACGATGAGAAAAGGATTCCCCTGGCAGAATGACGGGACACTTCAGACCTGGCTCTGCAAAAGGCACGCTCAGGACTCTGGGAAGGAAGAGAAGATGGAAGGAAGAAAGACAGAGGAAATAAAAGAGGGAGGGGGAGAGGAAGAAAGAAAAGAAGAATGAGCTATGGAAAACGAAGAAAAGAAAAGCAGGAGAGAGACAAGGAGGGGAAAAGAAAGAAGGAAATGGGAAGGGAGGAAAGGAAAGGGTGGGGAAAAGAAAGGGAAAGGAGTGAGGAAAAAGTAAAATAATAAAGGGAAAAGAAGAAAAGAAAGAAGGGGAGAGTGAAAAGAAAGGAAGGAGAAGGAAAGGAAGACGGGAAAAAGAATAGAAGAGGAAGGAAGGAAGAGGGAGAATGGAGGAAAGAAGGAAGGGGAGAGGGAGGGAAAAGGAAGGAGAGAAGAATGGAAGAGGAAGGAAGGAACGAAGACTGAGGGAGGAAAGAGGGTAGGGAGAGAGGAAGGGAAAAGAATGAAAGAAAAAGAGGGAAAGAGAAAGGAAGGGGGAGGAGGGCGTGGGGGCAAGGCGGACCTTGGTGTCGACGGCGAGGCAGTCCCTCCAAAAGGCATCAAAGAGGCAGTGGCTCTTGAGCTGCCCGATGGTGAGGGCAATGAGCTGGGCGTCCCCCGGGGGCAGCGAGGCCGGGAAGACGAGGACGCGGCGCCACCGCCGGGCTCCGCCATCCCCGGTGAAGCGAGCGCAGGGCCCCGAGAGCAGTGGGGGATGAGGAAGAGGCGGCAATGGCGGTGCGGAAGCAGCAGTCGCAGCGCATTCGCGTCACTCCTCCCCGCTGCATGTTGGGAGACCGAGGCCCGGGCTGCTCTGGAGAGCCAGATGCAATCATGAAAAGAGCCACACCTGACTCCCGAGCCATAGGTTCCCTGCCCCTGGTCTAGTGCCTAGATCCAAGGAAGTCATGCTACCCATGCTCTATTCTGCTTTGGTTAGACCACACCTGGAATACTGTGTCCTATTCTGCGCACCACAATTGAAGAGAGATATTGACAAGCTGGAATGTGTCCAGAGGAGGGCAACTAAAATGAGCCAGGGTCTGGAGAACAAGCCCTATGAGGAGTGGCTTAAAGAGCTGGGCATGTTTAGCCTGAAGAAGAGAAGACCAAGAGGAGACATGAAGAGGGCCAGGTATCAAGATGTGAGGGGAAGTCACAGGGAGGAGGGAGCAGGCTTGTTTTCTGCTGCCCTGGAGACAAACTACAGGAAAGGAGATTCCTCCTGAACATGAGGAAGAACTTCCTGTGAGAGCTGTTGAGCAGTGGAACTCTCTGCCCCAGAGTATAGTGGAGGCTTGTTCTTTGGAGGCTTTTAAACAGGCTGGATGGCCATCTATTCAGGGGGCTTTGAATGGAATGCTTCTTGGCAGAAGCATTGGACTGGATGGCCCAAGAGGTCTCGTCCAACTCTAGGATTCTATATTATTTGAATCTGATATGTCTCTATATATAATAAAGCGGAATGTTTGTTTGTATGTATGTTTGTATGTGGCAGCATTCTGATTGGCTCCCGGCCTCTACATTCTGACAACAAGATTGGTTGCCAGTGAGGGAGTATTTCCATAACGCCTCTAATTGGCCAGCCAACACGACCACACTTGGCACACAGATGCCCACTGGCCCACTTTACAACCTGGTGCGGTTTAGGGCAGGATGGGCCACAATTGATGGGATTTGCAGTACCTTCACCCGATTCATTTCCCACAGAACATTGAAGCCCCTACAAATCACTGACCAGGCCCAAACTTGGCACACAGAGTACCCATGACCCACTCTACATCCTGCTGCAGTTTTGAGTGGGACGGACCACGGATGATGGGACTTGAAGTACCCTCACTCACTTTCTGAGATCACTGCGACCCTCATCCAATTACAAAAAAAGAACAAACTAGGCACACAGAGCCCACATGACCCATTCTACATCCTGGTGCAGTTTCAAATAGGATGAACCATGGATGATGGGCCTTGAAGTACCTCCACTCACTTCCCTAGACCACTCCAACCCTCATCCAATGACTGATCCCGACTAAACTTGGCACACATAACCGCTATGACCCCCTTTCTGTCCTGGTGAGATTTGGGGGAGGACAGACAACGGATTATGAGATTTGTAGTACTTTCACACCCTTCGGTTCCCACAGACCTCTGTGGCCCCCAACATAGAAAGATAAAGACCAAGCTTACCACACAGAGTTCCCATGACTTTGCCTCCGTTTTCACACAGGAGGACAGACAACATATGCCTGCAGCTGAGTCAGTTTTTTCAGGGAGGGAATTAAATGAATTAAACCAGATAGAGATAAACAAGGAAGATGTTCTCACATGCCTTACTAAACTAAATGTCAACAAATCACCAGGGCCAGATGGCATCCACCCCAGAGTTCTTAAGGAACTCAAGTGTGAAATTGCTGAAATTCTAGCCAAAATATATAACCTTTCTCTAAGATCAGGCACTGTACCCGAGGACTGGAGGGAGGCAAATGTAACTCCGATCTTCAAGAAAGGATCCAGGGGTGATCCAGGAAATTATAGGCCAGTTAGTCTAACCTCAGTTCCAGGCAAAGTGATGGAAACCATTATTAAAGAAAAATTACTAGGCACATCGAAGAACAGGCATTGCTGAAGGAAAATCAACATGGTTTCTGCAAAGGCAAATCATGTCTTACTAACTTGTTAGAATTCTTTGAGGGTGTAAATAAACACATAGATAAAGGGGACCCAGTCGATATTGTTTACCTTGACTTTCAAAAGGCTTTTGACAAAGTCCCTCACCAAAGGCTCCTAAATAAGCTCTTCAGCCATGGAATCAGGGGACAGGTCTTGTCCTGATTGGAACCTGGCTAAACTGTAGGAAACAAAGGGTGGTAATAAACGGACACTTCTCTGGGTGGAAAGAGGTGAGAAGTGGCGTACCCCAAGGTTCAGTTTTGGGTCCATTACTTTTAATTTATTCATTAATGATCTGGATGTAGGAGTGAATTCTGAGGTAGCAAAGTTTGCAGACGACACTAAATTGTTCAGGGTAGTTAAAAATGAAACTGACTGTAAAGAGCTCCAGAAAGATCTCTCGAAATTGAGTGAATGGGCAACAAAGTGGCAAATGCATTTTAACCTAAACAAGTGTAAAGTCATGCACATCGGGCAAAGAACCCCAACTACACCTACAAATTGATGGGGTCAAAGCTTTCTGAGACAAACCAGGAAAGGGATCTTGGGGTTTTGGTGGACAGCTCAATGGAGATGTCAACCCAGTGCGCAGCAGCAGTGAAAAAAGCAAATTCTATGCTTGGCATGATCAGGAAGGGAATCGAAAATAGGTCGTCAAATGTTGTATTGCCTCTCTACAAATCTATGGTGAGGCCACATCTGGAGTACTGTGTACAATTCTGGTCACCGCTCCTCAAGAAGGATATAACGGAACTGGAAAAGGTACAAAGAAGGGCACCAAATATGATCCAAGGGATGGAGCAGCTCCCTTAGGCACTCAGGTTGCACCGCCTTGGTCTTTTCAGCCTTGAAAGACTGCGCCTAAGAGGTGACTTGATCGAAGTGTATAAAATCATGCATGGGATAGAAAAGGGGAATAAAGAAAAATATTTTCTCTGTCACACAACACTAGGACTAGAGGGCACTCCCTGAAGCTCCAAGGTAGGAAAGTTAGGACTAATAAAGGGAAATATTTCTTCACCCAGAGGGTCATTGGGTTATGGAACTCACTTCCAGAGGAGGTTGTGACAGCTGTCAGCCTGGACAGCTTCAAGGCAGGATTAGACAGATTCATGGATACCATGGGAATCAGTAGCTACTGAAATGGACATCCAAGTGCCACCTCTGTGTTGATGGAGGCAGGCAGGATTTCCCCGGGTACTGGTTGTGGGGGTCGGGAGCAGGTGAGGGTTCTGCCCTCCTTTCTGCTAGAGATCCCTGTGTACAACTAGTGGGCCACTGTGTGACACAAAATGCTGGACTAGATGGGCTGAGGCCCGATTCAGCATGGCTCTTCTTATGTTCTTATGTTCTTATGACCCACTCTACATCCTACTTCGGTTTGGAGGAGGGCAGACCATGGATGATGGGACTTGAAGTACCTCCAATCACTTCCCGAGACTGCTGCAACCCTCATCCACTGACTGATCAAGACCAAACTTGGCACACAGAGCCCCCATGACCCACACCACATCCTGCTTCGGTTTGGAAGACATTGGACCACAGATCATGGGACTTGGAAGTACCTTCACTCACTTCCTGAGACCACTGAGCCAAATAAACAACTGATAAGGACCAACCTTGGCACACAATGCCTTTCTCAATTAACCCGGGCAGGGCTGGGTCCCCAACCTAGTAAAATGTAAATAATATAAAATGTTATGTATACCATATTATATAGCAGACATAGGCAAACTTTGGCCCTCCAGGTGTTTTGGACTGCAACTCCCACAATTCCTAACAGCCTACTAAAGTCATGGAAATGCTAATTTTCTTAATGCCGTGAGTTGGATTCAGGGAAACCGGAGGATCACGAAGAGGGTTCTCCGAATCGGTGCTATTTGGGGCCCGAAGCCCAAAGAACACATTGAGCATGTGATGGCTCCTTTTCTTCCTTTTTCGTCACACAAAACCTGCATACGGTTCTTAGAATTAGAACTATCCACTTCTTTCATTAGGAGATTTCAACAAGGATTATCTTTGGAGATCTCCTCATGGGAGAAGAACCCAATTCGGGGAAGTGGCTTTATCTCGGAAAGAAATCTCGTTTATTGCTTTCGTCTGTATAGTGCTTTATTTCCTCTCCGCAAAGGAGACTCCAAACAGCTCGCATCAAAAGCATTTCAATCCAAAGTCCACAAATATATAAATATTGAAACAAAATTAAAACATCAGTGGTCTTGATTAAAAAGTGAACGGTTAAAATACTGGGGAATGTGGCACAGCTGGCTGGGTGTCAGCTGCATAAGATCTCTACTGACCAGAAGGTCATGAGTTCGAGGCCTGCCCGGGTCGAGGTGGGCTCTCGACCTATTGTGTAACCTGTTGTTGACCTTTGCAACCCGAAAGACATTTGCATCTGTCAAGTATCCAGAGACGACCTGGCCACGGTGCTCCAAGCCACTGTCATCTCCAGACTGGACTACTGTAATGCCCTTTACATTGGCCTGCCCTCTGTGTGTTTTTACTTGACTGTAAGCTGCTCCGAGCCCTTGGGGAGTGGCGGTGTACAAGTCCAAATAATAAATGAATAAATAGGAAATTAAGGTACCACTTAGTAGGGAGGCTAAATTTAACTGATTTACAAGGCCATAAAGATCTCCAGGAAACACGCTGAGGAATAAAGGAGTGCGACAGCTCCCCCTGGTGGCCAGATGTTAAATTGCCTCTGTCTGTCTTGTGTTGTGTGTCTAAATGTTTGCCTGTATATGTGCATTGTGATGCGCCCTGAGTCCCCTGCGGGGTGAGAAAGGCGGAATATAAATGACGTAAATAAATAAATAAATTAGTTAAATAGGATGCCTCTCCTTTGGGGATATTTTAACGATGGTTAGATGGACATCTTTCAGGAGTGCTTTAGCCGGATATCCCTGCCTGGCAGAATGGGGTTGGGCTAGATGGCCTTTGGGTGCCCCTTCCAACTGTGATTTTAGGATGTCCCTGTCTCGTATGGATGTCCCAATGTGGCAAATGACAAAGATTCATCCCTTTGAACAGCTGACACTGAGCATTAACAGCAACGATTATTCTCCCAAGAGTCAGTAATATATCATTGAAATCCATTTGGCTTTAGGTTGGTTGAGGAAGTCAGGGGAGCCTATAAAAGTAGTAAGAAAAGCCACACACACACACACACACACACAAATGTTAATTGTGCATTATCTGAGTCCTTTATTGCGTCCTGCAATTTGCACGAAGACTCTAAACTATCTAGTCCGTGAGCTGCTTTTTGCCGACGATGCTGCCCTTGTCGCCCATTCAGAAGCAGCCCTGCAGCGCCTCACATCCTGCTTTGCAACAGCTGCAGAGCTGTTTGGGCTGGAAGTCAGCCTGAAGAAAACGGAAGTCTTCTACCGGCCCGCACCACAGGAAGAACACCATCATCCCCACGTCAGCATAGGCACATCTGTGCTTAAGTCCGTTCAGCAGTTCATCTACCTGGGAAGCATCATCTCTTCAGGCGCCAAGATTGACAAAGAGATAGATCACAGATTAGCAAAGGCATGTGATGCATTCAGAAGGCTTCACAAAAGAGTCTGGAGCAGCAAACACCTGAGGCAAAGCACCAAAATCAGTGTGTACAGAGCTATCGTACTGTCTATTCTCCTTTATGGGTCTGAAACATAGGTCACCTATCGCCAACACCTACGACTCCTCGAACGCTTTCATCAGCGCTGTCTCCACACAACCCTAAATATACACTGGACCGACTATGTGACTAATGTTGCTGTCCTTGAGCAAGCAGGGATCACCAGAGTTGAGGCCATGCTATTGAGAACACAGCTGCGCTGGGCAGGGCACAAGGTCTCTAGGATGGAGGACCACCGCCTCCCAAAGATACTACTCTACGGTGAACTCGCCACAGGTCAGCGCAAGAGAGGCACCCCCAAAAAGAGATATAAGGACTCCCTGAAACAACATCTCAGACTCGGCCAGATTGATCACCAACAATGGCCCTCCCTGGCCTCACATGGATACGCACTATCCACAATGCTGCGGCCTCTTTCGAGAAGATATGCCAAATGGGTCTCGAAGAGAAACGACAACGCAGAAAGAACCACAACTTGGAAACAACATCACCCAAGGAGACTTTCTGCTGTGCTTTCTGCAACCAAACTTGCCTATCTCGGATTGGCCTTTTTAGTCATCAACGTACTTGTAAAAAGCGTGGGATGAGTCCTTCCTAAGAATCTTCGTTCGCGAAGTAATGCCGAGAATATTATCTGAGTCCTTTATTGCGTCCTGCAATTTGCAAACCCAAAATCTATAGCTGTCGGGGCGGGTGGCTTTCCCGATTTCCCCTACCAATAGATCCCAGTCTGAGCAAATATGTCCCAGTTTGAACTAACTGGGATGGATCAGAAGGGGCCGGCCTGGGGGACGCTGCCCATCCCTCTAAGAATCGAGGCCAGATTCGGTGCATCGCTTGCTCTGTTCACACTTTGAAGTCCCCCTCCCCTCCCTTTGCGCTGGGCTCTCAAAGGCCTCATTGATAGAAATCAAAACATGTCTTGTTCCAGGAAAAGCAACAGCAAAGAGCCCAGGGGGGCCAATGTGATCGCACTCAGCATCTCATGCATGCTTATGCGTGGCCAGTTATGTGATCCAGGGCATCCCTGTGTTTGTTTGTTTGTTTGGCCCCATCAGGGTCAATGTCTTGGTCCATCAGAATCTATTGGGATTGGGTCAAAAAGATACTTTAATTTGGCAAATTAAAACAATTTGTCATATAGAAAACTAGCTATACCCGGCACGCACTGCTGTGCCCTATTTAGGAGATGCGAGAAAGTCTGAGTATGTAGGGGTTGGAATTGATGTTACTTATGGTCTTGGTGGGGTCGTGGCTGTGTCGTTGTGGGTTGTTCTGGTGGGTGGGATGTTGAAGTCCTGTGGAGTTGTTGTTGTGTGGTGTTGCTGGCGTTCTGCAGAGCTTGTGGATATACAATGTTTTTTGTCTTTCCGTCTGCTGTGTTGATGTAGAGGTTCTGTGGTTTCCCAACTCTGGATTTGAAAAAAGAAACTCTTTCTGTTCTGGCGTTTGTTCTGCGCTTTTTTGTGTGATGTATGTAGCGTTGCGAGTGTGTCGTCCGATGCTGTTCTTTTTAGAAGGCATGGCTTGTCTTTTGGGTCAGTTTCTGCCTGTGTGGAAGGAAGGAATGGCATACAAATGGGTTGAGCAGTAGACGCAAGGTTGTGTTATGTGCGTATTGTGTTGTGTGTAGGTATTACTTTTTTGGTGAGTTAGTGGGTGTGTGATGGAATTGTGGGTGGTAGTATGTTGTGGAATGCTTGTGTGGGTGGGGTGTTTTGGGTGTTTGTGTGTGTTTGTAGAGTATCAGTGTTGTGTTGTGTTGTGGTTGGAGTATAGGTGGAGTTGGTTTTTGTTTGTGATAGGTGTTGTGTGTGCGGGGTCCCGTAAGGTTGGGGGGATGGGTTGTGATAGGAAGTTGTGTTGTGTTGTGTTGTGTGGGTAGGAATTGCTAGAGAATTGCTCCCTCGTAGAGTTTGGTTTTGTCAGTTTAACCCTCAAACACCAACTGACTGAACTCAAATCACTCAGCATTCTATCCTAGCCTTGGCTGGCTGTGCCAAGCATTGTTGTTACTCAGCCTCCCTGCATTTTGTGTGGGCCGATGTTGGCCAGTGGGTTTTGCTGGCTGCCGCAGAGGATGCTGGGAAATGTAGTTTTTTTGTATCGTTGTTTTAGGGGCCTTCTAGGTTTTTGGGGGGAAAGTTTTTTTGCTATAAACCTTCCTTGCCTGAGGCCTATTTTTGTTGCCAAGTTTGGTGTCTCTGTCTTGGATGGTTTCTCTGTCTCTGTCAGTCGTTCGACGACGGGACCTCCTTTATATATAGAAAATAACAGGATCCTAAAAGTTGGAAGGCATCATAAGAGTCATCTATGCAAACTTTTGAACAATGCCTGTTTAAAGGCCTCCAAAGGCGGGGCCGGACTAAGGTAATTTAAAATGCTAAGCGAACATTATTTTGGTGCCCCCTCGCTCTCCGGCCTTGTGGAGGGTGTGCATGTGCGCCGGGTGCGCATGCGCGGAGCCAGCCACCGTCCCAACTCTGGCTGTAAAAGGTTCCTCCTTTTCGGCCTCGCTTAGGGTGATTGGCATCTCAGTCCAGCTAGAGTCCCGCCACAGCAATGCGCGGAACCTGGCGGTCAGATGCGCCGCTGACTACGTGGAACTTAAGGGTGGTCAGAGCTGTTTAACAGTGGAATATGCTTCTGCTAGGAAGTCCGGTGGATTCTCCTTCTCTGGGTGGCTATCAGGAGGGCTTTAATGGTGTTGGTGGGGTTGGACTGGGTGGCCCTTGTGGACTCTTATATTAGGATAGTGGTTCTCAACCTGAGGATTAGGACCCCAGTTTGACAAATTTTTCTCCCTCACAAATAATTCGCACCACTGCTATCTCACCCCCTGTTTTTATCCTTTTACATTTTAATCTGTAGATGTGGCCCGCTCACTGTTTTTTAAATTATTATTATTATTATCTTTATTTATACCAGTGTTTCTCAACCTGGGGGTCGGGACCCCCGGGGGGGTCACGAGAGTGTTTCAGGGGGGTCACCGAAGACCATCAGAAAACATATATTTCCTTCTCTTTCTTTTTGGAAACAGACTGTGAATTTTCTCACCTAAAACTCTCCTCTGCTGTGATTGGCAGGCCTCCCTGCCAAGGGGGAGGGCTGTTTCTGAGACTCAAAGTGGGGAGGGGAGAGCAGGCATGCTCGGCGCATGGCAGCATGATGCGCATGTGTGGGTGAGGGAGACTGTGTGATGTGGGATGGAGGCTCATGCCAGCTAGTCCCTTCAATGCATGAGGGTTCTGTGTAGGAAGTTTGACCCAATTCTATCATTGGTGCGGTGCAAGGGGCTCTTTGATTGTAGGTAAACTATAAATCCCAGTAACTACAACTCCCAAATGTCAAGATCTATTTACCCCAAACTGCACCAGTGTTCACATTTGGGTATATTGAGGATTCACGTCAAGTGTGGTCCAGATCCATCATTGTTGAGCCTATAGTGCTCTCGGGATGTAGGTGAACTACAACTCCCAAACCCCAGGTCAATACCCACCAAGACCTTCCCTTCATGGGAGTTTTGTGAACCAAGTTTGATTCAATTCAATTGTTGGTGAGTTCAGAATGCTCTTTGATTGTAGGTGAACTATAAATCCCAGCAACTACAATTTCCAATTGACAAAATCAACCCCACACCCAAAAAAAAATACGGTTATGAAGTAGCAATGAAAATAATGTTATGGTTAGGGGTCTCCGCAACATGAGGAACTGTATTAAGGGGTCGCAGCATTAGGAAGGTTGAAAAACACTGATTTATACCCTGCCACCATTTCCCCAAGGGGACTCGGGGCGGCTAACATGAGGCCATCCCAATCAATACAATAAACATAATATAACACAAGAGCACAACAAAAAATTAAAAATAAAATAACTTAAAATACAAAACCAATGTTTTGTGCCATGAATGGTTCTATTTTATTGTTTTATTCTTATTATTATTATTGGCTGTAGTATTTTATAGCTTATGTTTTATGTAATTGATTATATTATTTTATGTTTGATTTTACTTTGTTGTTGTGTTATCTGGCTCGGCCTCATGTAAGCCTCCCCGAGTCCCCGTTGGGGAGATGGTGGCGGGGTATAAATAAAGGTGATGATGATTATTATTATTATCAGAGGGGTCACCAAAGACCATCAGGAAACAGTATTATCTGTTGGTTATGGGGGTTCTGTGTGGGAAGTTTGGCCCAATTCTATCATTGGTGGGGTTCAGAATGCTCTTTGGTTATAGGTGCACTATAAAACCCAACAACTACAACTCCCAAATGTCAAGATGTATTTTCCCCAAACTCAATCAGTGTTCACATTTTGGCATGTTGAGTATCCATGATAGGTTTGGTCCAGATCCATCATGGTATGAGTTCACAGTGCTCTCTGGATGTAGATGAACTACAACTCCCAAATTCAAGGTCAATGCTCACAAAACCTTTCCAGTATTCTCTGTTGGTTATGGGAGTTCTGTGTGACAAGTTTGGTTCATTTCCATTGTTGGTGTAGTTCAGAATGCTCTTTGATTGTATAAATCCCAGCAACTACAACTCCCAAATAAATAATAATAATCCTCCCCGAACCCCACCAATATTCACATGTTGGGCGTATCAGGTATTTGTGCCAAATTTGGTCCAGTGAATGAAAATACATCTTGCATATCAGATATTTACATTACGATTCGTAACAGGAGCAAAATTACAGTAATGAAATAGCAACGGAAATAATTTTATGGTCGGGGGGTCACCACAACATGAGGAACTGCATTAAGGGGTCATGACATTCGAAAGGTTGAGAACCACTGCTTTATTTATTTATTTATTTATTTATTTATTTACACCATTTCTACCCCCGCATTTTCTCAACCCCCGAGGGGGGACTCAGAGCAGCCTCACAATGGCAACAATTCGATGGCCAAAACACAGTAGACATATAATAGAAACCACAACAGTCAGAAATTTAAAATGCATTAAATACAGTTAGCATTAAAATACATTAAAATACAATTAGCATTAAAATATATCAAATACATTCACATAGGTTAAAAATAGTATTCCATCCATACCAGAAGCCTTAGGTCATGTCCACCAGTTTGCCATTTCAATCCAGTCTAAAGTGCTGTATCGTGCTAATGTGCAAACGCCTGGTCCCATAACCAGGATTTCACTTTTTCCTGAATGCCAGGAGGGATGGGGTTGATCGTATATCGATAGGGAGAGCATTCCACAGACGGGGAGCCACCACCGAGAAAACCCTATCTCTCGTCCCCACTTGAGAAGTAGGCGGGAGCAAGAGCAGGGCCTCCCGAGATGATCTTAGATTACGAGGTGGGACGTAGCGGCTGATGCGTTCGGACAAGTAAGCTGGGCCAGAACCGTATAGAGCTTTAAAGGTCAAAACCAGCACTTTGAATTGAGCCCGGAAATGGACAAGCAGCCAGTGGAGCTGACACAACAGGGGGGTATGCTCCCTGTATGTAGCTCCCGTTAGTAGTCTGGCTGCCGCCCGCTGGACTAATTGCAATTTCCGAACTGTCTTCAAAGGCAGCCCCACGTAGAGTGCGTTGCAGTAATCTATTCGGGATGTGACCAGAGCGTGGACGACTGTAGCCAGATTAGACTTCCCAAGGTACGGGCGCAGCTGGCGCACGAGTCTTAACTGTGCAAAAGCTCCCCTGGCCACCGCCGAGACCTGGGGTTCCAGTCTCAGCGATGAGTCCAGGATCACTCCCAGGCTGCGAACCTGCTTTAGGATAAGGCAGGGCTGTCCAACTTCTACCGGCCCAGGGGCCTGAATTGCGGTCACTGATGACCTGGGGGGCCGTAGGGTCTGCCCCCGGCTCCACCCCCTCCCTGCCCCCGGCTCCGCCCTCTCTCCGGCCCCCTTATTTTTATTTAATATTAAATATATTTAATTCCATCCTCCCCTCTCCCTTATTTTAATATTAAATTAATATTAAATATATATTTAATTCCATCCTCCCCTCTCCCCTTATTTTAATTTAATATTAAATACATTTAATTCCATCCTCCCCTCCCCCTTATTTTAATGTATCCCATCTCCCCTTATTTCATCTTTAAATATATTTAATTTTATATTTAATACATGAGGGGAGATGGGGGAGGGAATGAGGAGCCCCCTGAGGAGCCCCCCTGCTTCGGCCTACCTTTTCCAAACGCACAGGATCCAGGAGTACCCGGACGAGAGAGGCGGCGACCTGACTGAGTCGAAGCAGGTCCTAATCGCATCTGTGGGCCACAGCGATCCAGTAGTCGAGTAGCCGAAGAGTATCCCGAGAATACGCAATCCACACGGGATTTCGCTGTCAACGCCGGCGTGATCTCGTTGACAGCGAAATCCTGTGTGGATTGCGTATTCTCGCGATACTTGCTCCGAACCCGGAAATAGTTATTTTTTTAAAAAAATTATTATTTATTTTATTTTCCAATTTTTATTTTTTATTTAAAAGCTTAGGGGGGCGTAGGGAAGGGGCCGGGGGCCGTATACGGCCCCCGGGCCGCTGGTTGGGCAGCCCTGGGATAAGGGTCGGACTTCTTTGGAGCAGAGCCAGCATGGAGTAGTGCTCTGAGCCATTCTGAAGTCGATGTCTAGCTGCTCTGCATCTAAGACCCAACCGAGGCAGTGCGTAATGGCTGCCACATCCCTGGCATGTTGGGCACCACACTTCCAAGACAGGAGATGACTTTCGGAGCTGTTGCATAACGTCTTGGGTCTCTGTCATGCGGATCTGTTGAGGGTGGAGCCTGGGCCGGATATTTCCATAAAAGTAGGGGAGAGAAAGGCTCCTTTCTTTGCCGCAAACTCCTGCTAATCAATTACTTTGGGGGCCGAGATCAGATAAAGCCACTCTGTCTTCCGACGTGAAGCCAAAGAGGAGCCGGGAGAGGCTCCGAGACGGACGCCAGCCCATTTAGGCCCCAAAAGAGTGGGGAAGAAAGGAGGAGAGGCCAAGAGGAGAGACAGAAGGGAAGACCATCCAACTCAACAAAGACCCAGAAGGCAGAACTCGTACGTTCTCACTGGGAGAAAACGAAAGCTCCCGCTCGGCCGATTTGGCGCATCTAAACTCTTGGATCTGCGGTGAGGGTCTCTTCATTTCGTCTCAAGACCAACAGACCTTGAAGAAGACGCCTCCAACCGATCCCTGAACCACCCTCAAGCCACAAAGCTATTTGGAGAAGGCGTGGGCATTGTTCCAACTTCCGTGGAGAGCTTCCACCGCATTGTCCAGAAGATGGACGCTGACCTCAACGCCACGCTGGCTGGCAACCTGTCCATCAACGGGACCGAAGGGGGCAACTGCTCCACTGACAAGCCGATGATGATCCCCCACGAGGTCTACCTGATCCTGGGCGCCATCAGCTTCGTGGAGAACCTGCTTGTGGTGGCCGCCATTGCAAAGAACCACAACCTGCACTCCCCGATGTACTACTTCATCTGCTGCCTGGCCATGTCGGACATGCTGGTGAGCATCAGCAACGTGGTGGAGACCTTCTTCATCCTGCTCAACGACCACGGCCTGCTGCAGCTGGGGCAGTCCACCATGAAGCACATGGACAGCATCATGGACATGCTGATCTGCAGCTCCCTCCTCTCCTCGCTATCCTTCCTCAGCGTCATCGCCATCGACCGCTACATCACCATCTTCTACGCCTTGCGCTACCACAACATCATGACTTTCCAGAGAGCGCAGGCCCTCATACTGACCATTTGGGCGATCTGCTTTGTGGCCAGTATCGTCTTCATCCTCAACGACAGCTCGGAAGTCATCATCTGCCTGGTGGTTTACTTCGTGGCCGTGGTCAGCCTCATCCTGGCGCTCTACTCCCACATGTTCATCCTGGCCCGCCGTCACGCCCGGCACATCTCTAGCATTCCTCAGAAGAAGAGCTCCCCGCCGCTGTCCAGCATGAAAGGGGCCATCACGCTCACCATCCTCTTGGGGGTCTTCCTGATCTGCTGGGGACCCTTCTTCCTCCACCTGACCCTCATCGTCATCTGCCCCGTCCGCTGCGCCTGCTACTTCAACTACTTCAACTTCTACCTCATCCTCATCATCTGCAACTCGGTGGTGGACCCCGTCATCTACGCCTTCCGGAGCCAGGAGCTGAAGAAGACCCTGAAGGACATGCTCTTCTTAGTCTGGTAGAAGGAGGGAGGGAGAGGAGAAAGGCGAGGGGAAAAAGAAGGGAGGAAGGGAGAGAAGGGGAGACAGGAAAGGAAGGAAGGAAGATAAGGAAAAGTGAAGGAAGGCGAGACGACGGCTGAGGAGAGGAGAAAGGAGAGGAAGGGAAGGAAGGAAGGAAGGGAAAGGAAAGGACAGGAAAGGTGTGGGAGGGAGGGTGAGAAGAGGAGAAAGGTGAAAAAGAAAGGAGAGGAGAAAGGAATGGAATGAGTGAATGAAGGGTGGATGAAACGTAAGGAAAGGTGAGGGTGGGTTAGTGGGAGTGAAGAAGGGAAGGAGAAAGGGGCGGAAGAAAAGAAGTAAGGGAGGGAGAGGAGAAAGAAAAGGAAGGAAGATAAGGAAAAGTGAGGGAAGGTGAGACAGAGGCTGTGGAGAGGAGAAAGGAGAGGAAAGGAAGGAAGGAAGGAAGGAAGGAAGGAAGGAAGGAAGGAAGGAAGGAAGGAAGGAAGGAAGACAAGGAAAAGTGAGGGAAGGTGAGACAGAGGCTGTGGAGAGGAGAAAGGAGAGGGAAGGAAGGAAGGAAGGAAGGAAGGAAGGAAGGAAGGAAGGAAGGAAGGAAGGAAGACAAGGAAAAGTGAGGGAAGGTGAGACAGAGGCTGTGGAGAGGAGAAAGGAGAGGAAAGGAAGGAAGGAAGGAAGGTAAAGAAAAGTGAGGGAAGGTGAGACAGAGGCTGTGGAGAGGAGAAAGGAGAGGAAAGGAAGGAAGGAAGGAAGGAAGGAAGGAAGGAAGGAAGGAAGGAAGGAAGACAAGGAAAAGTGAGGGAAGGTGAGACAGAGGCTGTGGAGAGGAGAAAGGAGAGGAAAGGAAGGAAGGAAGGTAAAGAAAAGTGAGGGAAGGTGAGACAGAGGCTGTGGAGAGGAGAAAGGAGAGGGAAGGAAGGAAGGAAGGAAGGAAGGAAGGAAGGAAGGAAAAGAAAAGTGAGGGAAGGTGAGACAGAGGCTGTGGAGAGGAGAAAGGAGAAGGAAGGAAGGAAGGAAGGAAGGAAGGAAGGAAGGAAAGAAGATAAGGAAAAGTGAGGGAAGGTGAGACAGAGGCTGAGGAGAGGAGAAAGGAGAGGAAGGAAGGAAGGAAGGAAGGAAGGAAGGAAGGAAGGAAGGAAAAGAAAAGTGAGGGAAGGTGAGACAGAGGCTGTGGAGAGGAGAAAGGAGAAGGAAGGAAGGAAGGAAGGAAGGAAGGAAGGAAGGAAGGAAGGAAGGAAGGAAGGAAGGAAGGAAGGAAGGAAAGGAAAGGTGTGGGAGGAAGGGTGAGAAGAGGAGAAAGGTGAAAAAGAAAGGAGAGGAGAAAGGAAAGGAATGCATGAATGAAGTGGATGGAAGGTAAGGAAAGGTGAGGTGGGTTGGTGGGAGTGAAGAAGGGAAGGAGAGGAGAAAGGGGAGGAAGATAAGTAAGGGAGGAAGAGGAGAAAGGAGGGGAATGAAGGATGGGTGGAAGGAAAGGAAAGGTGAGCGAGGGTTGGAGAGGAGAAAGGTGAGAAAAGAAGGGAGAGGAGAAAGGAATCAAGGAAGGAAGGAAGTGAAGGAAAGATGAGGGAGAATGGGAGTGAAGGAGGGAGGGTGAGGAGAGGAGAAAAGGGAGGAAGATAAAGAAAAGTGAGGGAAGGTGAGACGGAGGCTGAGGAGAGGAGAAAGGAGAGGAAGGGAAGGAAGGGAAGGTGTGGGAGGGTGAGAAGAGGAGAAAGGTGAAAAAGAAAGGAGAGGAGAAAGGAATGGATGAATGAAGTGGATGGAAGGTAAGGAAAGGTGAGGGTGGGTTGGTGGGAGTGAAGAAGGGAAGGAGAGGAGAAAGGGGAGGAAGAAAAGAAGTAAGGGAGGGCGAGGAGAAAGGAAAGGAGGGGAAGGAAGGATGGGTGGAAGGAAAGGAAAAGTGAGCGAGGGTTGGAGAGGAGAAAGGTGAGAAAAGGAAGGAAGGGAGAGGAGAAAGGAAAGGAATCAAGGAGGGAAGGAAGTGAAGGAAAGATGAGAGAGGATGGGAGGGAAGAAGGGATGGTGAGGAGAGGAGAAGGGAGGAAGAAAAGAAGGAAGGGAGGAAGAAAGGAAGGAAAGGAAGGACGGATGGATGAGATGAAAGGAAAAGGAGGAAAGAAGGGGAAGGAGAAGTGGATGAAGGAGAAAGCAAGTACAGGAAAAAATAAAGAAAGCAAAGGAAGGTATAATGAAAGAATAATGAAAGAGAGAGGGGGGAGGGAAGGAGGGATGAAATATTGGAAAGGAGATCCCATTGAGGAGAATTGGGCCAGCTTGTTCTCTGCCGCTCCGGAGACTAGGACTCAATGGAGAATGTAGCTTCAAGTGGCAGGAAAAGAGATTCCACGTAAACATTGGTGGCTCTCTATCAAAGCTGGACCTTCTGCCCTCCCTTAGAGGAACATGAGGCACACAAACTGTGTCGCGAGTGGAAGTCCAGGTGTGGATATGGGAGACAGGGGGACAAAGGCGGTGAAGAAACCTCAACTTCCTGGCCAGTATTCCTTTCCTCCTCCAATGCCGTGGACTTTAGCGCCATGGCTCCTTGGCACAAAAGGGCTCCTAATAGCATTTTGGTTCCGTCCCAAAACTGGTTCCAACCCTTCCCGGAGTTCTCCTTTGCTTCTCTTTGCCATTGGGAAAGCAAGGAAAGTGGAATGAACAGGCCCGGATTAAGCAATTTTGGCGTCCTAGGCCACACTTTCAATTACGCCCCAAACCTCTACCGCACCTCCCCTCACCTCCTCGCGGCTCCGTGCACCTCCTCCTTCCTCCGCGCACCCCGGGGGCGAGCCTTCCCTTTCCTCCTCGCCACACGCCCGGCTTCCTTGACTTCTCGCCATGCGCACGGCGTCGCAGAGGAGGAGGAAGCCAGGCGCATGGCGAAGAGGAGAAGGAAGGAAGGGCTCGCCGCCCCGGAAGCGAATCCCGCTTCTTCCTCCTGCTTCTTGCTTCCTCCTGCCGGGCACCGGTGTCGCGGAGGAGGAGGAGGGAGGCGCATGGCGAGGAGGAGGAAGAAGGAAGGGATGGCTCACCCCCGGAAGCGAGCCATCTCTTGCTTCTTCTTCCTGCTCGCCATGCGCCCGGCGTCGTGGAGGAGGAGAAAGGGAAGCCCCGCCTCCGGGGCGTGCAGAGCCGCGAGGAGGTGCAGGGGGCACCAAGGAGGAGTGCAGGGAAGGGTAGGGGGCGCAGCGTGGGCGTGGATGGCGCGCAGGCGCAGAAGCGCCCGAAGATCGAACTTTTTTTAAAAAAAATTTTTTTTTTAATTTTGGGGGGTCCGGACCTGCCGCCCTCCCATGGCTGCCACCCTAGGCCATGGCCTAGGGTGGCCTTATGGATAATCTGGGCATGGGACTGAAAGTAAGACTCCTGCGAGCCATCTCTTGCTTCTTCCTCCTGTTCACCATGTGCCTGGCTTCCTCCTCCTTGCCATGCGCCCACCATCACGGAGGAGGAGGAAGGGAAGCCCCACCTCCGGGGCACGCAGAGCCGCGAGGAGGTACCGGGGGGGGGGGCACCAAGGAGGAGTGCAGGGAAGGGTAGGGGGGGCAGCGTGGGCGTGGATGGTGCGCAGGCGCAGAAGCGCCCGAAAATCGAACTTTTTTAAAAAAATTAAAATTTTGGGGGGTCCGGACCTGCTGCCCTCCCATGGCTGCCGCCCTAGGCCATGGCCACCGCCCTAAGCCATGGCCGCCGCCCTAGGCCATGGCCTAGGGTGGCCTTATGGATAATCTGGGCATGGGAATGAAGGTAAGACTCCTGCACCCCTCCAAGACCTTCTCCTTCTCAGTCCCCAAACTGCTTCCCGTGCACTGATCTTCCAACTGTTTTGGACTTCCGCTCCCAAAATCCCCGATCATTGGCCAACACAGGGTGGCATCTGGGAGCTGAAGTCAAAAACACCTGGAGGAAAGGCCGAAGTTGGCCCGTGCCTGGTGTAGATGCACCCAAAGAGAACCAGCCAGGAAACCGAATCAAAGCCACGCTCCTCCTTGCTTTTCGCGTTCCACCGAATTTGGATTTATGCCACATCCAGAACTCTGTTTTTGGAGAAGGAGATATTTCTCCTGGGATTGTTTTGGCAAAAGGATCTTACTGGTTCGGACCGCGAACGGTATACGCAGAAGAGCAAATGCAAGCTTTCAGCCGATTTGGACAAAAGGACGATGATGTTCATTTGAATCGAATTTCCACTCCTTCCTTATTGACAAAGAGTTTTTTCAAAGGGAAAATAAGTTGTGGAAGCCGGGATTATTTTGGCTCTATGGATTGCTTAAGAAGGAAATGCGGCAAGGACTGACGATGCGACCCAGTTGCCTTGAATTTTGGGTGTGTAAATATGATGATGATGCATATGTATGTCCCAAAGGATCTTCTGTATAGTAATAATAATAAAGCTGAGTTTTGTGGATCATGCGCATGAATGTGAGCTCTGTGTAGTCATAGAATCATTGAGTTGGATGAGACCTTGTGGGCCATCCAGTCCAACCCCATTCTGCTAAGAAGCAGGAAAATCACATTCAAAGCACACACACCCCTGACAGATGGCCACCCATGGCAGGCTGGGGGCTTCTGAGAACTGTAATAGGCTGTTACAGGGCCGTACTAATACACAACGCTATCCCATACACTAGTTATAGGGGCAGGCCGGTATGCTGCATAAATCACAATACGCTTGATAGCAAAAAATATCAAAATGTAATATCACATAACAAATGGCTCTATGTCGAACCAATCTCACTTACAGTGCAATGTGTTAACATATACATTCGAGCACACATTCGTTATATAGCCCTTACAACAAATAGTTGGGCATTACGGCGCAAGCATCCAGTCTGTGTACCCCTGTGGGTAATCCGGAGGCAATTCACTCACGGATTGGGGACCGAGTCGTCGGGGGAGCCTTCGGAGTAGGGCGAGCTGGCAACTGCTCGATGGGCAGGCGCCTACGGCAAGAGGTAACGACGCCAGAAGGCCGTTTCGCGTGTTCTACGCTTCCTCAGGGCGCTGGTTTCTTTTAGCCGCTCCTCCCGGTATTATGGTCATCAACTCTAGACTCGAGGTCTACAGGGCCGTAGCCAGGATTTTGTTCGGGGGGCTGAGTTTGTTTTGGGGGGGCTGAGACTGGGTGGAAGAGGGTCTACCCTAGCAAACCTTTTGTATTGTTATCCCAATAACCCCATTAATGTGGGATATAATGAGCATGGTGATCAGATCATGATATGAATAAACATAACAGTTTAAATAATGTACCAGTAAGGCCTTTTCGCGGACCACCCTGAGAATTTCAGGGGGCTGAAGCCCCTTAGCCCCGGCTACATGCCTGGGCTGTTAGGAATTGTGGGACTTTATTTATTTATTTATTATTCACACTTATCAGTCGCCACTCCCAGTGTGGCTCGGGGAGACTTACAAAAGTGAAACCACAGGATAAAAACACAATAAAACAGATATTAGCTAGATAAAAACAACTCAGGAAGAGCTGTACACGTAGAACAGGCGGGCAAAGTGTCCGAAGGATCAACAGCCTTAAACCCCAAAAGCCTGCTGGAACGGAAGGGTTTTGCACGCCTTCCGGAAAGCCAATAGATCTGTAAGGGCACGAACCTCGGAAGGCAACGCATTCCACAAAGTGGGGGCAATTATCGAGAAAGCCCTCCTTCTTGTAGTAGTGAGTGAGGTGGTACATTTTGAAACTAGGGACCTCCAAAAGTTGTCCCGACTCCGAACGTAGTGGTCTAGTGGGACAGTATGGGATGAGGCGGTCCCTAAGGCAGTGTTTTCAACCTTTTTTGAGCCGTGGCACATTTTTGACATTTACAAACTCCTGGGGCAACCACCAAGCAAAATGACACAAAATGACACTCTAACACAGTCATACATATAGTTAATATGTTTTTTAATGTATTTATACACTCAGTGTGAAACCTGGGCCTGTTTCGATGAACACAACATAGATATCCTGGCAGGAATGGCAGAAGGACACAAACTTCCCACAAAGAACTCCCATAACCAAGAGAAAATGCTGTAAGAGTTTGGTGGGCATTGACCTTGGGTTTTGGAGTTGTAGTTCACCTATATCCAGAGAGCATTGTGGACTGAAACAATGTTGGATCAGGACCAAACTTGGCATGAATACTCAATATGCCCAAAGGTGAACACAGATGGAGTTTGGGGAAAATAGACCTTGAGATTTGGGAGTTACAGTTTTTGGGATTTATAGTTAACACACAATCAAAGAGCATCCTGAACTCTTGCAACAATTGAATTGAACCAAACTTGGCATATTGAACTCTCATTACCAACAGAAAGTACTGAAAGGGTTTGCTTGGGAATTGACCTTGACTTTGGAAGTTGTAGTTCACCTACACCCAGAGAGCACTGTGGACTCAAACAAGGTTATGTTATGTTATGTTGTTGCTTGTTTTCTATCCAGAATCACAATGTTGGAAGGAGGCTCACCACTTTAAGGTCCCTCAAACAGGCATGGGTAAAACTTGGACCCTCCGGGTGCTTTGGACTTCAATTCCCACCATTCCTAACAGCCTGAGGCCCTTTCCTGCTTAAGTGGCTGAGGGGGGAAAGGAAAAGGGCCTGAGGCTGCTAGGAATGGTGGGAGTTGGAGTCCAAAACACCTGGAAGGTCCAAGTTTGCCCAAGTTTGGGGTATTGGAGGGTATTGGAGGTTCCAATTTCCCACAGCACACCTGATGATCACTCACGGCACACTAGTGTGCCACGGCACACTTGTTGAGAAACACTGCCCTAAGGTACACTGGCCCCAGACCATTCAAGGCCTTGAAGGTCAATACCAGTACCTTGAAAGTGATCCAGCATTCCACTGGTAGCCAGTGCAGCTCGCGTAGAATAGATGTAATATGGCTGCTCATAGGAACGCCAGCCAACAGCCGAGCTGCTGCATTCTGGACCAGTTTCAGTTTCCGGATCACCAGCAAAGGAAGGCCAACGTAGAGAGCATTACAGTAGTCCAGTCTTGAGATGACCGTGGCTTGGACCACTGAGGCGAGATCGCGACGGAAAGGTAGGGAGCCAGCTTCCTCGCCTGATGGAGATGGAAAAAAGCTACTCTACTGACGGCAGAGATATGCGCCTCCATCGTCAGTTGAGAGTCCAGGGTGACGGCGAGGCTTTTAACTGTTGGCGACAGACGTAATATCGCGCCGTCCAGGGTAGGAAGCTGGATCTCCACCCCACCCGGGCGACCCAGCCACAGGATCTCCGTCTTAGCTGGATTCACCTTCAACCTACTGGCTCGACCAATTTGAAGTCTAAAACACCGGAGGGCCCACGTTTGCCCATGCCTGTTCTCGCTGTATTTGTATTTAGGGCTGGATTTTTTTTTCCTTGCAGCGTGATGCATGCATGCTGCCTTTATCCAATATTTATTGCCTTCCTTCCGCTCATTATTCCCATCCATTGTTAACAAATGTCTTTTCTGGATCTGGGATTTCTTTCCAGCACCGGGAACGTGGCGCAGCTGGCTGGGTGTCAGCTGCATAAGATCTCTACTGACCAGAAGGTCATGAGTTCGAGGCCTGCCCGGGTCGGGGTGAGCTCTCGACCAATTTGTGTAGCTTGTTATCAACCTTTGCAACCCATAAGACAGTTGCATCTGTCAAGTAGGAAATTTAGGTACCACTTTGTGGGGAGGCTAAATTTAATTGATTTCTGGAATGTTAAATTGCCTCTAAGTCTGTCTATATATGTTGTATGTCTATAGCATTGAATGTTTGCCTGTATATGTGCATTGCGATCCGCCCTGAGTCCCCTGCGGAGTGAGAAGGGTGGAATATAAATGACGTAAATAAATAAATATATACCCGTATTTTTCGCTCCATAAGACGCACCGGATGATAAGAAGCACCTAGATTTTAGAGGAGGAAAATAGGAAAAAAAATATTTTCGCTCCCCCTCTAAAATCTAGGTAAGTCTTATCAGGAGGTGCGTCTTCTCAGAGGGCTCGCTGGTTCGCTCGCCCTCTGCCTCCTTTTCCTTCCCCCCACCCTTTCCTTGAGGGAAGAAAGGTGGGGGGAACGAAAAGGAGGCAGAGGGCGGAGCGAACCGCGTCGCGTCAGCTCTGACGTGACACGGTTCGCTCCGCGCCGCCTCCTTTTGCTTCCCTCCGCCCTTTCCTTGAGGCGGGAGAAGCAAAAAGGAGGCGGAGGGAGAGCGAATCGCGTCGCGTCAGCTGTGACGCGAGCGGTTCGCTCCGCCTCCTTTTGCTTCCTCCGCCCTTTCCGCGAGGGGCGGGGAAGCAAATGGAGGCGGTGGGAGAGCGAACCGCGTTGCGTCAGCTGTGACGCGAGCGGTTGGCTCTCCCTTCGCCTCCTTTTGCTTCCCTCCGCCCTTTCCTGGGGGGCGGGGGAAGCAAAAAGGAGGCGGAGGGAGAGCGAACCGTCGTCGCGCCAGCTGTGACGCAGCGGTTTGCTCCGCCTTCGCCTCCTTTGCTTCTCCCGCCCTCAAGGAAAGGGTGGAGGGAAGCAAAAGGAGGCGGAGGGAGAGCGAATCGCGTCACGTCAGCTGTGACGCGAGCGGTTCGCCGCCGCCTCCTTTTGCTTCCCCCGCCTCAAGGAAAGGGCGGAGGGAAGCAAAAAGGAGGCGAAGGCGGAGCGAACTGCTCGCGTCACAGCTGACGCGACGCGGTTCGCTCTCCCTTCGCCTCCTTTTGCTTCCCTCCGCCCTTTCCTTGAGGGAAGCAAAGGTGGGGGGGAAGCAAAAGGAGGCAGATGGCGAGCGAACCAGCGTCCCTCCGCCGCCGCAACGGACCAGAGAAGAGGAGAGGCGGCGACAGGGTGAGTATATCGCCGCCCTCCCTCTGCTCCAGCGCCTCCCCCGGCCGGCATATTCGCACCATAAGACGCGGCTGATTTTTCCTCCCACTTTGGGAGGAAAAAAAGTGCGTCTTATGGTGCGAAAAATACGGTACATTGTGCACATATATGTACCTGAAACCTTTATATCAGTGGTTCTCAACCTTCCTAATGCTGTGACCCCTTAATACAGTTCCTCATGTTGTAGTGACCCCCAATCATATAATTATTTCAATGCGACTTCACAACTGTGATTTTGCTATTGTTATGAAGCGTAATGTAAATATCTGATATGCAGGATGTATTTACATTCACTAGACCAGTCGGCACATATACCCAAATTTGAATACTGGTGGGATTGGAGGGAGAGATTGTCATTTGGGAGTTGTAGTTGCTGGGATTTATAATTCACCTAAAATCAAAGAGCATTCTGAACCCCACCAATGGAGGAATTGAACCAAACTTGGGACACAGAATTCCCATGACCAACAGAAAATACTGGAAGGGTTTGGTGGGCATTGACCTTGAGTTTTGGAGTTGTAGTTCACCTACATCCCGAGAGCACTGTCAACTCAAAACAATGATGGATCTGGACTAAACTTGGCATGAATATCAATATGCCCAAATGTGAAAACTGGTGGAGTTTGGGGAAAATAGACTTGACATTTGGGAGTTATAGTTGCTGGGATTTATAGTTCACCTACAATCAAAGAGCCTTTTGAACTCCACCAAAGATAGAATTGGGCCAAACTTCCCACACACACACACACCACGATTGACAGAAAATGCTGTGTTTTGTGATGAACTTTGGCGACCCCTCTGACACCCCCTCGTGACCCCTCCAGGGGTCCCGACTCCCAGGTTGAGAAACACTGCTTTATATGAAGGAGCGTGATCCCAAGAAAAATGGACATCTTATAATACATTAAAGTTGTCCTTTGGATTCCTTGAAGCCTTACATTAGAAAAATATTGCTGCTTGGGTTGTTGTAAGTTTTTCGGGCTGTATGGCCATGTTCTAGAAGCATTCTCTCCTGACGTTTCGCCTGCATCTATGCAACAGACCTCACAACCTCTGAGGATGCCTGCCATAGATGCAGGCGAAGCGTCAGGAGAGAATGCTTCTCTAGAACATGGCCATACAGCCCAAAAAACCTACAACAACCCAGTTATAGAAACAAAGTACCAGCGCCACCTAGTGTTCACCACCAGAATTTTAGTTTTGTAAGTACTTTAGAAACAATTAGAAGCATGATTTAACAGGCCTAGCGGATACGATTGAGCAGGTCAAAGTCTATATATCACATATAGGAGACATCTAGTACAGAGTTTTTCAACCTTTTTTGAGCCGCGGCACATTTTTTACATTTACAAAATCCTGGGGCACACCACCAACCAAAATGACACAAAATGGCACTCTAACACAGTAATACATACAGTTAATATGTTTCAAAATGTATTTATACACTCAGTGTGAAACCTGGGCCTGCTTCGATGAACACAACATAGATATGACTTATTCTCACATATTTTATACATGGCTATCATGTCTTCTCTCAGCCAGGCATGTAGCCAGGGGGCTAAGGGCTTCAGCCCCCCAGCCGAAATTCTCAGGGTGGTCCGCGAGAAGGCCTTTCTGGTACATTATTTAAACTGTTATGTTTATTCATATCATGATCTGATCACCATGCTCATTATATCCCACATTAATGGGGTTATTGGGATAACAATACAAAAGGTTTGCTAGGGTAGACCCTCTTCCACCCAGTCTCAGCCCCCCGAACCAAACTAAGCCCCCCCCCCCCCGAATCAAAATCCTGGCTACGGCCCTGCTCTCACCCCACGATGATACTAGTGAACACTAGGAAATATCCATATATTGTATGTACGTGTGGGGGATGGGGGGGGGCATCCTGAGGTTTAGAAAGCAAAGGGGGGGAGCAATAACCAGCAACCCATTGTAGCACAGCAGTTCTCGTTTGTGCCTGGAGGGCAGGGAATAGGTCCTGGGGTTCCATTAGCTTTAGGGCCTGCAGCAGCAGAGGTGGATTCAGAGGATGAGCTAGATGACTGGGGTGAAGCACAGGGCCCTTCGGATGGGCCTCGCTCGCCTGCAGAGAGCTTGGCATGGGATGAGATGATGTTTGGGCCCAGCATAGATTCCGATCACCAGGTGGAGATGGGAAGCAGCGAAGGGAGTTATGAACACCCCGGGGGGAGGAATTCCCAAGAGCTTGAAAGTGAAAACATGGACGAAGCCGAGTGGGAAAGTGCCAGGGAGGAAAGTTCTCAGGAAGATAGCGACACAGCTGCTGAGAGGCAAGGTCGAACTTTCGATAGGAGACGGGACATTGAGTCTACTAGGAGGGCTTGGTCTAGGGTCCTAGACCGACCGAGGTCCGTGAGCGGAGATTGGAGACGAAGAAGCCTAGAGCATCGGGGGCCTCGGCCGAAGGATTAAGTATAGGATCCGTGGGAACGCATCCTCAGTTCTCCAGCCACGTCTTTCCTGAATAGGCGTGAAGCGGAGTGGGACCACAAGCCAAGCCGTGGTCATCAAGCCTTGCCTTGCATTTGCCTTGCCTTGTTTCTTGAACCGCATTGGTTTGCGGAGCCTTGCCAAGCTTCTAGTCTATTTGCTACGTTACTTTGGACAATCTTGCTTTCTACCTTTTGAACAATTGCTCATTATTGGACTATATATTCTTTGGAACTGTTTTTATACTCAATAAAGTAGTTAGCCTTCAGTACGTCTGTGTGTGTGTGATTAAGGGGCCCGCTAAGTCCGTGAACGTGACACCCATCTGCTTTGCTAATGTTTCACTGAGTATTTATTCCTATTCGTAGAATGGCTTCAACTTCAGCTGCCATGAAAGGTAAGGTATGCACCGAAAAAGTGGATAAATAATGCATCAAAAAGGACGCTGTTTGCAAACTGTTTCCGACACCTTACTCTTCTCTTGCTGCTGATCCTGCGCATGTGTTGTTTTTGGTTCTCAAGAAATACAACACAAGAAGTCAAAGGCATCACCTGAGGTTCACAAAGAAGGTGCATTGCATCCTTTCCTGGGAATCCATTCTTCCAGCCGAAGCGTTGATCAATCCAGGTCCAATCCTCACGCACTTGACGATTAGGGTTCCCATATGTCCCTTATTCTAAGGGACGTCCCTTATTTTGGCCCTAAAATTTGTGTCCCTTATTTTCAGGCCCTGTCCCTTATTTTTGACTAGCAGGACAGGACTGGGCGGGGTTGATCAGAGGAAGCTGCGCGCTGTGGTTTCCACGGCAATGCCTGCCCGGGGATTCCAACTCGCAGGGCAGCCTGCGTCCCCGTTGGAAGGAAGAGGCGAGACAGGACTTTTTCAAAGTACAGTAGACTGATTAACCGTTACCCAAGGGGAATGTTGGATCATGTTGGATAAAGATAGTTTCTGGTTGCTTGAGAGTTACTCTTAAAATAGACCTAGCTGTGCATCCCAATACTATACAATGCTGTGTATCCCATACCATACTATACCATTAACTATTGACATAATAATCATGAAGATGTACTGTATTATAAAATGTATTTTCTTTTAATGTTTAGACAGTGCACTTTTAAAGTCAGCAAAGTCAAGTACTAAATACAGATGGAGAAAATTAGGTAGTTCTGATAATGTTTTTTCTGCATGACAAAGCATGCATAAACATACCATGTACGGTTAAGAGGGTATAAGTCAGTTTCTTTTGTGAGTTTCAATCATTATCTTATTCTGTTAATAAAACTATTTCTACCTAATGTTTGAGGTTCAAGATTTTAATGAAGTGTCCCTTATTTTTGTGAAAAATCCCGTATTTATTATATCAAAACATGGCAACCCTATTGACGATCTTTGCTTGAGCTGCTCCCCTTTGTGGGATTTCGAGGCTCCTTCCATCTCATTCCTTGCCAAAACAAAAGGCCAGGCAGGCTCCCAAGAGGCATGACTGCGCAGCCACATTCGGGAAGCCGGCATGAGATCAGAGTGTTTTTCCATTCCCGATGAGCTTCTCAGAAGGAGAGAAAAGGCTTTATTGCTAAGGAAAAGGCACACCCTCTCTTTCTCTATGTATACGTATACCAGGCTTGACTATCAAGCAAAAAGTGGGTGCTGGAAATAATATTGAACGAAAGCTGACTGGCACAACTTGGGGATCACAACCAGACACATTGACGACATCTGCCCTTACGCTTTGCTACTCTGCTGCTGAATACGTATGCCCAGTATGGAACACTGCACCACGTTAAAATAGTGGACGTGACTCTTAATGAAGCAACACAACATTCCCACAGGGTGTCCACGCCCAACACCACTGGAAAAATTATACTGTTTAGCTGGTATCGTACCACCTGACATCTGCCGGGAAGTAGCAGCCAATAATGAAAGGACCAAGGCACTTTCTGTTCGGATATCAGCCAACATGACAATGCCTTAAATCAAGAAATAGCTTCCTAAGACCTACAGAGATACTCAAAGGAAGACCTCAGCAAGCAAGAGTCCAAAAGTGGCAGGCTGAAACCAGGAACCTCAACTTGAATAAACCTAGGGAAAGGGAAAGGTTTCCCCCTGACATCCAATCGTTGGTGCTCATCTCCATTTCTAAGCCAAAGAGCCAGAATGGTCCGTAGACACCTCCTAAGTCATGTGGCCACTGGCATGACTGCATGGAGCGTCGTTACCTTCCCACCAGAGCAGTACCTATTGATCTACTCACATTTGCATGTTTTCTAACTGCTAGGTTGGCAGAAGCTGGGGCTAACAGTGGGAGCTCACCCCACTCTTTTGGATTTGAACTGCTGACATTTTGGTCAGCGGGTTCAGCAGCTCAGCAGTTTAATCCACTGTACCACCAGGAACTCCCAGGCCTCCTAGTTCCATGTTATTTTGGTGTTTACATGTTTTACAATGTACATTGCATTTCTAGCATTGTAAGCTGCTTTGGGTCTTATTTAAGAGAGGAAAACATGATGATGATGATGATGATGATGATGATGATGATGATGATGATCCAGCACTAAACCCTGGTTTCAAGTGGACTCCAGTGGAGGGTGATCCTTTCCAAGAGCCAGGATTCTCCTTTGGAGGGGAATTTCCATGTCTTTCCCAGGAGAAGGGCTTCCATGGATTTGAACGCAGTACTCAGGCCAATGGACCGCTGTCTCTATTATTTCAGAGAGGGATAGAAGAACAGGGTGGAAGCCCTTGGATGCCAAACAGCCTTGCAAAATATTATCCCCTTGCTTTCCAGGGAGGAGGGGATGGATCCAGGCATTGGCCCCGTTCTGCCATTCATGCAAGTAGAGGGAAAAGGAGGGAGGGAGGGAAGGAAAGCGGTGGGTGTTGCCTTTTGTCTTCTAATCGAATACAGCTTCTGCCTTTTCTTTGGCAGCAGAAAACTCCCCAGAGATATCAGTTTGAACCCTAGAGACCGGGGTTCAAGTTGGGCTCTCTCGGCCTCAGAGGGAAGCCAAGGCAAAGGTTTGTTGTTTATTTGTTCAGTCGCTTCCGACACTTCGTGACCTCCTAATGTGGTAGCCCACAGGCGTGCCTGTGAGCAGCCGAACTGCGGCATTTTGCACTAGCTCAGGGCTGTCCAACTTCTACCGGCCCAGGGGCCTGAATTCCGGTCACTGATGACCTGGGGGGCCGAAGGGTCTGCCCCCAGCTCCGCCCCTGCCCTGGCTCCGCCCCCGCCCCTCCCCTGGCTCCAATTTACTTACAATTCATAAGAGGCATCCATACAATCAAATATAATCTTTTACTAAGGGGAAATGCAGGGTGGGAATACATAAGGGGCATCCATACAATCAAATATAATCTTTTACTAAAGGGAAATGCAGGGAGGGAAGACATAAGGGGCATCCATACACAATTACATAATAATAACATAAAGGTTAGCCTACCTTCCCAAACGCGCAGGATCCAGGAATAGCCGGACCACGAGCAGAGGTGACGCCCGACCGAGGCAGCAGCCAAGAAGGTCCAAATCGCATCTGCGTGGGCCGCAGGGATTAAGCAGCCGAGATTTCGGCAACAGGAGTATCGCGAGGCTACGGAAGCCACACGGGATTTCGCTCTCAACAGAGGCGTGATCTCGCGTTGAGAGCGAAATCCCGTGTGGCTTCCGGAGTCTCGCGATACTTGCTCCGGAACCCGGAAGTGCGTAATTTTTTTAAATATTATTATTTAATTTATTTTTTTTAATTAAAAAGCTCAGGGGGCCGCAGGAAAGGAGCTGGGGGGTCGTATACAGCCCCGGGCCGCCAGTTGGACAGCCCTGGACTAGCTTAAGTTTCCGGGTCACCGACAGAGGTAGGCCGATGTAAAGAGCGTTGCAGTAGTCTAATCTTGAGATGACCGTCGCTTGGATCACCGTGGCTAGATCGCGACGGGACAGGTAGGGGGCCAGCCTCTGAGCCTGGTGAAGATGGTCTCCATGGAGAGCCGAGTGTCCAAATGGACTCCAAGGCTTTTTACTGAAGACGATGGGCCTAACGCCACAACGTCCAGAGTCAGAAGCTGGAGTTCCCTCCCGCCCGGGCAACCCAGCCAAAGGATCTCCATCTTCGCTGGATTCACCTTCAACCTACTGCTACCTAAATGCTAAGAGCATGAACGCCGTTGCAATTCATCACAAAATCATTTCAGTTTATGGAGAGGACGTAATGTCAAGGCAGCTTATGACAAAATGGGTAAATAATATATTGTGAGACTATGAAGAAACTTTGCACAGCCATCCCATGACGGGATGCTGACGGCGGGAGTCTGTCTCCTTGATGACACTGCGCGTCCACACACCGCTCATGTAGCACAAGAGATGTGGACTTCATTTAGTTGGGATGTTTTAAGACACCCCCTCCCACAGCCCCGATCTCCCACCCAGTGATTATCATCTGTTCACTAAATCAGTGTTTCCCAACCAGTGTGCCGGGGCACACTAGTGTGCCGTGAGCGATCATCAGGTGTGCCGTGGGAAATTGGAACCTCCCGGGGAGTGTTGAAGTATAAAACCCCAAGAAACCTACCTCGATAAAGGCACAAAATTGCAAACACCCCCTCCCCACCCGTTGTCTACTTGGTCTCTCCCTCTCCATGCATTGGGAAGGCCCGCCTCCCTTTCCCCAAGTAGAGACCTCCTCTTGCCTCCTGGGGGTTCTGTGTGGGAAGTTTGGCCCAGTTCTATCATTGGTGGGGTTCAGAATTGTCAGATTATTGCATTTTGAATAGCAATTCATGAGTCAGCACAAGATATATTTTCGCAGTTTGAGATGACCTGCAGTGTGACATGTTTGACACCAGATGGCGCTGTCTCAAGACTGCTAAATGGAACCTTGAGAAATGTCAGTTACAAAGTGACAGTTGGGATTTGTCAGTTGGGATTTAATATCTGTGAGGAAAGGATGTTTAGAAAGGTAGCTGTGATGGCTGTTGTTTTTCGATGTTTTGCCAGTTATTGTTAAATACAATTCAATACAAAGTTATATATTTACCTTGTGAATTGAATGAGAGTTTCATTATTCACTCGAACAGAGACTGGAGTTTTTGGGCCGATGGGGAATTAAACTTCTATATTTCTGTTGCCTATCCGCTGTGACACAAATACTCAACGCCGAAGAAGAATGCTCTTTGATTGTAGGGGAACTATAAATCCCAGCAACTACAACTCCCAAATGTCAAGGACTATTTCCCCTGAACTCCATCTGTGTTCATATTTGGGCATATTGAGTATTCATGCCAAGTTTGGTCCTGATCCAGCATTGTTTCAGTCCACAGTGCTCTCTGGATATAGGTGAACTACAACTCCAAAACTCAAGGTCAATGCCCACCAAACTCTTATAGTATTTCTCTTGGTTATGGGAGTTCTGTGTGGGAAGTTTGTGTCTTTCTGCCATTCCTGCCAGGATATCTATGTTGTGTTCATCGAAAGAGGCCCAGGTTTCACACTAAGTGAGTGTATACATACATTTAAAAATATATTAACTATATGTATTACTGTGTTAGAGTGTCATTTTGTGTCATTTTGGTTGGTGGTGTGCCCCAGGATTTTGCAAATGTAAAAAGTGTGCCGCGGCTCAAAAAAGGTTGGGAAACACTGCACTAAATTGAAGGAACACCTGGGAAGAAAACACTTTTCCAATAGCGACAAGGTGAAAATCGAAGTGACGAACTGGCTGAAAAAGGCGGTGGGATACTTCTGTGACACAGGCATCAAAAACTCATGCCATGGATGACAAAATATATTGAACTGATTGATTATGTGGAAAAAAAATTGGAATACCTATGCTACAATCCAAATATATCCATTCTTTGAATTTTAATAAAATCTTCTAACCTTACTTTCCGGATAAACCTATTATTATTATTATTATTATTATTGTTTCAAAACTAGTGACATTAACCTATTGAATTGACTCCTCCCTTTCTTTCTTTTCACTTTCATGGTATACAGACCAGGCATGTTGTCCTTGGCCATTGATTCTCATAAAGTGGAGGGGGTCTCCTGTCAATCAGGAAAAGCCCCGCCCCTTCCTGCCCCTCCCAAAGCCCCTCCCCCGCTCCCCCCAAATGCCAAGGGTCAGTGTCTTCTTTCTCCAAGCCTTTTGTCCCTGCCATCAGGACAAAAGGAAGGAAGGAAGGACAGGAAGATGATCTGGGGACCCCTCCCACTTCTCCCTCCCCAAAAAAGGAAAAAAGGGGAGGGGGAGATCCTGATGCTGGGAACAAAGGAGAGGCAGAAAAGAGGAAGGGAGGGGCCTCTCTTTCTCTGTGTGTCATCCCTCCCCTTTCTCCCCCCCCCCCCTTCTCTCTGCTTTTCTGTAGCTGGGGGAAAGACCAGCCTTTTGTTCCATGGGGCTTCAAATAGACATGCTTTGAATTATTATCCCATTTATTACATAGAGAGAGAAACAAACACTCACACACACATATATATACATACATGCATGCATGCACATATAGGCAGTCCCCGTTATGAACTGTAGGTTTGTTCGTAAGTCGAATCTGTTCGTAAGTCGGGACAGGTACACTTTAAAGTGTAAAAACCAGTTCTAAATATAAATATTGACCTTTATATATATTAGCTTTGGAAAGAGGGCCCTCCGGGTGTTTTGGACTTCAACTCCCACCATTCCTAACAGCCTACTACAGCTCCCAGAAGCCCCCAGCCTGCATTCGCAGGCTGGGGCTTCTGGGAGCTGTAGTAGGCTGTTAGGAATGGTGGGAGTTGAAGTCCAAAACACCCGAAGGGCCGAAGTCTGCCCATGCCTGCATTAGAAGGATGCTCTTCCCTTGCTACAGCTGCTGCAGTGGTCCTGATGCTGCAGGGATGCTGCAGTCTTTTTTCTATCTTTCCTCCTCCCTGCAGCAGAGGCGGCCCCTGATTGGCTAAGGCGCGCCGGTGACGTCACCGCCTGGACCGCCGGCCGCTCATAAAACCCGCCGCCGACGCCCAGACGCCTCTGCCGCCGACGCTGCCGCTTCCGAAGCTTTTCCGCCCGAGGGAAAACAAAAAAACACCCACCTACCCCACCCACCCACGCACACACACCGCGGAGCCACCATGAGGGAGATCGTCCACATCCAGGCGGGCCAGTGCGGCAACCAGATCGGAGCTAAGGTAGCCAAAACAGCGAGAGAAAGAGCAGGGATTGCATGCTTTGTTTACTTATTTACAGTATTTTTCTCTGTTAACTAAGCAAGGGAGGTTTATATATCTGTGGAATGATGTCCTGGGTGGGAGAAAGAACTCTTGCCTGCTTGAGGCCAGTGTAAATTTTGCAATTGATCACCTTGAGTCGCATTGAATAGCCTTGGAGCTTCAAAGCCTGGCTGCTTCCTGCCTGGGGGAATCCTTTGTTGGGAGGTGTTAGCTGGCCATGATTGTTTCTTGTCTGGAGGTCCAACAGACCTCACAACCTCAAAGGATGCCTGCTATAGACTGAGCTAGGCAAGTGGGGTTTATATATTGCTTTCAAAGGGGAATCCTTTGTTGGGAGGTGTCAGCTGGCCATGATTGTTTCCTGTCTGGAGGTCCAACAGACCTCACAACCTCTAAGGATGCCTGCTATAGACTGAGCTAGGCAAGTGGAAACTAGGCAAGTAGGGTTTATATATTGCTTTCAAAGGGGAATCCTTTGTTGGGAGGTGTTAGCTGGCCATGATTGTTTCCTGTCTGGAGGTCCAACAGACCTCACAACCTCGAAGGATGCCTGCTATAGACTGAGCTAGGCAAGTGGAAACTAGGCAAGTAGGGTTTATATATTGCTTTCAAAGGGGAATCCTTTGTTGGGAGGTGTCAGCTGGCCATGATTGTTTCCTGTCTGGAGGTCCAACAGACCTCACAGCCTCTAAGGATGCCTGCTATAGACTGAGCTAGGCAAGTGGAAACTAGGCAAGCAGGGTTTATATATTGCTTTCAAAGGGGAATCCTTTGTTGGGAGGTGTCAGCTGGCTATGATTGTTTCCTGTCTGGAGGTCCAACAGACCTCACAACCTCTAAGGATGCCTGCTATAGACTGAGCTAGGCAAGTGGAAACTAGGCAAGTAGGGTTTATATATTGCTTTCAAAGGGGAATCCTTTGTTGGGAGGTGTTAGCTGGCTATGATTGTTTCCTGTCTGGAGGTCCAACAGACCTCACAACCTCTAAGGATGCCTGCTATAGACTGAGCTAGGCAAGTGGAAACTAGGCAAGCAGGGTTTATATATTGCTTTCAAAGGGGAATCCTTTGTTGGGAGGTGTCAGCTGGCCGTGATTGTTTCCTGTCTGGAGGTCCAACAGACCTCACAACCTCTAAGGATGCCTGCTATAGACTGAGCTAGGCAAGTGGAAACTAGGCAAGCAGGGTTTATATATTGCTTTCAAAGGGGAATCCTTTGTTGGGAGGTGTCAGCTGGCCACGATTGTTTCTTGTCTGGAGGTCCAACAGACCTCACAACCTCTAAGGATTCCTGCTCTAGATGGAGCTAGGCAAGCGGGGTTTATATATTGCTTTCAAAGGGGAATCCTTTGTTGGGAGGTGTTAGCTGGCCATGATTGTTTCTGAACTTTTTTTTTCTGTTTGAGGCAGGTGTGAATGTTGCAACCAGTATTTTTTTTGTGTGAAATGAAACACAATAAATGAAAACATTAAATAAAGAGTAACACAAACCATGGGAATTCCAGACAAGAAACAATCAGGGCCACCTCCCAACAGAGGATTCCCCCAGTCAGGAAGCAGCCGGACTTTGAAGCTGCAAGGCCATTCGGTGCTAATCAAGGTGGCCAACTGCAACATTCACACCTTCCTCCAACAGACAATAGTCCTTTTTTTCTCCCACCCTGAATATTATTCCACTAATATTATTTTAATATTAATTTAACATTATTTAAATATTAAAATAATATTAATTTAATAAATTAATATAATAAGTTAATTTAATATTAATTTAAGAAATTAAATTAATTTAATATTAATTTAATATTCCACTGAATATTAAACCCCCACCAGTTTCCAACGGACCCCCTCAACCTCTGAGGATGCCTGCCATAGGTGTGGGCAAAACGTCAGGAGAGAATGCTTCTGGAATGTGGCCAGACAGCCCGGAAAACTCACCGCAACTCAGTGCTTGTGAAAGCCTTTTGTAGGAAGGTTGCCTGGGGGCATTGGAGGTCATCGAGACTGCCCCAAAGAGCGGACTTGGGGGGCAGAGAGGAATGGGAGGGGAACCTTCTCCTTTGGAGACAAAGAAGGGGAGAGGCCCCTCTTCCTGTCTCCTTCTCCCTTCTTCAGACCCACCCTCCCCACCCACAGTGCCACACCCAGGAAGGGACTGCCCCTCCCAGCATCCAGAACAAAGGGCCCCCTCCCTCCCTCTTCCTCTGACCTTCCCCCGGGCAGCCCTGACCTTGGCCAAGCCCCCCCTCCTTCCCTCCCTTGGCCTTGATTGGGTTTGATCCGCATTTCATCGGCCCTGATCCTGTTTCCTCCAAGGAAGCTGTGGAAGGGGGTCTTTCTTCCCCTCTCTGGGAGTCACGGCAAGCTCATTCTTGGGGTGCGGCCTCCCTGCTTTGTCTGCCTGGCGTCCTTGTCTCCCCCTTTTGCACCAAGGCCACTGGTGTTAGTGGAAGGATGAAGGAGGAGGAGGTGGTGGGTGGACCGAAGGAAGGAAAGTTTGGAAGGAAAGGAAGAAGATGGATAGAAGGAGAGGAAGGAGCGAATGGCAGCAGGCAAGGAAGGGAGAAAGGAAGAGAAGAGGAAGGAAACAGAGCAGAGGAAGGAGATGAAAGGATGGAAGGAAAGGGAGGAGAGGGAGGAGAAGATGTATAGATAGAAAGAAAAAAGGAGAGGAAGGAAATAAGGGCAGGCAAGGAAGGAAGAGAAGAGGAAGGAAAGGGAGGAGAGGAAGGAGGGGAAGGGAATAGAAGGAAAGAAAAGGATGGAAGGAAGGTTTGGAATGAAACGGGGAGAGGGAGGAGAAGATGGATAGATGGATAAAAGGAGAGGAAGGAGATAAGGGCAGGCAAGGAAGGAAGAGAAGAGGGAGGAGAGGAAGGAGAGGATAGATGGGTGGAAGAAGGGAAAAGAAGGAAAAAAGGAAAAGTTTGAAAGGCAAGGGAAGAAGAGAAGGAGAGGAAGGAGATAAAGGCAGCAGGCAAGGAAGGGAGAGAGGAAGAACAGATGAAGGAGAGGAAGGAAACAGAGGAGAGGATGGATGGAAGAGAAAACGAAAGGAAAGAAAAGGGAAGGAAGGTTTGGAAGGAAAGGGAGAAGATGGATAGATGGATAAAAGGAGAGGAAGGAGATGAGGGCAGGCAAGGAAGGAAGAGAAGAGGAAGGAAAGGGAGGAGAGGAAGGAGAGGATAGATGGGTGGAAGAAGGGGAAAGAAGGAAAGAAAAGGAAAAGTTTGAAAGGCAAGGGAAGAAGAGAAGGAGAGGAAGGAGATAAAGGCAGCAGGCAAGGAAGGGAGAGAGGAAGAACAGATGAAGGAGAGGAAGGAAACAGAGGAGAGGATGGATGGAAGAGAAAACGAAAGGAAATAAAAGGGAAGGAAGATTTGGAAGGAAAGGGAGAAGATGGATAGATGGATAAAAGGAGAGGAAGGAGATGAGGGCAGGCAAGGAAGGAAGAGAAGAGGAAGGAAAGGGAGGAGAGGAAGGAGAGGATAGATGGGTGGAAGAAGGGGAAAGAAGGAAAGAAAAGGAAAAGTTTGAAAGGCAAGGGAAGAAGAGAAGGAGAGGAAGGAGATAAAGGCAGCAGGCAAGGAAGGGAGAGAGGAAGAACAGATGAAGGAGAGGAAGGAAACAGAGGAGAGGATGGATGGATGGAAGAGAAAACGAAAGGAAAGAAAAGGGAAGGAAGGTTTGGAAGGAAAGGGAGAAGATGGATAGATGGATAAAAGGAGAGGAAGGAGATGAGGGCAGGCAAGGAAGGAAGAGAAGAAGAAGGAAAGGGGGAGAGGAAGGAGGGGAAGGGAATAGAAGGAAAGAAAAGGAAGGAAGATTCGGAAGGCAAGGGAAGAAAGGAAGGAGAAGGTGAAGAGAAGGAGAGGAAGGAGATAAAAGCAGGCAAGGAAGGGAGAGAGAAAGAGAAGAGGAAGGAGAGGAAGGAAACAGAGCAGAGGATAGATGGATGGATGGATGGAAGAGAAAAGAAGGAAAGAAAAGTGAAGGGAGGTTTGGAAGTCAAGGGAGGAGAAGAAGGAGAAGATGGATAGAAGAAGGAAATAAAGGCAGGCAAGGAAGAGGAAGGAAACGGAGGAGAAGATGGGAAAAAAAGAAATGGAAGGAAGGTTTGGAAGGAAAGAAAGGAAAGAGAAGGTGAATAGAAGGAGAGGGAGGAGATAAGGGCAGGCAAGAAAGGAAGAGAAGAGGAAATAAAGGGAGGAGAGGAAGGAGAGGAAGGATGGGTGGAAGAAGGGAAAAGAAGGAAAGAAAACGAAGATTTGGAAGACAAGGAAAGAAAGGAAGGAGAAGGTGAATAGAAGGAGAGGAAGGAGATAAAGGCAGCAGGCAATGAAGGGAGAGGAGAGGAAGGAAACAGGAGAGGATGGATGGAAGAGAAAAAAGGAAAGAAAAGGGGAGGTTTGGAAGGAAAGTGAGGAGAGGAAGCAGAAGATGGATAGAAGAAGAAGAAGAAGGAAATAAAGTTAGGCAAGGAAGAGGAAGGAGAGGAAGGAAACGGAGGAGAGGAAGGATAGAAGGGGAAAGAAGGAAAGCAAAGGATGGAAGGAGAGGGAGGAGAAGATGGATAGATGGATAAAAGGAGAGGAAGGAGATTAGGGCAGGCAAGGGAAGGAAGAGAAGAGGAAGGAAAGGGAGGAGAGGAAGGGAAAAGAAGGAAAGAAAAGGATGGAAAGGAGGTTTGGAAGGAAAGGAAGGAGAGAGATGTGTAGGGAAAGTGGGGAGAGGAAAGTGGGGAGAGAAGGGATCGGTGGAAGGAATGGAAAGAGGGATGTAGGAAGGAGATGGATAGAAGGAGAGTAAGAAGCTAAAGGCAGCAGGCAAGGAAGGGAGAAAGGAAGAGGAAGGAATCAGAGGAGAGGAAGGATGGAAGGGAAAAGAAGGAAAGCAAAGGATGGAAGGAAAGGGAGGAGTGGGAGGAGAAGATGGATAGATGGATAAAAGGAGAGGAAGGACATGAGGGCAGGCAAGGAAGGAAGAGAAGAGGAAGGAAAGGGAGGAGAGGAAGGATGGGAAGGGAAAAGAAGGAAAGGATGGAAGGAACGGGAGGAGAGGGAGGAGAAGATGGATAAAAGGAGAGGAAGGAGATGAGAGCAAGCAAGGGAAGGAAGAGAAGAGGAAGGTGGGGAGAGGAGAGGAAGGAGGGGAAGGAAAAGGGATGAGGAAAGGGAAAGGATGGAAAGGGAGGAGAAGATGGATAAAAGGAGAGGAAGGAGATGAGAGCAAGCAAGGAAGGAAGAGAAGAGGGAGGAGAGGAAGGAGGGGAAGGGAAAAGAAGGAAAGGATGGAAGGAACGGGAGGAGAGGGAGGAGAAGATGGATAAAAGGAGAGGAAGGAGATGAGAGCAAGCAAGGAAGGAAGAGAAGAGGAAGGAAAGAGAGGAGAGGAAGGAGGGGAAGGGAAAAGAAGGAAAGGAAAGGATGGAAAGGGAGGAGAAGATGGATAAAAGGAGAGGAAGGAGATGAGAGCAAGCAAGGAAGGAAGAGAAGAGGGAGGAGAGGAAGGAGGGGAAGGGGAAAAGAAGGGATGGATGGAAGGAACGGAGGAGAGGGAGGAGAGAAGATGGATAAAAAGGCAGGAAGGAGATGAGAGAAAGCAAGGAAGGAAGAGAAGAGGAAGGAAAGGGAGAAGAGGAAGGATGGGAAGGGAAAAGAAGGAAAGGATGGAAGGAAAGGGAGGAGAGGGATAGATGGATAAAAGGAGAGGAAGGAGATGAGGGCAGGCAAGGAAGGAAGAGAAGAGGAAGGAAAGAGAGGAGAGGAAGGAGGGGAAGGGAAAAGAAGGAAAGGAAAGGATGGAAAGGGAGGAGAAGATGGATAAAAGGAGAGGAAGGAGATGAGAGCAAGCAAGGAAGGAAGAGAAGAGGAAGGAAAGGGAGAAGAGGAAGGATGGGAAGGGAAAAGAAGGAAAGGATGGAAGGAACGGGAGGAGAGGGAGGAGAAGATGGATAAAAGGAGAGGAAGGAGATGAGAGCAAGCAAGGAAGGAAGAGAAGAGGAAGGAAAGAGAGGAGAGGAAGGAGGGGAAGGGAAAAGAAGGAAAGGATGGAAGGAACGGGAGGAGAGGGAGGAGAAGATGGATAAAAGGAGAGGAAGGAGATGAGAGCAAGCAAGGAAGGAAGAGAAGAGGAAGGAAAGAGAGGAGAGGAAGGAGGGGAAGGGAAAAGAAGGAAAGGAAAGGATGGAAAGGGAGGAGAAGATGGATAGATGGATAAAAGGAGAGGAAGGAGATGAGGGGAAGGAAAAGAAGAGGAAGGAAAGAGAGGAGAAGAAGGAGGGGAAGGGAAAAGAAGGAAAGGAAAGGATGGAAGGAAGCTTTGGAAGGAAAGGAAGGAGAGAGATGTGCCTTCTACCCCGACAAGAGAAGCTGTGGGGAAGAAGACGGCACCCTTTCCGCTTTCCATCTCAATTGAGATGAAAGAGAATAAGATAATAGTCGGTCGTAGGTCAAGCCTTTCCTCTCCGGCCTGTGCCCTCCAAACAAAGAAGGGCTGGTGGGTTTGGAGGCCCAAACACCCCGCGGAGATCTGACCAACTGACCCCTTTGGCTGCCCAGTGCCAAACTTGGAGGTCATTGCGAAACGCAGCAATAGCGTGCAATGGGTGGAAATACAATTGGGGGGGGGGGAAGCAAGGGGCTTCCTTCCTCTGGCAAACAATGGGCACAATAGGTGTGGTTGGAGTGGGGCGCAACGTATGGCTAAGTGGGTGTGTTTGGAAACCCCGGCCCTTTGGAAAAACAAATAGGGTTTTCCCCCTCCTGTGCCTGCCCTTCCTTGACCTGGACATCTGTGCCTGCTTTGCATCCGAAATCCGGATAGAAGGGTAATGACGGCACTTAAGGCCCCCTCCTTAGGCTCAGAATCGAATTATCGTCCAGGAGCACAGCTGAGGCCCCCAATTCCCTGCCTCTTGGGCCCCAAAGGGAGGGTCTGCCCATTGTGTATAAGGATAGAGACGTATAGGGAGCACCTGCCACTCATCCAGAGCCGGATAATGAGTCTTGGGAGGAGGCCGGGCCCCCTCTTGCCTGCCTTTCTCTTGGATTTGAGGCTCCTTGCTGCTTTGCATCACTTGCCGGCTTCTCTCTCTGTCGAGGCATGCGCACAGGCTCCCTTGCCACACCTCTGCACCAAGAAAAAAGGTCCAAAGGCTCCAAAGAGGCATTTCTTTCTCCGCAATTGCAAACCTGGCCTTGCACGATTGGAAAGGGTCCATCTCGGCCTTTGACGTCTCCGTCGGCTTCAATGCCAAGCTGGAACTTGAGCAACCGGGCAAAGAAGCAGGGTGACGCCTCCACGGGCCTTGTGTCGATTTCCTTCTCTTGATTGCGATGCAGCCGGAGGGGCTGGCACTTAATATATGCGCATGCTAATTGTGTGCCTGTGAATAATTCATCGCAAAAGCCATAGGTCCTGAGATTGGCACATCAGACCGACGCAGGACAGAGCTCTGCCTTTGTGTCTCGATCCAAAGCAGGATATAAATACCGTATATACTCGCGTATAAGCCGACCCGAATATCAGCCGAGGCACCTAATTTTACCCCAAAAAACCGATAAAATTGATTGACTCGAGTATAAGCCGAGGGTGGGAAATGCAGAAGCTATGGGTCAATTTCAAAATAAAAATAGGTACCAATAAAATAAAATGGAGGCATCGGTAGGTTAAACATTTTTGAATATTATTTACATAAAACTGTAATTTAAGATAAGACTGCCCGACTCTTGATTAAACTATTCTGACCTTCTTCAATGTAAATGTGCTTCCAATAAAAAATAAATAGAGTAAAATAATAAAGGTAATATTAGTAATAATAATAGAGTAAAATAATGGAAATGTAATAATAACAGTAATAATACAGTAAAATAATGGAAATAATAATAAATAGAGTAAAATAATAAAGGTAATAGTAATAATAATAATAGAGTAAAATAATGGAAATGTAATAATAACAGTAATAATAGAGTAAAATAATGGCAATGTAATAAAAATAGTAATAATAGAGTAAAATAATCAAAATGTAATAATAGAGTAAAATAATAAAAATGTAATAATAGAGTAAAATAATAAAAATGTAATAATAGAGTAAAATAATGGAAATGTAATAATAACAGTAATAATAGAGTAAAAATAATTGATATGTATCAACAATGGAAATGTAATAATAACAGTAATAATAGAGAAAATAATGGAAATGTAATAATAACAGTAATAATAGAGAAAATAATGGAAATGTAATAACAGTAATAATAGAGAAAATAATTGGCATGTAATAAAAATAGTAATAATAGAGTAACATAATGGAAATAATAATAATAGAGTAAAATAATAAGGTAATAGTAATAATAATAGAGTAAAATAATGGAAATGTAATAATAACAGTAATAATAGAGTAAAATAATGGAAATAATAATAAATAGAGTAAAATAATAAAGGTAATAGTAATAATAATAGAGTAAAATAATGGAAATGTAATAATAACAGTAATAATAGAGTAAAATAATGGAAATAATAATAATAATAAATAGAGTAAAATAATAAACGTAATAGTAATAATAATAATAAGAAAGTAAAATAATGGAAATGTAATAATAACAGTAATAATAGAGTAAAATAATGGCAATGTAATAAAAATAGTAATAATAGAGTAAAATAATAAAAATGTAATAATAGAGTAAAATAATGGAAATGTAATAATAACAGTAATAATAGAGAAAATAATGGAAATGTAATAAAAATAGTAATAATAGAGTAAAATAAAAAAAAAAATAATATAGTAAAATAATATGTAATAATAATATATTATAATATGAGATTGGTATAATATATTGTATATACATCAATACACTATAATACTAATGATATTGTGATATTATAATTGTATATTTGTTTTACATGCAATATTACTATTGATATTGCGACATGTTATAGTACAATGTGATGTGTAGTACTGATGTTGTGCTATGGCAGTCATGTAGTTTGTTGTGTTTGCAGTTTGCTGTAAGCCGCTCTGAGTCCCCTTTGGGGTTGAGAAGGGCGGCATATAAATATCGTGAAATAAATACGAATAAATAAAAGAAAAACAAAGTCTGTTGCAAGAACAGCCAGGAAACTTGTGATGCCTCTGGTGTTCTTTGGTGAAACGTTGAGTTCTGCAAAAAGAGCTGCAATTTCCAAAAGGCGAAATTGGTTGACCTTTAAGGTTTCGAAGAGCCGCTTTTTGAGACCGTTGGCTGCTCGCTGATATCCCCAGGGTCCCTTAGCCCCACTTGGGATCTAAAGGGGGAAAAGGAGTGTTGACTTAGGGGAAAGGGTCCCTTTGAGGCAGGGCCCCAGGCCCCGGGACAAAGGCCTCCCCTTTATCCCTGCCTTCATCATGCGGCGTCCTATGAATCCCTCTCAGAACTGGGCCAAGGTTAATTGCGGAGAGGAAAAGAGAGAAAGGGAGGCATTTCCACCCTCACGTCGTTGCTTTGCCCGAGGCAACATTTATTCGGATTATTATTAGATATTTATCCTTTTCTTTTCTGGCCACCGTTTATGGGGTTCCCCAGACGCATTGTTGCACCAGAATATGGTTGAGATTTATTTATTTATTTATTTACATCATTTATATTCCGCCCTTCTCACCCCGCAGGGGACTCAGGGCGGATCACAATGCACATATACAGGCAAACATTCAATGCCATAGATCAGTGTTTCCCAACCTTTTTTGAGCCGCGCCACACTTTTAACATTAAAAAAATCCGGGGGCACACCATCAACCAAAATGACACAAAATGACACTCTAACACAGTAAAGAACAGCGGGGGGGATGGTGGCCTGCTGGTAGCAGCTGCTGGGAGTGCCGAAGCCGGGGGAGGGGGCAGAGCCAGGCCATGCCATGCCCCGCTCCCTCCCTCGGCTTCAGGTCTCCCACAGCTTTGCCAGCCTTGAGGGGGCAGTGCCAAGCCAGCGGTGGCAGCGGCAGCACAATGCTGGCTTGGCACGGCCCCCTCAAGGCTGAGAAGCTGTGGGAGAGCAAAAGCCAGGGAGGGGCGGAGCCAGGCTGTGCTGTGCCCGCCCCTCCGCCCAGCTTCAGCTCTCCCACAGCTTCTCCAGCCTTGAGGGGACAGTGCGAGCGAGGGGCGGGAGTCATGGCTCCCGTCCCCGGCGCCGCTCTCTGTCATGACTCCCGCCCCTCGCTCGCTGAAGCCGCGCAGAGGAGGAGGAGCATGAGCGGTGTACGGGCTTCAGTGGGCGGGGCTCCACCGCCACGCGGCTTCAGCGAGTGAGGAACGGGAGTCGTGGCGGAGTGGAGGTTGGCTGGGGAAATGGCCGGAGGAGGCGGTGCCCCGGCCCCTTCTTCTTCTTTCTTCACTTCACTGCCACCCTTCCTCCTCCCTCCCCAAGCAGCAGGAGTTCGGCAGGAGGAGGGGGGAAGGAAGGGGGGCAGAAAGCTTTTCTCGCGGCACACCTGATAATGGCCATGGCACACTGGTTGAGAAACACTGCCATAGATATACAACATATATAGACGGACAATGAGCTACACAATTGGTCGAGGGCTCACCTCGACCCGGGCAGGCCTTGAACTCATGACCTTCTGGTCAGTGGAGATCTTGTGCAGCTGACACCCAGCCAGCTACGCCACATTCCCGGACCTTGAGCCACTTTTGAGTGCATCCACACTGTAGAATCAATGCAGTTTGCTACCACTTGATGCTATAGAATACCTTTTCAGTATTTTCTCTTGGTCATATGAGTTCTTTGTGTGTCAAGTTTGGTTCAATTCCATCATTGGTGGAATTCAGAATACTCCTTGATTGTAGGTTAACTATAAATCCCAGCAACTACAACTCCCAAATGACAAAATCAATCCGTCCCATCTGCACCAGTATTTGGATTTGGGCATATTGGGTATTTGTATCCAATTTGGTCCAGTCAATGGAAGGAAATACATCCTGCGTATCAGATATTTACATTGTGATTCCTAACAGTAGCAAAATTACAGTTGTGAAGTAGCAACTAAAATAATGTTGTGGTTGGGGGTCACCATAACATGAGGAACCATGTTCAGGGGTCACGGCATTAGGAAGGTTGAGAAACACTGATCTACACTTAAATATCCGAGGAACCAATAACTATAAATTGAGCTCTTTGGCAGAGAAGGACCAAGACCTTGTAAAACTCCCACATAGGAAGACACAATCCAAACCTTCCCTACAGATGGCCATCTAACCTCTGCTTAAAAACCTCCAGAGAAGGAAGCGCTTTTCCTGCCATTTGAATCTATGGCTTCATTGTCTCCCAGTCTCTGGAGCAGCAGAAACCAAGCTTGGCCTCTTCTTCTCAATGGGATGTACTTTCCAATATGTAAACATGGCCTCTCATGTCCCCTTCCCGGCATCTGAGCTGCGCACAATTCTCTTGCTGCATTGCGTGTCGGAAACCTGTGGCTCCTCAATTGTGCACCGGAGAGCCGCCGTGCGAAGTCATGACTGCCATTCACTTAGGAGATGACTCCGCATAAATCCCTCTCCTTCCCTTTATCTGACTTCAATCTCTATATACAGTGTATAATAAAGCAGTTTGTTTGTTTGTTTGTTTGTATGTATGTATGTGTGTGGCAGCGTTCTGATTGGCTCCCAGCCTTTACATTCTGACAACATGATTGGTTGCCAGTGAGGGAGTATTTGCATAACGCCTCTAATTGGCCAGCCAACACGAACATTCCGACACTCTAAACCAGTGTTTCCCAACCTTTTTTGAGCTGCGGCACACTTTTAACATTAAAAAAATTCGGGGGCACACCACCAACCAAAATGACACAAAATGACACTCTAACACAGTAAAGAATGGCGACCTGTGGGGGGGATGGTGACCTGTGGGGAGTGCCGAAGCCGGGGAGGGGGAGGAGCCAGGCCACGCCATGCCCTGCCCCTTCCCCGGCTTCAGTTCTCCCATAACTTTGCCAGCCTTGAGGGGGGTAGTGCCAAGCCAGCATTGTGCTGGCCCTGCCACCTCTGGCTTGGCACTGCCCCTCAAGGCTGGCGAAGCTGTGGAGTGCTGAAGCCGGAGGGGCGGAGCCAGGCCACGCCATGCCCTGCCCCTTCCCGGCTTCAGTTCTCCCATAACCGCCAGCCTTGAGGGGGTAGTGCCAAGGCTGCATTGCGCTGGCCCTGCCACCTCTGGCTTGGCACTGCCCCCTCAAGGCTGGCGAAGCTGTGGAGTGCTGAAGCGGGGGAGGGGGAGGAGCCAGGCCACGCCATGCCCTGCCCCTTCCCCGGCTTCAGTTCTCCCATAACCCCGCCAGCCTTGAGGGGGGTAGTGCCAAGCCAGCATTGTGCTGGCCCTGCCACCTCTGGCTTGGCACTGCCCCTCAAGGCTGGCTAAGCTGTGAGAGTGCTGAAGCCGGGAGGGGCGAGCCAGGCCGCACCATGCCCTGCCCCTCCCCGGCTTCAGTTCTCCCACAGGTTCGCCAGCTTTGAGAGGGCAGTACCAAGCCAGCATTGTGCTGGCTCTGCCACCGCTGGCTTGGCACTGTCCCCCTCAAGGCTGGCAAAGCTGTGGGAGTGCTGAAGCCGGGAGGGGCGAGCCAGCCACACCATGTCCTGCCCCTCCCCCGGCTTCAGTTCTCCCATAGGTTCGCCAGCTTTGAGAGGGCAGTACCAAGCCAGCATTGTGGTGGCTCTGCCACCGCTGGCTTGGCACTGCCCCCTCCAGGCTGGCACGGCTGTGGGAGTGCTGAAGCCGGGAGGGGCGGAGCCAGGCCGCACCATGCTCTGCCCCTCCCCCGGCTTTCAGTTCTCCCACAGGTTCGCCAGCTTTGAGAGGGCAGTACCAAGCCAGCATTGTGTTGGCTCTGCCACCGCTGGCTTGGCACTGCCCCTCAAGGCTGGCGGCTGTGGGAGTGCTGAAGCCGGGGAGGGCGGAGCCAGGCCGCACCATGCTCTGCCCCCCCCCGGCTTCAGTTCTCCCACAGGTTCGCCAGCTTTGAGGGCAGTACCAAGCCAGCATTGTGCTGGCTCTGCCACCGCTGGCTTGGCACTGCCCCCTCAAGGCTGGCGAAGCTGTGGGAGTGCTGAGCCGGGGGGGGCGGAGCCAGGCCACACCATGCTCTGCCCCCTCCCCCCGGCGTCAGTTCTCCCACAGGTTCGCCAGCTTTGAGAGGGCAGTACCAAGCCAGCATTGTGCTGGCTCTGCCACCGCTGGCTTGGCACTGCCCCTCAAGGCTGGCGAAGCTGTGGGAGTGCTGAAGCCGGGAGGGGCGGAGCCAGGCCGCACCATGCTCTGCCCCTCCCCCGGCTTCAGTTCTCCCACAGGTTCGCCAGCTTTGAGAGGGCAGTACCAAGCCAGCATTGTGCTGGCTCTGCCACCGCTGGCTTGGCACTGCCCCCTCAAGGCTGGCGAAGCTGTGGGAGTGCTGAAGCCAGGGGGAAGGGGCAGAGCCAGGCTGCATCATGCCCCCGCTCCCCCCTGGCTTCAGCTCTCCCACAGAGGAGGAGCATGAGTGGTGGACGGGCTTCAGTAGGCAGGGCTCCTCCGCGCGGCTTCAACAAGCAAGGGGCGAGAGTCATGGCGGATTGGAGGCTGGTTGGGGAACGGCCAAGGAGGCAGCGCCCGGTCCCTTCTTTTTCTTCGCCACCACCTGGCCCTTCCTCCTCCTCTCCCAAGCAGCAGGAGTTTGGCAGGAAGAGGGGGGAAGGAAGGGGAGCAGAGAGCTTTTCTCACGGCACACCTGATGGTTGCTCACGGCACACTAGTGTGCCACGGCACACTGGTTGAGAAACACTGCTCTAAACTGCCAGAGGGGGATAAGGCAAAGGCCTGAGGCAGTCAGCCATGGTGGGAGTTTCAGACCAAAACACTTTGCGGCCCCCAACAATGACAGAAAAAGACCAAACTTGGCACACAAAACCCCCAAGAGCCACTCTACATCCTGGTGCAGTTTGAAGGAGGGCAGACCATCGATGATGGGACTTGAAGTACCTTCACTCACTTCCCATAACTGCTGCAAACCTAATCCAATGACTGATCAAGACCAAACCTGACACACAGAGCCCCCATGACCCACTCTACATCCTGGTGCCGTTTGAAGGAGGATGGACCATGGATGATGGGACTTGAAGTACCTTCACTCACCTTCTGAGACCACTGCGACCCTCATCCAATAAATGATCAAGACCAAATGTGGCACACAGAGCCCACATGACCCACTCTACATCCTGGTGCTGCTGGGAGGGGATGGTGGCCGATGGGACTTGCAGTACCTTCACTAACTTCCTGAGACCACTGCAAGCCATGTAAACATCTCATAAGGACCAGCCTTGGCACACAATGCCTTTCTCAAATAACCCGGGCAGGGCCGGGTCCCCAAGCTAGTATATATATAATGGCGAGCCAACATGGATTGAAATACGTACAATCTAAGTCTGTTTGGGAGGAAAGAGCATCTACGCTGGTTTGAGCATCTACGCTGGAGAATGCATGCAAAACTACCATTCCCATGATCCAACGCCTGCTATTTGCAAGCTAGACAAGTCTCTCTTCCGGTAAACAAGACATTTTGCTTTCAGGACCAAGGCCAGGGAAGGACATTCAACTCTCAAGAAGGCAAGCCAAGAGAAAGGCTCCACCTCCTCTTTCTTTGCACAATCCACGCAAAACCCGTGCATTTTGGGGCGTTTGAAGGACATGTCCTTGCTCTACAGCCCTTGGAAACTGCAGCATACACACATACATACACACACACACACACACATATATATAAGCTTGCGGACCCGGCGGTGCCCGGGTTATTTGAGAAAGGCATTGTGTGCTAAGGCTGGTCTTTGGTACTTCAAGTCCTATCATCCATAGTCCACCCTCCTTCAAACTGCAGTAGAAGATAGAGTGGGTCATGGGGGCTCTGTGTGCCAAGTATGGTCTTTATCGGTCTTTGTTGGGGGCCTCAGCAGTCTTGGGCAATGAGTAGAGGTAGTTGAAGTCCCATCATCCATGGTCCACCCTCCTCTAAACTGTATAAGGATGGAGAATGGGTCATGGGGGCACAGGGTGCCAAGTTTAGTCTTTATCGGTCCTTGTTCAGGGCCGCAGTGGTCTGTGGGAAATTAAGGGTTTGAAAGTACTACAGATCCCATATTCTGTGGAGTTACTGGAAGTCCCATCATCTGTGGTCCACCCTCCTCCAAACTGCAGCAGAATGTAGAAGATAGAGTGAGTCATGGGGGCTCTGTGTACCAAGTTTGGTCTTGATTAGTCATTGGATGAAGGTCGTAGCGGTCTGGGGTAGTGAATAGAGTTACTTCAGGTCCCATCATCCATGGTCCATCCTCCTTCAAACTGCAGCAGGATGTAGAGTGGGTAATGGGGGCTCTGTGTGGAAAGTTTGGTATTTATTGGTGATTGGATGAGGGTCACGTTGTTTTTAGGAAGTGAGTACTGCAAGTTCCATCATCCATGGTCCATCCTCCTTCAAACTGCAGCAGGATGTAGAGTGGGTCATGGGGGCTCTGTGTGCCAAGTTTGGTCTGCATTGGTAATTTGATGAGGGTTGCAGTGGTTTCAGTAAGTGAGTGAAGGCACTGCAAGTCCCATCATCCATGGTCCATCCCCCTTAGAACTGCAGCAGGATGTAGAGTGGTCATGAGTAGTCTGTGTGCCAAGTTTGGGCCTGGTCTGTGATTTGTAGGGGCTACAATGTTCTGAGGGAATTGAACTGGTGTGATGGTACTGCAAATCCCATCATTTGTGGCCCATTCTACCCTAAAGTGCTCAAGGTTGAAAAGTGGGCCATTGTGCCTCTGTGTGCCAAGTTTGGTCCTGATCCATCATTGGTGTGGGCCACAGTGCTCTAAGCACTGCAAGTCCTGTCATCCATGGTCCATCCCCCCTCAAACTGCACCAGGATGTAGAGTGGGTGTTGGGGGTTCTGTGTGCCAAGTTTGGTATTGTTCTGTCATTGTTGGGGGCCACAAAGTGTTTTGGCCTTAAACCAGGGATGGGCAATTACCGGCCCTCCAGGTGTTTTGGACTTCAACTCCCAGAAATCCTAGCCAGTTTACCAGCTGTTAGGATTTCTGGGAGTTGAAGTCCAAAACACCTGGAGGGCCGGTAATTGCCCACCCCTGCCTTAAACTCCCACCATGCTTGACTGACTCAGGCCTTTTCCTCCCCCCACCCCTGCCACTTTAGAGTGTCGGAATGTTGGTGGTGCTGGCCAATCAGAGTCCTTTATGCAAATACTCCCTCCGTGGGAACCAATCCTCCCTGTCTGGTGCCTTAGAATGTTAGCATTCTGAGGCTGGCCAATCAGTGTCCTTTATGCAAATAATCCCACAGTGGCAACCAATCCTCCCTGTCTGGTGCCTTAGAATGTTAGCAATCTGAGGCTGGCCAATCAGTGTCCTTTATGCAAATAATCCCACAGTGGCAACCAATCCTCCCTGTCTGGTGCCTTAGAATGTTAGCATTCTGAGGCTGGCCAATCAATGTCCTTTATGCAAATAATCCCACAGTGGCAACCAATTGAAACGCTGGCACATATAACTCCCTCCGCACTACTGCACCACCACCCGCAAACACTGACTTTTATTATATACATAGATAGATATATGGCCACCACTCTGGGGAGAAAATATACTCATGCTTAAAATATTATTTAAAATATGAAATATAAAAAATAACAATGTATTAACATCTCCATGAGATAGATCCAACCGTTTGCCACAGTTTCCTTTCCATCGCACATATGAACATGTGTTGCATTGATTTATTCTGTCTGATCATTTTCTTTCTCATTGTTTCTCTCTCTCTCTCTCTAGTTCTGGGAGGTGATCAGTGACGAACACGGCATAGACCCCAGCGGGAACTATGTGGGCGACTCCGACCTGCAGCTGGAAAGGATCAGCGTGTATTACAACGAGGCCTCTTGTAAGTCATCCTGGTTGCCTTTCCAAAGGCAGGAATATTTACCCACATTATGGATAATACCAGCCTTTGGGTCAAGGTCGGCTTCTGCTATGGAGGGCTATTGATGGGATCTTATTGAGCTTAAACTCTATTGACTTCTTTGTCTCTCCAGCACACAAATACGTCCCCCGTGCCATCTTGGTGGACTTGGAACCTGGCACTATGGACAGCGTCCGTTCCGGGGCTTTCGGACACCTCTTCAGACCGGACAACTTTATTTTTGGTATGGCCCCTTGGGCTTTTCCATAGAGCTCCAAAGCTGGCTTCTGGTTCTGTCCAAAGCCAATGGCAGGCCTCACGGTGCACAGGATTTTAACTGCCCTGTTTTGAAGGGGTTTGGATCTTGGAGCAGCTGGAGATATGGGAAACATCTGGGTTGGAGGGAGCCATATAAGGAGGGAAGAGAGAGAATGCTTTAAATGGAACGTATTGAGATTTATTTTGTGCTGTGTGCCTTCATGTCATTTCTCACTTGATGGTGACTCTGTGGCAGGGATGCCCAGGAAGTCGATTGCGATCGAGATCGACGAGTAGATTGCAAGTCAAAATCAAGGTGATCACAGGCGAATGGGGCTTTTTGCCGTGTGTGCGTGGCACACCCTGCGCACGGCACACCCTGGGCGCGGCGCACCCTGCATGCAGCGCTCCTTCTGTCTGCGGCAGGCCCGGATTACCCATAAGGCCACCCGAGGCCATGGCCTCGGGGGGGGGCGGCATTTCTGGGCCTGAAGGAAAGGGTTAAGGAAGGAGTGGCGCCCGCCCGCGCGAGGGACAACAAGGAGCCGGAGGGAAGTCCCGCCGGCCCTAGGGTGATTGACGCGGCTTCCCCCGCCGCTGCCCCGCTCACGTGAAGGGAGGAGGGGTGCCGGTGCAAGCCTTCAGGCAGCGCTCCCCCGGAGGGTGCTTGCCGATGTGAGCGGGCGGCAGCGGGTGAAGCCGCATGAGTCGCCCTAGGTGCGGGACTTCCGATGGCGCCTTGTCAGTCACGCTGGCAGCGGCTCCGCCCCTCCTCCAGTGAAAAGAGGGGGCGGAACTGGTGTGACGGACAAGGCGCCGCTGGAAGTCCCGCCCCTAGGGTGACTCACCCGGCAGCCGCCGCCGCCCCGCTCGCCCGTGCCCCAAACACGAGCGCGACAGCGGCGGGGGAAGCCGCGTGAGTCGCCCTAGGGGCGGGACTTCCAGCGGCGCCTTCTCCCCTCATGCCAGTTCCGCCCCCTCCCTTCACTGAAGGGAGGAGGGGCGGAGCCGCTGCCGGCGTGACGGACAAGGCGCCGCTGGAAGTCCCGCTCCTAGGGCGACTCATGCGGCTTCACCCGCTGCCGCCCCGCTCGTAGTTGGGGCATCGGCATGCGGGCGGCGGCGGGGGAAGCCACGTGAGTCTCCCTAGGGGCGGGACTTCTAGCGCCGCCTTGTCCGTCACGCCAGACCCGCCCCCCGCAAGAGGCCCCGCCCCAGCTGGCGACATTTAGACAGGGGGGCCTTGGGCGGCACAGTCCGCTAATCTGGGCCTGGCCTGCGGGGCATTGCGGGAACCCCCCGCGCCGCCTCTTTCCGCCCACGTGTCACCTCTTTCCGCCCGCAGGGCATTACGGGAACGAGGGAGTGAGGCTAAATCATTCCCGCAATGCCCTGCGGGTGGGAGAAGCACCACGTGGGCTGAAGGCTCCTGCTACCCATGCGCCGCCTCTTTCCGCCCGCGGGGCATTGCTCGCAGGCGGAAAGAGGTGGTGCGCGGGCGGCAGGAGCCTTCCACCCACATGGCGCTTCTTCCGCCCGTGAGGCATTGCGGGATTGAGGGAGCCTCGCGCGCCCTCGTTCCCGCAATGCCGCACGGGCGGCAGGAACGCGAAGGTAGATCTTTTTGACTTGGTTATTTAAAAAGTAGCTCGTATGCTGAAAAAGTGTGGGCACCCCTGCTCTATGGCAAGACCATACTGTATATGTGTTGTTCCGCCATGTTCTCCATTTGGGATGGCCAACTGGGCCAACCCATCTATAAGCTGGACCACCACCATTTTCACCTGGGATGGTCAACTGGACAAGACCATACAGGAGCTGGCCTGCCACTTTCTGCATTTGGGTTGGGGAAATCCATACGTTTCTTCTACATCTGAGTTGCACAAGTCCATACATGAATTGGCCCACCCCCACTTTCTCCAGCTGTTTTGGGCAAGCGCATGAATGAGTGGGCACAAAACCTTATTAGGTCAACTGGGCAAGTCCATTCATGAACCCTTCTCCACTTGGGCAAGTGCATAAATTAATGAGCCCACCACTCCACTTGGTCAACTGGGCAAGTCCATTCATGAATTGGCCTACCATCTTCTCAACCTGGTTTGGGCAAGTCCCTGTATGAGCTGGCCCATCGTCTTCTCCATATGGGTTGGTCGACTGCAAGTCCATGCATGGGATGGTACACCACCATCTTCCCCTGGGATGGTTGACTGGGCAAGTCCATTCATGAATTAGCCTACCATCTTCTCCATCTGGTTTGGGCAAGTCCCTGAATGATCTGGCCCATCACCTTCTCCATATGGGTTGGTCAACTGAATGGGATGGTACTCCACCATCTTCCTCTGGGATGGTTGACTGGGCAGGTCCATTCATAAATTGGCCTACCATCTTCTCCATCTGGTTTGGGCAAGTCCCTGTATGATCTGGCCCATCACCTTCTCCATATGGGTTGGTCAACTGAATGGGATGGTACTCCACCATCTTCCTCTGGGATGGTTGACTGGGCAAGTCCATTCATGACTTGGCCCTCTACCTTCTCCAACCGAGTGCAAGTGCAAGTGGGCAAGTCCATAAACGAGTTGCCCCAAAACCTTCTCTATGGTAAATCCATGGCCTCCAAGGTAGATTGTTGGCTGAGCCCAAGTGTTTCCATGTCTCTTCCTCTGCAGGGCAAAGCGGGGCCGGAAACAACTGGGCCAAGGGCCACTACACTGAGGGGGCCGAGCTGGTGGACTCCGTCCTGGATGTGGTGCGGAAGGAGTGTGAGAACTGCGACTGCCTGCAGGGCTTCCAGCTGACCCACTCACTGGGGGGCGGCACGGGGTCCGGCATGGGCACCCTCTTGATCAGCAAGGTCCGCGAGGAATACCCTGACCGGATCATGAACACTTTCAGCGTGGTGCCTTCGCCCAAGGTCTCCGACACAGTGGTGGAGCCTTACAACGCCACCCTCTCCATCCACCAGCTGGTGGAGAACACTGACGAAACCTACTGCATTGACAATGAAGCCCTCTACGACATCTGCTTCCGGACCCTCAAGCTGGCCACCCCAACCTACGGCGACCTCAACCACCTGGTCTCAGCCACTATGAGCGGCGTCACCACCTCCTTGCGCTTCCCCGGGCAGCTCAACGCTGACCTGCGCAAGCTGGCTGTCAACATGGTGCCCTTCCCGCGCCTCCACTTCTTCATGCCGGGCTTTGCGCCGCTGACCGCCCGAGGCAGCCAGCAGTACCGCGCGCTGACCGTGCCAGAACTGACCCAACAGATGTTCGATGCCAAGAACATGATGGCGGCTTGCGACCCCCGCCATGGACGCTACCTGACGGTGGCTACCGTCTTCCGTGGCCGCATGTCCATGAAGGAGGTGGACGAGCAGATGCTGGCCATCCAGAGCAAGAACAGCAGCTACTTCGTAGAGTGGATCCCCAACAACGTGAAGGTGGCTGTCTGCGACATTCCTCCCCGGGGGCTCAAGATGTCTTCCACCTTCATCGGCAACAGCACCGCCATCCAGGAGCTCTTCAAGCGCATCTCGGAGCAGTTCACAGCCATGTTCCGGCGCAAGGCCTTCCTCCATTGGTACACCGGTGAAGGCATGGACGAGATGGAGTTCACCGAAGCCGAGAGCAACATGAATGACCTGGTCTCCGAATACCAGCAGTACCAGGACGCCACAGCCGAGGAGGAGGGCGAGATGTATGAAGATGACGAGGAGGAGTCCGAGGCCCAGGGGGCCAAGTGACGCCCTCTCCGCCATTCGCGGTGGATGATGGGAGATGGGGCTCGGCTCCTCCTGGTTGAGACCGCAGCCCCGGTGCCGTCCATCTCTCGCTCTTCGTTTTGCTGAGTTTCGTAGGCAACCGGCTTCTAGTTGCTTCTGACCCATGGGTTCCCAAACATCAAAGTTCAGTTTCTTCTAAACCATCATCCCCGCCACCCTCCCTGGAACCGTACAGTGGGGAGGAAGTAAGGATAGGATTGTCACCCGTTCCCGATTGAAAACATGACTGGGTTTTGCATTCAGCCCCAAAAGAGGCGGTGCATTTGCAGCACGCATTTATCCGTAAGCGCATCATCTGAGTGTAAAATAGTACACGAACCTTTAGATTCAATACCTGGGCGCACCCCATTAAACAGCCACAGGTTCAAGGGCGCAGCCACACTTGAATTAATGCGCTTTGGCACCACTTTAAGTGCCTTGGCTCAATGCTATGGAATCCACCGTGTTGACGTTTTACAGGGTCCTTAGCTTTCTTTGCCAAAGAGTGCAGGCTCCTCCCCGAGCTACCGCTCCCAGGATCCCATAGCATTGAACATGGTGGTTTGAATTGGTGCCAAACTGCATTAATTCAACAGTGTAGAGACCGCGCCAAGTCCAAATTATCCTGAAAAGTTGAATTTTCCAGCACCGGGCTGCTGCTTCCAAAAATCCTTTGATCATTGCTTGGCGTGTTTCCATATAACAGAAACCTAGCTCCCGAAGGGGGTGCCCGGTGCTGTGGAATCCAGGGATTTGTAGTTTGGTGAGGCTCCAACCCTCTTTGGCAAGGAAGACTAAAGCCCTTGAAAAAACCACAACTCCCATGGTTCCATAGCATGGAGCATGGAACCCATCCGATTCCTAAAGCTCCCATTTCGAATCCCTCCCTTGAACTTGAGCTGATAGATTAGCCCTGGGCAAACTTCGGCCCTCCAGGTGTTTTGGACTCCAACTTCCACAATTCCTAACAGCCGGTAGGCTGTTAGGAATTGTGGAAGTTGGAGTCCAAAACACCTGGAGGGCCGAAGTTTGCCCAGGCCTGTGATAGATCCTCGTACTTTTTGCACCGACTCTTATCTACACATTTATGGCGTCGTTTGGTTTTGCAGGACATCGAACGGGTTCCTTATAATAATAATAATAATAAACCCTCCTGGACATTGAGAAAAGGACTGGTTTGGATCCACTTTGGTGAAAATCATGGAATTGGGCTGTTCTCTCGTGCTCATGACAATGCTCCTTCCCTTTCTTGCCACTGTACGCTTTTGAGCGCATCTTGAAGACGGACTTTGATAACTTTTGAGGGCCCTGGTTTTCATTTTTTACTGGTCTGTGTCTCTTTTTATGTTTTGGAATATTTAATAAATCTATTGCTGTCCAGCATTGAGGCTCCTCCATTTCTGGGAAAAATTGGGGACGGGGGGCAAAGGGAAGGAATACAAAATATTCAGAATTAATCCAATTATGGCATATTCCAATAATGCAGCGTTTCTAAACATGGGGGGTGGGGTAGCGAGAGGGTGTCATCTGAAAACAGTATTTTCTGTTGGTCATGGGGGTTCAGTGTTGGAAGTTTGGCCCAATTCTATCGTTGGTGGGGTTCATAATTTTATTTTATTTTATTTACATAATTTATATTCCTCCCTTCTCACCCCGCAGGGGACTCAGGGCACATATGCACATATACAGGCAAACATTCAATGCCATAGACATACAACATATATAGACAGACAACAAGCTACACAATTGGTCGAGAGCTCACCCCGACCCGGGCAGGCCTCGAACTCATGACCTTCTGGTCATTAGAGATCTTATGCATCTGACTCCCAGCCAGCTGTGCCACATTCCCGGTGCACTTTGAATGTAGATGAACTATAAATCCCAGCAACTACAACTTTCAAATGTCAAGGTCCATTTTCCACAAGCTAAACCAATGTTCACATTTGGCCATATTGATTATTCGTGCCAAGTTTGGTCCAGATACATCATTCTTTGAGTCCACAGTGCTTCCTGGATGTAGGTGAACTACAACTCCAAAACTCAAGGTCATTGCCCACCAAACCCTTCCAGTATTTTCTGTTTGTTGTCGGAGATCTGTGTGCCAAGTTTGGTTCAATTCCATTGTTGGTGGAGTTCAGAATGCTCTTTGAATGTAGGTGAACTATAAATCCCAGCAACTACAACTCCCAAATGTCAAGGTCCATTTTCCACAAGCTAAACCAGTGTTCACATTTGGCCATATTGATTATTCGTGCCAAGTTTGGTCCAGATACATCATTGTTTGAGTCCACGGTGCTTCCTGGATGTAGGTGAACTACAACTCCAAAACTCAAGGTCATTGCCCACCAAACCCTTCCAGTATTTTCTGTTCGTTGTGGGAGTTCTGTGTGCCAAGTTTGGTTCAATTCCATTGTTGGTGGAGTTCAGAATGCTCTTTGATTGTAGGTGAACTATAAATCCCAGCAACTACAACTCCCAAATGTCAAGGTCCATTTTCGACAAGCTAAACCAGTGTCCACATTTGGCCATATTGATTATTCGTGCCAAGTTTGGTCCAGATACATCATTATTCTCCCAAATGACAAAGCCAATCCCCCTCAACCCACCAGTATTCAAATTTGGCCGAATTTGGTATTTGTACCAAATTTGATCCAGTGATTGGAAATACATCCTGCATATTGGATATTTACATTGCAATTCATAACAATAGCAAAGTAACAGTTATGAAGTAGCAATTAAAATAATGTTATGGTTGGGGGGTCACCACAACATGAGGAACTGGATTATGGGGTTGTGGCATTAGGAAGGTTGAGAAACACTGGTGTATTATTATTATTTATTATATTATAATAATAATTATATTATTATTATATAATTACTTATATTATTACTATAATAATAATATAATTACTATTATATTATTATATTATTACTATTTATTTATATTATTACTATTAGGATCATTGAAATGCATACATTAGAAATTATAGAACAAAGATCAAAACAATGCTCATGAAATGTAAATATGGGAGCTCGTTATCAATTGAGGTGGTCCATTCGCTCTGGGTTTTAGTCCGAATTCTGGCAGATTATCAAGACAATCTGCCTAGGGACATTCTAGGTATTTATTCAACTATCCATTTTGGTATTTATATCCCACTTTACATCTGAAAAACTCAAGAGTTCCAAAAAAAGAGAAAGAAACTCAATTTAATGAAGAACTATGTTGTTTAATAGACTCGAAATAGATATTAAACGGGCCCAAGTGCCTCGAGACGCTCTTATTTGGAATATGATTAGACCAAAGCGCCTGAGGATACTTTCAATATTTATATCCCACCCAAGGTAGAATGCAAGAAAATCAGTTTAACAAAGAATACTATTGCTTAACAGGCTCAAAATGGGTATTACGTGATTCATCATGGCAGTGTTTCCCAATCAGTATACCGCAGCACACTGGTGTGCCGTGAGTAGTCATCAGGTGTGCCGTAGGAAATTGGCACTCTTCCCCCTCCTAAGCGAACCTGGGAGCATCGGGAGGCTGAAGCATTCACAGGTTTCCAAGAAACAAATTGAGCCTCTCCGCTTGGAAATGTTTTTTTTTTAACTACTTTGGTGGAGAACAAGCCTTATGAGGAGCGGCTTGAAGAGCTGGGCATGTTTAGCCTGAAGAAGAGAAGGCTGAGAGAAGACATGATAGCCATGCATAAGTATGTGAGAGGAAGTCATATCTATGTTGTGTTCATCGAAACAGGCCCAGGTTTCACACTGAGTGTATAAATACATTGAAAAACATCTATTATATAAATGGGTTCACGTCATGTGATGTATACCTCAAACAAAGAAACCATACAACGCAGAAACACAATACTTGCCAACAGAAATAGGCCTCAAGCAAGGTACGTTTGTAGCAAAGAAACTTTCCCCCCCAAAACCTAAAAGGCCCCCAAAACGACGAGTAAAAATAAAACTACATTTACCAGCATCCTCCGGGGCAGCCAAAGACTCACCCAGCCTCTACATTCTGAACAACATGATTGGCTGCCAATAAGGGCGGATTTGCATAACTGCTGCACTGGCCAGCCAACCTGAAAATTCCGATCCTAGCCCTCACTTACTGGGAAGCTGTTTACGCTCTGAATTGACAGTAAGGCTTCATTAACTTGATTCTCCCGACTAGGCCTCAGCTCATTGGACATTGTGTATGGCCTGAATTGACAGTAAGGCTTCATTAACTTGCTGTTCCTAACTAGGCCTCAGCTCTTGGGACATTGTGTATGGCCTGAATTTACAGTAACCTACCTTGGCACACAGAGCCCCGACCATGCATGATGGGACTTGAAGTACCACCATGGAAAACGGGATTTGTAGTACTTCAAAACCCATCATTCCCCACAGACCACTGTGGCCCAGAACCAAGACCAATACAGACCCAACTTGGCACACCATGCCCCCCCATGACCCACACTCCATCCAACTGCAGTTTAGAGGAGGGCACACCGTGGATGATTGGACTTTCTCGCATCTCTAAAAGGGCACAGCAACGCGTGCCGGGTACAGCTAGTATTAACTATATGTATTACTGTGTTAGAGTGTCATTTTGTGACATTTTGGTTGGCGGTGTGCCCCAGGATTTTGCTAATGTAAAAAATGTGCCGCGGCTCAAAAAGGTTGAAAAACACGGCATCATGGGATAATTTCTAATTCAAATGTACTGGAAAGCCCATGGCTGCTTCCAGAAACTCTGGTTGCCCATGAAACACAATGTTTTCATCTGAACCCTTCGAACTGCAATACCACAACATTGGAAGCCTGCAAACATTGCTTACGATATCCGCAGACAAACTACAACTCCCATGATTTAACAGCACCTGGGCCATAGCCAAACTAAAACTCCCAGAATTTCATAGTACTGAGCCATGGCCAAACTGCAAATGTAGAGTGGCTGTGGATAGAGAGGTCCAATCCATTGTGGGTTGCCTGGTGAGAAAAGAAGCCAGTATTCCCGAATAAATCTCACCAAGTTGAAGAGAAAGCCACCAAGGTTTTGTTCCATTCCAGCTGGAAAGGATGACGATTGCAGTAGCCTGCCAACAAAATCGACATCACCCCCTGGGCAGAGAAATACAAAATATATAGCCTTCAGATTCAAAAGTTCCCATGCCCACTCCCCTGAGCTGGCTTTGTTATGATTGGCTGTGACATCGGCAAGCCAGGAGGAGACCCAAGGAGGGCTCTGGTCCTGATTTTGGCCGCCCAGACAGGGCCGGATCTTACATTACGCAAACTACTCGCCTGCATAGGGCGCAGTGCCGTCCTTTGGCATTCCGCCATGTAAGCGGCCGCGTAGGGTGACGGGTCCTGGGCGGGGCGTCGCCGCCTGCGAGGGGCGGCGCCACGCTGGCCACCCCTCCGCCCCGCGCCTCCTGCCTGGGAGCCAGTGCTCCCCGCCCGGTGGCGCAGCCGGTGATGCAGCGGGCGGCGTGGCGGCGCAGGCGCCGCACCGGACGTCACTGCGCATGCGCAGGTGTGCGTGATGTCGCTGCGCAGCTGCGTGTGACATCACCGTGCATGCGCAGGCGTGCGTGACATCGCCGTGCAGCTGCGCGTGATGTCACTGCGCATGCGCAGGTGTGCGTGATGTCGCTGTGCAGCTGCGTGTGACATCACAGCGCATGCGCAGGCGTGCGTCATGCACGCATGCGCATGCATGGTGATGTCGCCGCGCGGGCTGCTGCGTCCAGCAGCCATGGGTGGGCGCAGAAATAAGGCTCGCCTATCCCCCCAGGAGAGGTGAGACCGCCCCTGATAGGGCGCCACATGTTCAGGGACGCATCCGGCTGCCAGATTCCGCGCATGCGCATTTGGTGCTGCGCAAGCAGGCCGAAGTCTGCGCATGCACATTTGGTGCGGCGCAAGCAGGCCGAAGACACAACTCACCTCTGGCTGCCAAACCCTCCTCCGCTCCGGGGCGACCTCCCTCGTGTAAGCTGAGTTGTGTGTGCGTCTCTCGGCTTTCGGGTCCTCTCGCGCCACAGCAAATGTTTGGGGGGTGGGGGCGCCAAAATACTGTTCGCTTACCATTTAAAATTACCTTAGTCCAGCCCTGTGCAGGGGCGGATTTAATGGTAAGCAAAGTAAGCGGCCGCTTAGGGCGCCACATGGTCAAGGGCGCATCCGGCTGCCAGGCACATGTGCCTTTGCTGCTGTGCAACTCCAGCTAGCCAGAGACGAGAGTCGCGCCCTCCACGAGGCCGAAAGGAGAACTTTTTGCAGCCGGGCGGAGCCTCCCACCCCCGGCTGCACTGGGTACCTCCTTTTCGGCCTTGTGTAGGGCGCGAGTCTCTTCTCCATCCAGCTGGAGTCACGCGCACCAATGGCGTATGTGTGGGCGCGCATGCATGGAACCAGCTGGTTCTGTGCATGCGCACCCTCCACGAGGCTGGAAACTGAGGAGGAGGGTTTGGTGGCCGGAGGCGGAGCCTCCCCGGCCGCCAAACCCTCCTCAGTTTCCAGCTTTGTGGAGGGTGCGCATGCGTGGAACTAGCTGGCTCCACGCATGTGCACCCTCCATGAGGCCGGAAACTGATGATGGTTTGGTGGCCGGAGGTGGAGCCTCTGCCCCCCCCCCTCTGGCGCCAAACCCTTTTCAGTTTCCAGCCTTGTGGAGGGTGCGCATGTGCAGAACTAGCTGGCTCCACACATGTGTACACTCCACGAAGCCGGAAACTGAGGAGGAGGGTTTTGGCGGCCGGAGACAGAGCCTCTCCCCCCACCCCCGGCCACCAAACCCTCCTCAGGGTGCGCATGCGTGGAACTAGCTGGCTCTGCGCATGTGCGCCCTCCACGAGGCCGGAGAGCAAGGCAGCACCAAAATAATGTTCACTTACCATTTTGAATTATCTTAGTCCGGCCCTGATCCAAAGTGTCCATAGACCCCATCATTCCGGATGGCCTGGCTATTAGCCGAGGTCCGGTCAGGCAGAGCCATTGACTTCTTGTCCATGCAAATGGGCTTGGTGAAATCCTTTGTTAGGGGATTCCTGACCCAAGGAGTTTGGAAACCCCAAGAGCCATGGGTTGCTGGTTCGTGAAAACGTTGCTTTCCTTCATATTTTCTTATATAGACATATATACACACATATAGGGAATGAGGAATGGGACAAGGGAGTATACACAGAGTTCGTAGGAAAAGGAGGAATCATGGAAGTCCAAGGAGCACTGAGTAGTCGGAGTCCATTCATAAAAACAGGAGGCGAGATAGGGGATTATGGGATCAATTGAATTCCCTGATTTTGAACTATCTTTTACAGAGCCCTGGAAAGGGGGGGGGGGAGGTGGTCGTCTCCGCTCACAACAGCATTTGAGCCATTGCCAAACTACAACTCCCGGAGTTTCATAACACTGAATCATAGCCAAACTACATCTCCCTGGATTCCATAGCATTGAATCATAACCAAACTACAATTCCCCCAGATTCCATAGCATTAAGCCGTAGCCAAGCTTCAACTCGCGGTTTCATAGCACTGAGCCATGGCCAAACTACAAGTCCCAGGGTTTCACAACATTTGAACCATGGCCAAACTACAAATCCCAAAATTTTCTAGCACTGAGCCGTTGCCAAATTATAACTCCCAGAATTTTCAAGCACTGCCATTGCCAAACTAGAATTTTCTAGCACTGAGCCATTGCCAAACTACAACTCCCAGAATTTTCTAGCACTGAGCCGTTGCCAAACTACAACTCCCAGAATTTTCTAGCACTGAGCCATTGCCAAACTACAACTCTCAGAGTTTCACAGCACTGAGTCATCATAGCCAAACTGTAACTCCCATGATTTCCTAGCACTGAGTTGTAGCCAAACTACAACTCCCAGTTTCACAACATTTGAACCATGGCCAAACTACAACTCCCAGAATTTTCTAAGCACTGAGCCATTGCCAAACTACAACTCTCAGAGTTTCACAGCACTGAGTCATCATAGCCAAACTGTAACTCCCATGATTTCCTAGCACTGAGTTGTAGCCAAACTACAACTCCCAGTTTCACAACATTTGAACTATGGCCAAACTACAACTCCCAGTTTCACAACATTTGAACCATGGCCAAACTACAACTCCCAGAATTTTCTAAGCACTGAGCCATTGCCAAACTACAACTCCCAGAGTTTCACAGCACTGAGTCATCATAGCCAAACTGTAACTCCCATGATTTCCTAGCACTGAGCTGTAGCCAAACTACAACTCCCAGAATTTCCTAGCACTGAGCCGTTGCCAAACTACAACTCCCAGAATTTTCTAGCACTGAGCCGTTGCCAAACTACAACTCCCAGAATTTTCTAGCACTGAGCCGTTGCCAAACTACAACTCCCAGAGTTTCACAGCCCTGAGCCATCATAGCCAAACTGTAACTCCCATGATTTCCTAGCACTGAGCTGTAGCCAAACTACAACTCCCAGTTTCACAACATTTGAACCATGGGCAAACTACAACTCCCAGAATTTTCTAGCATTGAGCCATTGCCAAACTACAACTCCCAGAGTTTCACAGCCCTGAGCCATCATAGCCAAACTGTAACTCCCATGATTTCCTAGCACTGAGCTGTAGCCAAACTACAACTCCCAGTTTCACAACATTTGAACCATGGGCAAACTACAACTCCCAGAATTTTCTAGCATTGAGCCGTTGCCAAACTACAACTCCCAGAGTTTCACAGCCCTGAGCCATCATAGCCAAACTGTAACTCCCATGATTTCCTAGCACTGAGCTGTAGCCAAACTACAACTCCCAGTTTCACAACATTTGAACTATGGCCAAACTACAACTCCCAGTTTCACAACATTTGAACCATGGGCAAACTACAACTCCCAGAATTTCCTAGCACTGAGCCGTTGCCAAACTACAACTCCCAGAATTTCCTAGCACTGAGCCGTTGCCAAACTACAACTCCCAGAATTTCCTAGCACTGAGCCGTTGCCAAACTACAACTCCCTCCCAGAATTTCAGAATTTTCTAGCACTGAGCCGTTGCCAAACTACAACTCCCAGAATTTCCTAGCACTGAGCCATTGCCAAACTACAACTCCCAGAGTTTCACAGCCCTGAGCCATCATAGCCAAACTGTAACTCCCATGATTTCCTGGCACTGAGCTGTAGCCAAACTACAACTCCCATCATGACTCCATATACTAGCATTGGAGCCACAGCGGTTCAAGTGAGGTCAACCCGCATTCATCCTGACAGTCCCATTGTTTTCCCTTGCCTCGGGCGCCTCTAGCGGCGGCCCGGGGCGTTGCAGGCGACCCGTTGCGGATGGGCGAGCTCTCCTTGCTGCAGTTCCTCCGGCAGGCCGCTTGGGGGCTACAGAGGCGCGGGCGTGGCGACTCAGAAGCCTCTTCCGGTTCCGGTGGAAGAGGGAGAGAGCAGAGTGGAGGATGTAGCTCCAGGGGAAGCGGCCCGGCTAGGCCTCGACCCCCCTCCTCCATGGGCCAGCAGGTACTACCATTAGTCTTATCACTCTGGGCCTTTGTCAGGAGGGCTTGGGGGATGTTTCCTTGCCCTGGGGAAGGGAGCTGGGCTGGGTGGCCTTCAGGCAGCATTTCTCAACCTGGGGGTCGGGACCCCTGGGGAGGGGGGTCGCCAGGGGGTGCCAGGGGGGTCGCTGAAGACCACCAGGAAATACAGTATTTTTTAGTTTGTCGTGTGTGGGAAATTTGACACCAATTCTATCGAGTTCAGAATGCTCCTTGATGGTGAACTATAAATCCCAGCAACTACAACTCCTAAATGACAAAATCACCCCCCCCCCCAATCCCCTGCAGCGCCTCACATCCTGCTTTGCAACGGCTGCAGAGCTGTTTGGGCTGGAAGTCAGGCTGAAGAAAATGGAAGTCCTCTACCAGCCCGCACCACAGGAAGAACACCATCCCCTCCACGTCGGCATAGGCACACCTGTGCTTAAGCGCACTGGCTACCAATCAAGTACCGAATTGTCTTCAAGGTGCCGGTCTTGACCTTTAAGACCTTACATGGTCTATTTATTTACTTTATTTATATTCCGCTCTTCTCATCCCGAAGGGGACTCAGAGCGGATTACAGGTACACATACTTAGCAGACAATCCCTGCCGTTTCCACATACACACACATAGACGAACAGAGGCAAACTCTGGCCACCAGGTGGAGCTGACGCACTCCTTATCTCTCAGCGTTCCCAGTGGTAACACTAATAGTACACTTTATTTATATTCCGCTCTTCTCACTCAGAGCGGATTACAGGTATGCATACTTAACAGACAATCCCTGCCGTTTCCACAATATACACATATAGACGAACAGAGGCAAACTCTGGCCACCAGGTGGAGCTGACGCACTCCTTATCTCTCAGCGTTCCCAGTGGTAACACTAATAGTACACTTTATTTATATTCCACTCTTCTCACTCAGAGCGGATTACAGGTACACATACTTAGCAGACAATCCCTGCCGTTTCCACATACACACATATAGACGAACAGAGGCAAACTCTGGCCACCAGGGGAGCTGACGCACTCCTCATCTCTCAGCGTTCCCAGCGTCCCTTGTTCTTCCTTCCGCTTTCCTCAGCGTTCCTGGAGTTCTTTAATGACCTCATAATTCAGTCAAAATTTGCCTCCCCACTTGATATGGTACCTTTATCTCCTACTTGACAGAAGCAACTGTCTTTTGGGCTGCAAAGGTCGACAGCAGGCTACACTTAAAGGTCGAGCACCCACCTCGACCCAGGCAGGCCTCGAACTCATGACCTACTGGTCAGAGAGATCTTATGCAGCTGACACATTCCCGGTGCTAGGGCCAGTTTACCTGAGGGACCGCCTCACCCCGTATGTTCCCCCGAGATCACTGCGCTCGGAAGAGCGAAACCTATTAACTGTACCATCAACTCGCTCCTGCCATCTGTCTACCACCAGGCAACGAGCTTTCTCAGTTGCTGCCCCGACATTATGGAATACATTGCCGGATGATGTCCGCGCCATTGCTGAGCTCATTCCATTCCGGAGGGCATGCAAAACCACCTTATTTAGGCTTGCCTTTAACTGAAGTTCCCGGATATTGTAACCTGTCCATTGCTTATTGTTTATGGCATTTTATGTAATTTTATCTACTACTCCTTGTTTTATTGTTATTGTTGTATATTGCAGTGTTTCCCAACCTTTTTTGAGCCGCGGCACATTTTTTACATTTGCAAAATCCTGGGGCACACCACCAACCAAAATGACACTCTAACACAGTAGTACATATAGTTAATATGTTTTAAAAGTGTATTTATACACTCAGTGTGAAAACGTGGGCCTGTTTCAATGAACTCAACATAGATATCCTGGCAGGAATGGCAGAAAGGCACAAACTTCCCACACAAAACTTCCATACCAAGAGAAAACGCTATAAGAGTTTGGTGGGCATTGACCTTGGTTTTTGGAGTTGTAGTTCACCTATATCCAGAGAGCACTGTGGACTCAAACAATGTTGGATCAGGACCAAACTTGGCATGAATACTCAAAATGCCCAAATATGAACGCAGATGGAGTTCAGGGGAAATAGACCTTGACATTTGGGAGTTGTAGTTGCTGGGATTTATAGTTCCCCTACAATCAAAGTGCATTCTGAACCCCACCAATGATAGAACTGGGTCAAACTTCCCACACAGAACCCCCAGGAGGCAAGAGGAGGTCTCTACTTGGGGAAAGGGAGACGGACCTTCCCAATGCATGGAGAGGGAGAGACCAAGTAGACAACGGGTGGGGGTGTGTATTTGTAATTTTGTGCCTTTATCGAGGTAGGTTTCTTAGGGTTTTTATACTTCAACACACTAGACTCTCTCCCAGGGGAGGTTCCAACCTGATGGTTGCTCACGGCACACTGGTTGGGAAACACTGGTATATTGTGTGTTTGGTTCGGCTGTATGTGAACCGCCCCGAGCCTGCCGGAAGGAGCGGTATATAAAATCGAATAAATAAATAAATAAACAAGTCGATTCAGCAGTTCACCTACCTAGGAAGCATCATCACTTCAGACGCCAAGATTGATAACGAGATAGATCACAGATTAGCAAGCATTCGATTAGTGGACAGCGGCAATTGGAAAGAAAACTTAGGATATCTGTGATATTGGATTTACCTTGACTTGGACTTGGTTTTAATTGGCATGTTTAATTTATCGTTTACTAAATTTGTATAATGTTTTTAAAAATGTTTTTACTGTTTTAAATGTAATTTCTGATTGTTTGTATGCTGATAGCATCATATGATGCTTGTGTGAGGCTGCCCTGAGTCCCCCTTCGGGGGGAGAAGGGCAGGGTAGAAATGCAGTTTGTGGTGAGGCAGTGGTGAAACAGGGCCGTGATGTCTTCTGGGATATTCTGGTTGATTCTTGCTATTGTTGTCAGTATTGTTCTCCTCAAGGAGAGCTTGCATCATCACCATCATAATTATGCAGTCTCCGTACATAGGATAAATTAACAGGTCCATATCATATACTTTTTAAAATGAAATACGTACTAACACAAAGTCTACAAACAAGGCAAAAAAACAAGAATATCAATCATAAAACAAAATACATAAACAATATTGATATATTTCCTTAATATAACATAATTACACACAAATCTATAGTACAATGACAACCATAACAACACACACACACACACACACATACGTGTGTGTGTGTGTGTGTATTTGTTGTTTTGGCATTCTCATAAAGGAGAGGTGGGTAACGTATTTTTAAACACATTATGATTACTATTATTAGATTGGATTACTGCAATGCGCTGTACGTGGGGCTACCCTTGAAGACGGCCTGGAAACTATAACTTGTTTCACGTTCAGCAGCCAGATTAATAACAAGGGTGAATTACAGGGAGCGGTCAACCCTTTGTTTAAGGAGCTCCATTGGCTGCCATTTACATTCCGGTCCCAATTCAAGGTACAGGTCACCTACAAAGCCCTAAACGGTTTGGGACCCGGCTACCTTTGTGACCGTATCTCCCTCCATGAACCTGCCCAATCCCTTCGATCCTCGGGGGAGGCTTTACTTTCACCTCGGGGGTAGAGAAGAGCGGGGTAGAAATGTTGGAAATAATAATAACATACAGTACATAGGATAAATTAGCAAATGCATATCATACTTTTATATTATAGTCATAGAATCATAGAGTTGGAAGAGACCTCGTGGGCCATCCAGCCTCTGTTTCAAAGCCTCTAAAGAAGGAGCCTCCACCAAACTCTGTGGCAGAGGCAGAGTTCCATTGCTTGAACACCTCTCACAGTGAGGAGGTTCTTCCTCATATTCAGGTGGAATCTCCTTTCCTGTAGTTTGGCGCCATTGATACATTGCATCCTAGTCTCCAGGGCAGAAGAAAACAAGCCTGCTCCCTCCTTCCTATGACTTCCCCTCACATTTACACATGGCCATCCTGTCTCCTCTCAGTCTTCTCTTCTGCAGGCTAAACATGTCCAGCTCTTTAAGCCGCTCCTCATAGGGCTTGTTGTCCAGACCCTTGATCATTTTAGTCACTCCTCTGGACACATTCCAGCTTGTCAACATTTTAGTTGCAGTGCTCAGAATTGGACCTAGTATTCCAAGTGTGACAGAATATTCTTGTTGTTATTGTTATTTTCTTTGATGACAGCTGGGTAATTATCATCATTATTAATGTTATTATTACTAGTATACAGAGTGTTCCAAAATCTCCATAGATAGGAAAAATTAACAAACTCATATTTTATACTATAGTTTTATTTATTGATGTATTTACTGCCTTTTTATCCCCCACTATCTCAACCCCAAAGGGGACTCAGAGCGGCTTCCAAATTGGCAATAATTCAATGCCACAGTAACATAAAACAAAAAAACCAATATACATTGAGCATTAACATCACAGAAACTATAAAACACTAACATATAAATACAGTAAATAAGCTGTTAAAACATTGCACATAGACCCAAAATCATAATCCAGAAGCCATTTGTTGTTTACAGTGTTAGTTGTTGTTATTTACATTATTCTCAAGGAGAGGTGGGTAATATTTAATATATTATTGTTATTGCTACTACTATTACTAGTGTACAGACTGTCCCATAAATCTCTATGCATCAGAAAAATCAACAAACTCATACTCAGATTATATTTTTTCTTGTTTATGACATTATGGCTCTTCACAAGGGTTAGGGTTGTTGTTGACATTGTTTTCCTCTTAGAGAGGAACACATTCTTTTTTAAAAATCATTATTTTTATTATTATCACTACTGTTATATTATTGTTACTGCTGCTGCTGGTATACAGAATGTTCCAGAGATCTCCATACACAGAAAAAAATAACAAACTCATATGATATTTTATATTTGTAATATTTTTGTGTGTCAAAAGAGGTGGCCAATACGTAGAGAATATTTTTAAATACTTTGTAAATAAAGCGGCCATGGGCAAACTTTCACCCTTGCAGGTTTTTTGGACGTCAACTCCCACAATTCCTAACAGCCAGTAAGGTGTTAGGAATTGTGGGACTTGAAGTCCAAAACACTTGGAAGGCCAAAGTTTACCTATGGCTGAAATAAAGGTTTATTTAGCTACAATTTCTCATTTCCCCTGTGAATGGTGACTCTGGGGACATATGGCATTATTGCAACTGTACCTTGTGGTTAACATGGCAGTTGAAGTGGGGTCAAACTGCATTCATTCCACAGTGTAGATGCCCCATTTGCCCTTGACTGGTGGCCATTCCTATGACATTCCTGGCAGTGACTTCATCATGCAGGAAGGAATGATGTGCCTGGCTGTAAGGAGCTATTATGTGACTGACTGGAGCAGCAGAACCGGCTTTTCTATCATCTGGGGCATAAACAAGCTCTGAGGAGAAGGAAGAACATGTCCACTCGAAGGCTAAGGACCCCTTTGTTGAGGCTTTCAGTTTGGTGGCAGTTGCTGAGCCCATCTGAAGTAGGTGAGCCTCAACTGGGCCCTAAGGAGCGCCTCTCACTTTGGCCTCTGTGTGCGTCCCACAGGTCGGACTGCTATGGAATATGAGGGGAAGCTGGCCCGCTTCCGACAGGGACACCTCAACCCCTTTGACAAGGCCCCCATGCAGGCCCCACCTGACCCCAGGACAACCAGCAGCGAAGCCGAGTTCCCACAGAAAGGTGAGTCTGGGCTTGGAGTACCGTATTTTGTTGCATAATAGTCACAGTGTTTTGCCTTTTTTGTTGGAAAAAAAGAGGGTATGGCTGTTACACAATGAGAAAAAAGTAAGCTTTTGATTCTCTAGTTTCTCTTTATTTGTTGGTTGAGAAAAGGAGGAGGGAAGGGAAGATCTGAGCTCCAAAGAGCTCTATTTTTATACTGCCTTGCCTTTGGGGAGAAAGAAGGAAGGGAGGATGCAAGTCCCAAAGGGGTGTGTTAATTACAGTTTTACAAGCAACAATTGGACAAGTAAAGGAGAAATACCCAAAGAAGGGGGTGTGACTATTGTCCAATGGCAACTATTATGCAATGAAGTACTGGATTATTGTTGGGCAAGTGGGTTTATTATCAAAAGACCCTCCCCGTGAATGTATAGCAGAGTAACTTAGCAGCAGCGTGACCCAGCACCAGTAGCCAAAATTGATAGAACAAAAACAGACCTTAGGAGGCTTTTCTTTATAGAAAAACTAGCTTTGGGACCCGGCGGTGCCCGGGTTATTTGAAATGGGCATTGTGTGCCAAGGTTGGGCCTTATCAGATGTCCATTCAGGCTTGCAGTGGTCTCAGGAAGTTAGTGAAGGTACTGCAAGTCCCATCGGCCATGGTCCATCCTCCTCCCAACAGCACCAGGATGTAGAGAGGGTCATGAGGGCTCTGTGTGTCAGATTTGGTCTTGATCAGTCATTGGATTAGGTTTGCAGCAGTCTTGGAAAGTGAGTGAAGGTACTTCAAGTCCCATCATGCACGGTCTGCCTTCCTCCAAATTCCACCAGGATGTAATGTGGCTCATGTGGGCTCTGTGTGCCACCGCAAAGTGTTTTGGTCTGAAACTCCCACCATGACTGACTGACTCAGGCCTTTGCCTTATCCCCCCTCTGGCAGTTTAGAGTGTCGGAATGTTTGTGTTGGCTGGCCAATTCGAGGCATTATGCAAATACTCCCTCACTGGCAACCAATCATGTTGTCAGAATGTAGAGGCCGGGAGCCAATAAGAACGCTGCCACATACATACATACAAACATACAAACAAACAAACATTCCGCTTTATTATATATAGAGATAACATGGTTGCATTGTTTACAAAAACAAGGCTTCCATAACCCGAACAAGTTCTTTACACTTCCTTCTTTGCTTCCACGCTGGGCTTCTTTCTCATGCAGATAAACAGCTTCGCTCTCACAGAGCCTCTTCTCACATCGGCCTTAGACAGAAACTTCACACAGTAGCTTTACACACAGCAGCCTTCACACTGAAGCTTCACACACAATAGTCTTCAACCTGGGGCTTCTCCCACACTGAGGTGTTCTCTCAGACTGAGGCGTTCTCTCACACTGACACCTCTCTCACACTGAGGTGAACTAACACTGAGGCCTACTAGCACAGACCTTCCTATACTGAGGCCTCTCTCAGACAGAGGCCTACCTCACACTGAGGCCTACCTTACACTGAGGGTGACTAGCACTGAGGGCTCCCTCAGACTGAGGCCTACTAAGCAGCAGGCACTCCTGCTTACAGAGAACTACAGCTTTTGCTGAGTCTTTGCCTCCATTTGACCCTTGCAGTGCTTGACTCATATTTTTGTAATTAATTTTTGTATTTCTGACACAAATCCCCTGCCTAGCCTTACATCCAAGGGAATTCAGGGAAGTTGCTCTGCTGTGCATTTATGAGGAGGGTCTTTTGTTAATAAGCCCACTCAGCCAACATATTGGGCCTCAGTGCCCAGGGCTACGGCATGAATTGAAATTTCCTATCCCGGCATGGTGTTGTGCTTCTTGGCTTTTCCCGTGTTCCCAATTCCTCCTGACCCTTCTGCCTGTCTCTGCGTCCCTCTTATAGACCTGAGGCTGGAATTGACCTCTGAGGAGCCAACCTTTCCGTGTTCGGAGCGCGCCATGGACCTGGGACTGGCGGAGGATCACTTCTCTCGGCCCGTGGTGAGAGCGGGGTCTCCTTGTGGGATAGATCTTGAGCTTTTGCTGTGACTCAGAATGAATGGTATCACTGAACGTAACATGTGCTGAAAGTATTGAAGAAAGCTTTAAGGAATATAGCCAGAAATTGAGTAAGCCAGTTCAAGACCTGCATCCTAAACAGCTAACTGCCACTTCAGGTAGGATGGCACCTAAGGATGGCACAAGGGTTAGAAACCCTTGCTCACAAACAATAAAATTGTCCAAAAATAGAATTAATTTCAGCTATTATTTTTGGGTGAACGTAGTTCATCGGGACATGAGGTTGCTTATCTTTTCTCTAAATCTCAAACTGTTACTGCACTCCATTGTTTGCCTCAGATGACAGATTACGCCCCTCTTATTTCCTCTTTTTTATTGTTTTAATCTGTTGTGAGAAGAGTACAATATAAATAAAGTACTTATATGGGGGGTAGGGATGGACCCACGGGGAGAGTTCAAAAGCTCAAGCAATTATTTCATCTCAATCCTCCACAGAGCTGGGAGACAGATGGTTTTCTTAACTGACTTTTTTGTAGTCCAAAGTATTTGAGAAAGACTGAGCCTTGAGTGAGCAATACCTATGAGCTTTACAAAAGACCTATTGGAAGTGCCATATTGGAAATTCTTTACCTTTAACCTTATCGAAAAGGTAAATATGCTGTCACATCCATTTGGCAAATGTGAATCTCCGTGAACATCTGGAGACCATCTTTTGAAAATACTAGTCAAGAAAAGCATGACCTTGTTAGTAGTCAACTCTTAACAAGTGATATTCATAAGCATTCATGTAATGGCATACAGGGGTGCTCATTAGGTAGATCGTGATCTACTGGTAGATCACGTAGGACATCCTGGTAGATCGCAGGCAGGGCGGGAGGAAGGCTCAGTCCTGCCCCGCAGGCTCCCGACTCCGCCCAGGTGCAGAAGGAGGTTGGACTGGATGGCCCTTGGAGGTCTCCTCCTATTCTAGGAACCCAGTGTTGTTGTTGTTATCAGAGGCTGAATGGCCATCTGTGAGGAATGCTTTGATTGTGTTTTTCCCTTACGGCAGAAGGAGTTTGGACTGGATGGCTCTTGGAGGTCTCCTTCTACTCTAGGAACCTGTTGTTGTTGTTGTTGGTAGTAGTAGTAGCAGCAGAGGCTTAATGAATATTATCATTATTATTATGATTAAATTCAGGGGCTTATTATACTCACATTTAGTTGAATTCAGTCTTAAAATATATTATATAGCTCTCACTGAAATAAATTTCCAAATATTTTGCTTTTATGGCTCTCTTGAGTAGTGGGTAAAAGATCACTTTGACTTGGTTGTTTTATAAGTAGCTTAAAGTTCCGTTATAGATAGGATGTAATTCACTGTGTGTTGAGTACGCAAGATACCATTCTTTATCAATAGTCCGTAGTCTTTAGAGCAGTGTTTCTCAACCTGGGGGCCAGTCGCGAGGGGGTGTCAGAGGAATCGCCAAAGACCACCAGAAAGCATAGTATTTTCTGTTGGTCATAGGAGTTCTGTGTGGGAAGTTTGGCCCAATTCTATTGTTGGTGAGATTCAGAATGCTCTTTGATTGTAGATGAACTATAAATCCCAGCAACTATAACTCTCAAATGTCAAGGTCTATTGTCTCCAAATTCCACCAGTGTTTACATTTGGGCATATTGGGTATCCGTGCCAAGTTTGGTCCAGAACCATAATTGCTTGAGTCCACAGTGCTCCTTGTATGTAGGTGAACTACAGCTCCAAAACTCAAGGTCAATGTCCACCAAACCCTTCCAGTATTTTCTGTTGGTCATGGGAGTTCTGTGTGCCAAGTTTGGTTCAATTCCATCGTTGGTGGAGTTCAGGATGCTCTTTGAGTATAGGTGAACTATAAATCCCAGCAACTACAAGTCCCAAATGACAAAATCAATCTCGCCCAACCCACTATTAAAATTAGGGAGTATCAGGTATTTGTGGCAAATTTGGTGCAGATATTGACGTTACGATTCATAACAGTAGCAAAATTACAGTTATGGAGTAGCAACAAAAATAATTTTATGGTTGGGGGTCACCACAACATGGGGAACTGTATTAAGGGGTCATGGCATTAGGAAGGTTGAGAAACACTGCTTTAGAGTATAGTTGTACTCACTGAAATCCATAAGCACTCTTCTCTATTGAAGTCCAAACAGCAACATACATGCATCCACCTCCATTGAGGTCTGACGCAAACACATCCATCTCCAATGAGGTGTTCAGCAGACACAGAATACAAAATGGAGTCCTGAGCCTGAACATGCTCAGTAAAATCACATGCCTATGACCCCTCCCACACCAAAGAGGTACGGTCAAACTGGCAAATCAACATACACATAGAGTATAGGTTAACAAATATATACATTAACAAATATATGTGAAAGGCCTGGAAGGTTGCTATTTCCAACAAGATCTGCTCATGGTAAAGATAAAAAGGGCATGGATAACCAGATTGATCACCAATGGGCTTCCTTTGAGTCCCACAAGTGAGTGACAGAGGATGCTGTCTTCCAGAACCCTGTGGATTCAGACTTGTCAACAACAGCAACCCCATTTGCTTCCTTTGCAGGGGTTCTTCCTGGCCTCTGATATTGAGCAGCTGCGGCAAGCCATTGAGGAGTGCAAGAGCCGGATCCTGGACCTCCCGGACAATTCGGAGAAACAGAAGGACGCGGTGGTGCGCCTCATCCACCTTCGGCTCAAACTCCAGGAGCTGAAGGTGCGGAGGGCAAGTTCCAGGTCTAAATAGAAAGGGAATAATATGACCAAGGCTTCTCTTGATTCGGCAATGGGAATCCCTGTCAACCTCCCCTTTCCTTCCTGAAGGACCCCAGTGAGGACGAGCCCAACATCCGCATCATTCTCGAGCATCGCTTCTACAAGGAGAAGAGCAGCAAGAGCGTGAAGCAGACCTGTGACAAGTGCAGCGCCATCATCTGGGGCCTCCTCCAGACCTGGTACACCTGCACAGGTGAGGTGAGGTAGAGGCACACACCTGTTTGCCCTTCTCTTTGGGCTGGGAAAAGCCCCCTGCAACCAGCAGCTTTTCCTCCAGGCCCCTAAGAGAGGCAGCTATCTTGGGCAGCTCAAACCCTCTTCTGGTTGATTTTGGGCGAGGGAAGCGAGGCAGGATGTCCTCTGTTTACTGGGGTGCTTTGGAGCAAAGGAATTAATGGGGGGCTCTTTCGAATATGAATCATAGAACCATAGCATTGGAGGAGATCCCAAGGGCCATTCAGTCTAGCAGGAGAAGCACAATCAAAGCACCCATAGCAGATGACCCACCCAGCCTCTGTTTAAAAGCTTCCATAGAAATGGAGTGGCCCTGGCTGTTCCTGTTAAGACCATTGACAAAAGGAAGCCTTGCACACAAATGGATGCAGTGACTCAGCAAAAGCCACAGTTCAATATTAGCAGGCGTGTCTGTAGCTTAGTAGCCCTCAGTGTGTGAGAGGTTTGTGTGGGAGAAGGGCCTCAGTGTGTTAGTAGGTCTCAGTATGAGAAGGTCTCTGTGTTAGTTCACCTCAGTGTGAGAGAGGCGTCAGTCTGAGAGAGCCCTCAGTGTGAGGTAGGCCTCAGTGTGTTAGTAGGTCTCAGTATGAGAAGGTCTCTGTGTTAGTTCACCTCTGTGTGAGAGGAGGCATCAGTGTGAGTTAGGCCTCAGTGTGAGGTAGGCCTGAGTTTGAGAAGGTCTCTGTGTTAGTTCACCTCTGTGTGAGAGGAGGCATCAGTGTGAGTTAGGCCTCAGTGTGTTAGTAGGCCTGAGTTTGAGAAGGTCTCTGTGTTAGTTCACCTCTGTGTGAGAGGAGGCATCAGTGTGAGTTAGGCCTCAGTGTGTTAGTAGGCCTGAGTTTGAGAAGGTCTCTGTGTTAGTTCACCTCTGTGTGAGAGGAGGCATCAGTGTGAGTTAGGCCTCAGTGTGTTAGTAGGCCTGAGTTTGAGAAGGTCTCTGTGTTAGTTCACCTCTGTGTGAGAGGAGGCCTCAGTGTGAGGTAGGCCTGAGTTTGAGAGGGCCTGGTGTAAGAAGCTTGGGTGAGAGGAATCCCAAGGTTGAAGGCCTCGTGTGTAAGGCTACTGTGTGAAGCTCCAGTGTGAAGATTGCTGTGTATAAAAAGCTACTATGTGTGTGAGAACTTCGGTGTGAGAAGAGGCTCTGTGAGAGTGAAGTTGTTCACCAGCATGAGAAAGAAGCCCAGCATGGAAGCAAAGAAGGAAGCGTAAAGAACTTTGTGTTATGGAAACCTTGTTGTTGTAAATAGTGCAACCATATTAATTTGTTTTAAAGAAAAGCCTCCTTTGGAAGAGATAACATTGGTCGGTGTGTTTTTGTTCTTTTTATCACTGGGCTACTGGTGCTGGGTCACGCTGCTGCTAATAAGTTTCTCTGCTGTGCATTTATGAGGAGGGTCGCTTACTAATAAGCCCATTTGCCCAACAGGGAGTTGTCCATGTGTGAGCTGGAAATACCTTAGACCAGGCCTGGGCAAACTTTGGTCCTCCAGGTGTTTTGGACTCCCAACTCTCACAATTCCTAACAGCCGGTAGGCTGTTAGGAATTGTGGAAGTTGGAGTCCAAAACACCTGGAGGGCCGAAGTTTGCCCAGGCCTGCCTTAGACTGACACTCTCCCCTCCCTCCCTCTTTCCCTCCCTCCCCCTTCCTTCTTTTCTAGGTTGCTCTTACCGCTGCCACAGCAAGTGCCTGGACCTCATCACCAAGCCCTGTGTGCGCTCCAAGGTCAGCCACCAGGCCGAGTACGAGCTGAGCATCTGCCCAGAGACTGGGTTGGATAGCCAGGACTACCGCTGTGCCGAATGCCGGGTGCCCATCTCCCTCCGTAAGTGGGTTGGGGAGTCTGGGTGGCATTAACCTTCCAGAAACTTGTGTGTAGAGGGGGGCCTTGCATGTGCTGCTCTTGTGTCCTCAGGTGGGCCTTCCACATGTTCCAGGACAAAGCAAAGGATTGGTAGGGAGGAACAGGGTTGTGTGTTTGGGCAAAAATAAGCGAAGTCAAGTTTGGATTGCTGTGATTTTTCCGGGCTGTATGGACATGTTCCAGAAGCATTTTCTCCTGACATTTCGCCCACATCTATGGCAGGCATCCTCAGAGGTTGTGAAAATAAAATCTGTCTACCAGTATTTTAAAACACTCTAAAATCAGAACCATATAGAAAGAACAACACTCAAAAACAGGGGAATTGCAGACAAGAAGCAAATCAGGGCCAGCTAATCACCTCCCAACAAAGGATTCCCCGAGGCAGGAAGCAGCCAAGCCTTGAAGCTGCAAGGCTTTTCAATGTTAATCAAGGTGATCACTTGCCTCAAGCAGGCAAGAGTTCTTTCTCCCACTCTGGACATTCCACAGATACATAAACCCCACTTGCCTAGTTTCCAACAGACCTCCCTACCTCTGAGGGTGCCTGCCACAGATGTGGGTGAAATGTCAGGAGAGAATGCTTCTGGAACATGGCCTCACAGCCCGGGAAACTCGCAGCAACCCTGTGATTCCGGCCATGAAAGCCTTTGACAACAAGTTACTTTTCTCCTTTTTTGGACTTCCAGACTCCAAATCCCCCGGTCTGGTTTGGGGGAAAGTTCCCTCATCTTGGGACCGTGGTTGACTGAAGGGTTATGGATAAAGCGCAAAACCGAGGGAATGTCTCTAAGTTCTCTGTGTTGTTTCTTTCTTTTACCATTTCCCTTTGTTCATCCGTTATGTCCTACTTTTTCCACTGCAGGGGGAGTCCCAAGTGAGGCCCGGCAGTGTGACTACACAGGCCTTTATTTCTGTGGCAACTGTCACTGGAATGACCAGGCCGTCATTCCCGCTCGGGTCATCCACAACTGGGATTTTGAACCTCGTAAGGTATGAACCAGTATGGCGTAGTGGTTTGAGTGTCGGCATAAGACCCTGGAGACCTTGGTTCGATCCTAGCCAGCCATGAAGACATGCTCTCAAGCCTTTTTCATCTCCCAGTAGCCCAGAGCAGCCAGATTTCCCTTTTCATAAGGGCAAGGAAATAGCCCTCTGGATCCCATTTATTTATTTATTCGTATCAAGAGAATTGCATAAATTAGTATGAAACTGATAAAAATAGAAGGTGCGCAGACGGCTAAATATCTTTTGACCAAAAATGGGCAACAGCAACGGCATTGTCTGTAGCCTCCAACAATTCCTCCTCTGTACATGAGGCAGGGCACCGTGGACAAGCATACAGATGCAGAGTTGTCTGTTCTGCTCCACATTCACACAATGGATCCCATTGAAAAGGAAATTTTCACACATGTAAGCATTATTGAGAGCCCCCCGGTGGTGCAGCAGGTTAAATCACTGTGCTGCTGAACTTGCTGACTGAAAGGTCAGCGGTTCAAATCCAGGAAGTGGGGTGAGGCGCTGTTAGCCCCAGCTTCTGCCAATCTAGCAGTTCAAAAACATGCAAATGTGAGTAGATCAGTAGGTACTGCTTCAGTGGGAAAGTAACGATGCTCCATTCAATCATGCTGGCCGCATGACCTTGGAGGCATCTATGGACAACGCCAGCTCTTCGGCTTAGAAATGGAGATGAGTGCCATCCCCTCAGAGTCGGAAATGACTAAACTTAATGTCAGGGGAAACCTTTATCTTTATCTAAGCATTGCTGGGATGTATGTAGACTTCCACTGTTTCCTCTCTCTAATTGTGGGAATGTGATCCGCAGGTGTCTCGCTGCAGCATGCGCTACCTGGCCTTGATGGTGTCGCGGCCGGTCCTTAAGCTGCGTGAAATCAACCCACTTCTGTTCAATTATGTCGAGGAGCTGGTGGAGATCCGGGTGAGCCTTTCCAGCGGGGATTTCAGGGCACCTTTTAGAAGCCCTTTGGTGGAGGAACGGGATTTGGGGTCATGATGGCATTACCCCTGTCTGTCATGTGGCATCACTCATGTAGATCTATCCCAGCACAAGAGAAAGAAAGTTGTACTTTGTAGGCAGGAAGAGATTGCTGGATTGAGTTCTCCAAGTGAACTGGTCCTTGCTTCCATTCACCCCAATTTTCCGTCTTCCCTTCTGCAGAAGCTGCGCCAGGACATCCTCCTCATGAAGCCATACTTCATCACCTGCAAGGAGGCCATGGAGGCCCGGCTGCTGCTCCAGGTTTGTTTTAAAAGACCCTTTAGATAAGGTCTCTTCAACCTTGGGCTCTCTTTCTGTTTTGAACTTCAGTACCCAGATTTCCTGACCATTGCACAACCTGGAAATATGAGCCTTTGGGAGCTGGAAGGCCAGAGGTTGAAGAAACCTGCTTTAGATTTGAAGGCCCACATTTATTCCCCAGCTCTACTCATGCTAAGCCTCACCAACAAGTCTTCAATCTTACCCTTTCTATTTCCCTCCTCCCTTCAGCTGCAGGACAGGCAACACTTTGTGGAGAACGACGAAATGTACTCACTGCAAGACCTAATTGACATCAATGCTGGGCGGCTCGGCTGCTCCTTGACAGAGATCCATACACTGTTCGCGAAGCACATTAAACTGGACTGTGAGGTGAGGGAGATGGCAAAGACTCGAGACTTTTTTTTTTTTTGGAAGTTTTAATCAATATTGCATATATTATTTTTATCCTAAACAGAGCTTGAAGGAGTCATGATTAGATAGGGAGGCACGTGCAGCACACACTGTCCCAGTCCCCTCCCCTACAGCATAATAGCTCCCCGGGAGATAGCTCCTGGGGCTGACGTCACTAGACTGACACCCCGGACGGGCTTGGGACGCCTGTGCAAGCGCGGACACTGAGCGAGGAAGAAGCGGAAACGACGCCGTTCCACCCCCGGCACCACTTCCGGTGATTGCCAAGGAGGAGCTCTGGGAACTGGCACTGGAGCAATGGAGCCTACCCAGAGTGTTGTGGGGGCGGCAGTGACTTCCTCTGGATGCAGATCCCAGTGGTCTGAGGCCCGCCATCAACGATTCCGTTCCAGAACCGTTTGGGGAATGGGCTTCGGGAGTTTGAGACGAACGGCAATATCACAGCCTGAAGGAGGTGAATTAAGGAGGCGAACGACTGCCCTATCTATGAGGGTTGAGAATTACGTAAACCATCTGACTCATGACTTGCCCCGTCCTCCTGGAAGACCGACTCTCTTTGGGACTCAGGGTCAATCCACAAGGGTTGGAGGTCGGCCTCCTGGGATCCCGTCTTCTCCCTTGGCCCCCCAAACATCGATAGGCCTCACCTAAACTACTGACTCTAGCTCTTTTGTTATAGTTAGTGCTGTGTGTTTATAGTTTAGTATTAGGTAATGATCTGTCTTCTAGTATATCTGTATTGTACTTATGCCATGGTACTGTTGTAAACTGCCCCGAGCCCACGGGGAGTGACGGTCTATAAGCATAAAGTAATAAATAATAAATAAATAATAAATAATTGTGAATGCATGAAACTACATGACTCATTAGGTCCCCTTTCCCCCCACAGCGGTGCCAAGCAAAAGGTTTCGTGTGTGAGCTCTGCAAGGAGGGAGATGTGCTCTTCCCCTTTGATAGCCACACCTCCATGTGCATGGATTGCTCGGCCGTCTTTCACAGGTACATGCCGGAACTTACGCGATCCCTTCTTCCAAAGTCTTCACGTGCATATTGTCAGGATCACCATATCAGCCTGGGACTGGCTGCTTTTGCTCCCTGTCTTAAAGAAGGGAGGTGGAGGGAAGGGAGGCAGGGCATAGTTGGGGAAGGTAGTGTAGATAAGACATCAGTTTTGTGAGGGAAATTGAAACTGCAGTTAACAGACAGTGGGCACGGTGTTTGGCTGGTAGGGGGTGGATGGGGGTTGGGGCTGATATATCCAGGAGACTTGAGTGGGAAAACTTTAGAACTGTCTTTTTAGGATTGTGGAAAGAAGGAATAAACTACTTGTCTCCAGCGTTTTATTGTTGTGAGCTTGATGTTAACTCCAAGATCTTCCAGAGTCTGACACATATAGTCCCACAATGAGTTAGTCAGTTGGCTAACACCTCTTTCTCCTCTCCTCTCGGACTGACCTGTCTTTGTGCCTCCTTTTACAGAGATTGCTATTACGACAACTCCACAACGTGCCCCAAATGCGCCCGGCTCAATCTGAGAAAGCAGTCGCTGCTGAAGGATCCCAGCATGGAGCTGCAAGCCTAGCAACGTCTTCCTGAGACACAAGAGAGACAATAAATAGTATTGCAGGCTTGGTCTTCCCCAGTAGGCTGGGCTCCAGCAGCATTTACCTGGAAAGAGGGTCGTCTCATATTGGTAGAAGGGCATGCATTTTACCCAGGAATACTGTTGAGAATGTATGGTTGAAAGCTGGACAATCAAGCAGCTGAACAGAGAAAGCTGCCAATACATCATGTGTGCTGAACTTTGGAATATCTCCAGATTTGGAAGTCAGAGATGAAGGACCCACTCAAGGTTTGGGCTATGAGCAGGACATGCTGTTGGCTTAAGGATGACTCTAAGCCAGTCTGGAGAGAGAACTACGAAGGCAAGGCTGGCTGCTGGCTTTCCCCAGTGGCTGCTTCTTAGCACTGCCAGCCTGTGCTGGAGCATGGCAACAAAAGTGCAGCTGTGGCCTCCTTCCAGGCAAGGATGCCTATTGCTGGGAAGGGGATTTCGGTTATATTGGCCTTAGGGAGGTGGCTTGACACCCTCAAGTTATTTCTTGTATTTGGAGATGGAAAGAGAGGGCTCCCTCTCCTCCATGGTGCTCAAGGAGTGGGTCAGAACAGTCCCTGGCATCCCCTGAGGTGGCCGGTCATAGTTGAAACCACAGTAAATTATCACAGGCACTCAAATCACTTTAAATAAAGCTGTGTGTGAACTCTTGCTGGGGTTTAAGGCTTCGTCTCTTTGGCTGTCTCTCATTTTCTTCTCAGAAAGGTTTCCATAACACTGTGGAGCACAATTTGAATTTTTTTTTCTGTTCCTGGTTTGAAAGTGTTTATTTCCTGTTTAAAGGTGCAGTCCTTAATTTGAAAGTAGTTGTTCTACTCCAGAAACATCATTTTGTGGACTCTGAGACATACATTGAAAAACTATAGCAAAACGTGATGGGAGGATGATGCCCCTCCCACAAAGACAACGTTTTAGCAGTTTAATAAACTTTTTCCTTTTTTTAAAGGTACAACCAATTAGGAAGTGGCATTTATAACCCAGGAGCAACAATCGTGTTCCATGGTGTAATTGTGTCTTCAGATAATTGTCCTTTCCAGGATAATTAGTGGCCAAAGAAATCTGGAGGGGGTGCATACACATAGCCTGAAGGTGGTTTTATACAATATTTTAGAATAGTTGGTGCCAAACTCTCTCTCTTTGTTGTTCATTCATTCATTCAGTCGCTTCCAACTCTTTGTGGCCTCCTGGACCAGCCCATGCCAGAGCTCCCCATCAGCTCTCACCACACTCCGCTCCTTCAAGGTCAAGCCAGTCACATCAAGGATACCATCCATCCATCTTACCCTTGGTCATCCCCTCTTACTTTTTCCTTCCATTTCCACCAGCATCATTGTCTTATCTAAGCTTTCCTGTCATAAGAACATAAGAAGAGCCATGCTGAATCGGACCTCAGCCCATCTAGTCCAGCATTCTGTATCACACAGTGGCCCACCAGTTGTACACGGGGATCTCGAGCAGAAGGGAGGGCAAAACCCTGACCTGCTCCCGACCCCCCACAACCAGTACCCAGGGAAATCCTGCCTACCTCAACCAACTCCGAGGTGGCACTTGAATGTCCTTTTCAGTAACTACTGATTCCCTTGGTATCCATGAATCTGTCTAATCCTGCCTTGAAGCTGTCCAGGCTGACCGCTGTCACAACCTCCTCTGGAAGTGAGTTCCATAACCCAATGACCCTCTGGGTGAAGAAATATTTCCCTTTATTAGTCCTAATTTTCCTACCTTGGAGCTTCAGGGAGTGCCCTCTAGTCCTAGTGTTGTGTGACAAAGAAAATATTTTTTCTTTATTCACCTTTTCTATCCCATGCATGATTTTATACACTTCGATCAAGTCACCTCTTAAACGCCGTCTTTCAAGGCTGAAAAGACCAAGGCGTGCAACCTGGTTTCATAAGGGAGCCGCTCCATCCCTTGGATCATTCTTGTTGCCCTTTTCTGTACCTTTTCCAGTTCCGTTATATCCTTCTTAAGGTGCGGAGACCAGAATTGTACACAGTACTCCAAATGTGGCCTTACCATAGATTTGTAGAGAGGCAATACAACATTTTCTGACCTATTTTCGATTCCCTTTCTGATCATGCCAAGCATAGAATTTGCTTTTTTCACTGCTGCAGCGCACTGGGTTGACATCTTCATTGAGCTGTCCACCAAAACCCCAAGATCCCTTTCCTGGTTTGTCTCAGAAAGCTTTGACCCCATCAATTGGTAGGTGTAGTTGGGGTTCTTTTTGCCCCGATGTGCATGACTTTACACTTGTTTAGGTTAAAATGCATTTGCCACTTCGTTGCCCATTCACTCAATTTCGAGAGATCTTTCTGGAGCTCTTTGCAATCAGTTTCATTTTTAACTACCCTGAACAATTTAGTGTCGTCTGCAAACTTTGCTACCTCAGAATTCACTCCTACATCCAGATCATTTATGAATAAATTAAAAAGTAACGGACCCAAAACTGAACCTTGGGGTACGCCACTTCTCACCTCTTTCCACCTCTTTTCCTTATGTGGCCAAAGTACTTCATCTTTGCCTCTAATATCCTTTCCTCCAGTGAACAGCTAGCCTTTATTTCCTGAAGTATGGACTGGTTGGATCTTTCGTGGCCCAAGGCACTCTCAGAAGTTTCCTCCAACACCACAGTTCAAAAGCGTGTCTCTTCCTTTGCTCAGGTCCAGCTCACATCTGTAGGTTACTATGGGGAATGCCATTGCTTTGACTATTTGGATCTTCATTGGCAGTGTGATGTCTCTAATCTTCACTCTTTATCGAGACAGGTCATTGCTCTCCTCCCAAGAAGGAAACGTCTTCTGATTTCCTGGCCGCAGTCTGCGTCTGCAGTCATCTTTGCTCCTAGTTTTTCATAGTCTGTCACTGCCTCGAAGTTTTATCGCTCTATTTGCCAGTTATCAATCAGTCTGGTTGCCATAATCTTGGGTTTTTGTTGTGTTTTTTTTAAAAAAAGGTACAACCCAGCTTTTGCACTTTCTTCTTTCACCTTCTCTCGGCATTATTTCGCGAAGGATGTTTCTTAGGAAGGACTCATCCCAGGGTTTTTTCAAGCGCGTTGATGACTAAAAAGGCCAATCTGAGATAGGCAAGTTCGGTTGCAGAAAGCACAGCAGAAAGTCTCCTTGGGTGATGTTGTTTCCAAGTTGCGTTTCTTTCTGCCTTGTCGTTTCTCTTCAAGATGCATTCGGCATGTCTTCACGAAAGAGGCCGCAGCATTGTGGATAGTGAGTCTCCATGCCTCCCGATGTGAGGCCAGGGTGGACCATTGTTGGTGATCAATCTGGCCGAGCTTGAGATGTTGTTTCAGGGAGTTTTTATGTCTCTTTTTCGGGGCGCCTCTCTTGCCCCATGGCGAGTTCACCATAGAGTAGTATCTTTGGGAGGCGGTGGTCCTCCATCCTAGAGACCTCGTGCCCTGCCCAGCAGAGCTGTGTTCTCAATAGCATGGCCTCAATGCTGGTGATCCCTGCTTGCTCAAGGACAGCAACATTAGTCACAGAGTCGGTCCAGTGTATACTGTATTTAGGATTGTGCAAAGACAGCGCTGATAAAAGCGCTCGAGGAGTCATAGGTGTTGGCGATAGGTGACCCATGTTTCAGACCCATAAAGAAGAATAGACAGTACGATAGCTCTGTACACACTGATTTTGGTGCTTTGCCTCAGGTGCTTGTTACTCCAGACTCTTTCGTGAAGCCTTCCTCTCTACATATATGATAGTATATATCTATATGCAAACCACCTCTGTCTGCACCCAGTGTTTATTTATTTTAAAATAAATAAATAAAAATATGATAGTATATTATATACTATTTATATATTATATGCAAATATTACTTATATATACATACTCACAGGCAGACCTCGAAGAAGAAGACCGCATATATACGCTATCGTACTGATGGCAGCTTGTTCAACTTAAGCCGTCCGAGGGCTCGCACTAAGACTCTAAACTATCTAGTCCATGAGCTGCTTTTTTTGCCGACGATGCTGCCCTTGTCACCCATTCAGAAGCAGCCCTGCAGCGCTCACATCCTGCTTTGCAACAGCTGCAGAGCTGTTTGGGCTGGAAGTCAGCCTGAAGAAAACGGAAGTCTTCTACCGGCCCGCACCACAGGAAGAACACCATCATCCCCACGTCAGCATAGGCACATCTGTGCTTAAGTCCGTTCAGCAGTTCACCTCCCTGGGAAGCATCATCTCTTCAGACGCCAATATTGACAAAGAGATAGATCACAGATTAGCAAAGGCATAGAGTGCATTCGGAAGGCTTCACAAAAGAATCTGGAGCAACAAACACCTGAGGCAAAGCACCAAAATCTGTGTACTGTCTATTCTCTATGGGTCTGAAACATGGGTCACCTATTGCCAACACCTACGACTCCTTGAACGCTTTCATCAAGGCTGTCTTTGCACAATCCTAAATGTACACTGGACCGACTATGTGACGAATGTTGCTGACCTTGAGCAAGCAGGGACCAACAGCATTGAGGCCATGCTATTGAGAACACAGCTGTGCTGGGCAGGGCATGTCCATAGGATGGAGGACCACCGCCTCCCAAAGATACTACTCTATGGTGAACTCGCCACGGGTCAGCGCAAGAGAGGCGCCCCCCAAAAGAGATATAAGGACTCCCTGAAACAGTATCTCAGGCTCGGCCAGATTGATCACCAACAATGGTCCACCCTGGCCTCACATCGGGAGGCATGGAGACGCACTATCCGCAATGCTGCGGCCACTTTCGAGAAGACACGCCGAACGGGTCTCGAGGAGAAACGACAACGCTGAAAGAACCGCAACTTGGAAACAACATCACCCAAGGAGACTTTCTGCTGTGCTTTCTGCAACCGGACTTGCCTATCTCGGATTGGCCTTTTTAGTCATCAACGCGCTTGTAGAAAGCGTGGCATGAGACCTTCCTAAGAATTTTTGTTCGCGAAGTAATGCCGAGAGAGAGAATATATTATATATTATAATATGTTAATATATGTGTAATATATATAATTTTATAATGTGGCGCAGGTGGACAATCTAATACACACACACACACACACAAAGTCTATATATACAGTATGTATGTATATATATGTATATATATATAGTGTTTGTGTGTTTGTGTGTGTGTGTATGTATGTATTAGATTGTCCACCTTTCACTTATGGTTCCGCAATTGAACTATACACACACCAGTTCAATTGCGGAACCATAAGTGAAAGGAATGGGTGTTCCAGCCGAGTAGCTTTCCGCGTGACACACCTTGTGTCCGGCTCTTTTCTCCTTCCCCCCGGAGAAGAGGGGAGAAAGGAAGCTTACTGCGCCTGCGTGCGTGCCAAAGTTTCGGCGCATGCGCAGTTCAGTGGAAGGCAAGTATGGCTTACCGGCTGTGGTGGGCGGCGGCTCGAGAGTCTCCTTCCTTGGCCGCTGTGTGGAGAAGCCGAGGGCTGCCGGCGCCGCAGGTGAGGCGAGCGCGGAGGCTTCCTTTGCGACAGTGTCGTGAATGAAAAAGGCAGGGCTCCTGAGGAGACTTCGAGTTAGTCACGGCGAGGGCTGATGACGCCGTCAGTGCGCGCCCCAAGATGGTAGCCATGTGGAACTGCAACTCCCACAAAAGCAATAATAATAATTATTATTATTATTTCAAATAATATTATCCCATATTTAAAAATAGATCACAATATTTTCAATCTTTAGTAATTTAGTATGAAGTTAATAATTAAATAATGTTTAATATTATTTTAAATAATGTTATTTAATATTATTTTAAGTGATAATGTAAAATATTAAAATGCATAATAACACCCAGAATAACACCATGCAAAACTGAATTATTATTATTATTATTATTTTTAGTGTTTAGTTATGTAATATGAAAATTTTAATATTAAAATAATATTTAGTGTTATTTTAAATTGTTTATTTAATATTTCTATACATATATATAAATGTAATATAGTTATTTATATGAAATTATTAATATTTAAATAATAATTAGTGTTATTCAAAAATAATTTATTTAATATCTATATATATTTAAATGTAATTTAGTTATTTAATATGAAATTATTAGTATTTAAATAATATTTAGTGTTATTTTACATAATTTATTTAATATTATCTATATAAATGTAATTTAGTTATTTAATATGAAATTATTAATATTTAATATTTCAATAATATTTAGTGTTATTTTAAATTATTTATTATCTCTATATAAATGTAATTTAGTTTAATATGAAAAATAATATTTAGTGTTATTTAAAATAATGTATTTAATATCTATATATATTTAAATGTAAATTAGTTATTTATATGAAATTATTAGTATTTAAATAATATTTAGTGTTATTTTAAATAATTTATTTAATATTATCTATATATATAAATGTAATTTAGTTATTTATATGAAATTATTAATATTTAATATTTCAATAATATTTAGTGTTATTTTAAATTATTTATTATTATCTCTATATAAATGTAATTTAGTTTAATATGAAAAATAATATTTAGTGTTATTTAAAATAATTTATTTAATATCTATATATATTTAAATGTAATTTAGTTATTTATATGAAATTATTAATATTTAAATAATATTTAGTGTTATTTTACATAATTTATTTAATATTATCTATATAAATGTAATTTAGTTATTTAATATGAAATTATTAATATTTAATATTTAAATAATATTTAGTGTTATTTTAAATTATTTTTTATTATCTCTATATAAATGTAATTTAGTTTAATATGAAAAATAATATTTAGTGTTATTTAAAATAATTTATTTAATATTATGTATATATAAAAATGTAATTTAGTTATTTATATGAAATTATTAGTTTTTAAATAATATTTAGTGTTATTTTAAATAGTTTATTTAATATTATCTATATATAAATGTAATTTAGTTATTTATATGCAATTATTAGTTTTTAAATAATATTTAGTGTTATTTTAAATAATTTATTTGTATCTATACAGTATATATATAAATCTAATTTAGTTATTTAATATGAAATTATTCATATTTAATATTTCAACAATATTTAATGTTATTTTAAATACTTTATTATCTATATATACTGTATATATCTAATTTAGTTATTTAATATGAAATTATTAATATTTAAATAATAATTAGTGTTGTTGTAAATAATTATTTATATATATATATATTTATATATATATATATATGTTTGTGGGAGAAACATAACTCAGAAACTACTGAACGAATTGACACGAAATTTTGACACAATATACCTAACAGTCCAATGAGTGTTCATCACCACTAACACACACAAACAGCAGAACTGACTTTAAAAACCCAAAAATGCACCATATATACATATACACATACACTCATATACATATATACATACATACAAGCACACACATACTTATGCATACACACATATATACATATACACATTAACAGACACAAATATACACATGTACACATACATATACACATACATGTACACACAAATATACATATACACATATATACACACATACATACACATATACACACAAATATGGATATAGGCAAGCACACGCATATACACAATATACATCTATGCATATAAACACAATATATACACCCACATATACGCAAACACACATATATACACATATACACAAATATACCCACACAAATACCCACATAAAACACATTTATACAGACTGGGCCATAGCAACGCATGGCCGGGGACAGGTAGTTTAAAAATATTTTAAAATATTGAAATGCATAAGACAGAGATTAAAACACCCAGAATAATACAATGTAAAATTATTTTTTTATTTCCAGTATTTAGTTATTTAATATGAAATTATTAATATTTAATATTTAAATAATATTTAGTGTTATTTAAAAAAATTATATTTATATATAGAGATTTTCTTTGTGGGAGAAACATAACTCAGAAACTACTGGACGAATTGACACAAAATTTTGACACAATACACCTAACAGTCCAATGAGTGTTCATCACCCCTAAAAAGACGCACACATACACACACAGAAACAGCAGAACTGACAAAAAAACCCCAAAATACACTGTATATATCGAGAGAGAGACATACAATTCTATGCATATATACATATACACATACATAAATACACAAGCACACACAAATATACACACATATATACATATACACTTTAACAGACACAAATATACACATACATACCCACATATATACACACAAATATGCATATAGACAAGCACACACATTTATACAATATACATATACGTATATAAATACACATATATACACATATACACAATTATATCCACACATATAAACACATATATACACACAAATAACACATATATACAGACTGGGCCACAGCAACGCATGGCAGGGGACAGCTAGTTTTAAATAATAATTAAAACATTAAAATGCATAGGACAGAGATTAAAACACCCAGACTAATACGATGTAGAATTAAATTATTAATATTGAATATATAGGTAAAGGTTTCCTCTCGATGTTAAGTCTAGCCAAGTCCAACTCTGGGGATTGGTGCTCATCTCCATATCTAAGCCGAAGCATTGGCATTGTCCACAGACGCCTCTAAGGTCATGTGGCCAGCATGACTGCATGGAGCACCGTTATCTTCCCGTCAAAGTGATACCTATTGATCTACTCAGATTTGCATGTGTTCCAACTGCTAAGTTGGCAGAAGCTGGGGCTAACAATGGGCACTCATCCCGCAGATTCAAACCATCAACCTGCAGCTTAGCAGTTTAACCTGCTGCAGCCCCTATTGAAATAATAATAAAAAAAATATTATTTAAAGCAATAATTTAAAATATGAAAATGCATAGGATGGAGATTAAAACACCATGTAACATTAAATTATTAATATTTAATATTTAAATAATATTTAATATTATGTAAAATAATAATTTAAAATATTAAAATTCATAAGACAAAGATTAAAACACCAAGACCAAATTAACATTCATACTTCAAAGGTGGAATAAAACTCACAAATTTGAGAAATGGCTACCTTTTTGTGACTAATCATTACGATTTGTAATTCATTGTATACCCCAGAGCTTTAAACCAGTGTTTTTCAACCTTTTTTGAGCCGGGGCATGTTTTTTTTTACATGTACAAAATCCTGGGGCACACCACCAACCAAAATGACACAAAATGACACTCTAACACAGTAATACATATAGTTTATATGTTTTTGAATGTATTTATAGACTCAGTGTGAAACCGGGGCCTGTTTCGATGAACACAACATATACAGTATATGACTTCCTCTCACATATTTATACATGGCTATCATGTCTTCTCTCAGCCTTCTCTTTTTCAGGCTAAACCTGTCCAGCTCTTCAAGCCACGCCTCATAGGGCTTGTTCTCCAGACCCTTGTGAAATTTCACCCTGAGTGAAACTTGCTTCCAGTTAACTATGGATGTCATGAAGCTGTTATAAACAGTTTGGGGGGGAGGCAACTCTCGAAAAATCCAGTAAAATAGTTTTTTAAAAAACATTTCCAAGCGGAGAGGCTCAATTTGTTTCTTGGAAACCTGTGAGGGGGCTGCTAGGAGGGGGGAGAGTGCCAATTTCCCATGGCACACCTGATGATTGCTCACGGCACACTAGTGTGCCACGGCACACTGGTTGGGAAACACTGCTTTAAACTATGAGTTGTAAATGGACATTTTACTGGAATGAATGTTTTAACCTTACTTTTACGTTGTCTCAATATCTATGTGCTTGCAGTGACTATGTTTTTTTACCCCTGTGTTTGAAGGAGGGGCGGGAAAAAATGAGTTATTAATTTTACTCTTCATTATTTAATTCCAAGCTCTGAACAAGCAGTTTGTAGGGCTGTTGTGCGGGGAATGAGCTGCAAAATTTACAAATAGACTATGGAGGAAGTCTGCGTTCTAAAAATATATTATTATTATTATTAAATTATTATTATTCCACTGTCTCTCTCTTAAAGGTGGTTTATAAATACATATAATAATGCCACTTTTCGATAGCTTTTGGGAAACTAATGGCACTGTTATTTGTTCTAGTGGCTGAAGAGAGTCCAGCCAAGGAGTATAGCATCCTTCCAGCAGCCATTGTATTCAAAGTCACCTGAAGGTAAGCAACCGCAGCAATAAAGCCTCCCTTGAGATTATGTTTATGTTTATTTGTACCCTGCTTTTCTCACCACAAAGAGACTCAGCGACTGTGTGTGTGTTGTCCTGTATCTCAGGGCTGTCCAACTGGCGGCCCGGGGGCCGCACACGGCCCCCCAGCCTGTTGGGCACGGCCCCCGCTATTCGCCCGGGCGCCATTTTTAATTTTTTTTAAAAAAAATCTAATTTTTTTTTAAAAAATGGCGGGAGAGGGGAGGCGGGGCAGGGAGGAGGAAGTGAGCCAGCTCCTCCTCCCTGCACCGCCTCCGTCCTTCTCTCGCGCCGCTGATTGCATCGGCGCCGGTGAGAGAGGGACAAGGGGTGGTACAAGGAGGAGGAAGAGGGCTAGCTCCTCCTCCCTGCACCGCTCTTCTTCTTCCCTCTCGCCGGCGCCGATGCCTTGCAAGAGAGGGGGGGTCCCCGGCGGGCCTCCGTGCCTTGCAGGGATCGCAGCAGCAGCTGAAGCCAGCGCCGGCTTCAGCTGCTGCTGCGATCCCTTGCAAGGGAGGGGGTCCCCGGCGGGCCTCCGTCCCTGCAAGGCATCCCGCAGCGGCTGAAGCCAGCGCCGGCTTCAGCCGCTGCTGCGATCCCTTGCAAGGAGGGGGGTCCAGGCGGGGCCTCCGTGCCTTGCAGGATCCTGGCAGCAGCTGAAGCCGGCGAAACCGCCAGCTTCATCTGCGGCTGGGATGCCTTGGAAGGGAGGGGGGTGCCGCGTGGCGCCTCCCTCTCTCCCAAAGCTTCCCGGCAGCCGGGGCTGGGGGCGGGGGCGGGGCGGGCGGCCCCCAGGTCATCAGTGACCTGGAATCCGGCCCTTGGCCGGTTAGATGTTGGACAGCACTGCTGTATCTCATCGAATTATAGAATATAGAGTTGGAAAAGGCCCCAAAAGCCATCCAGCTCAGCCTCCCTCTGCCAGGCCGGAAAAGCAGAATCAAAGGACCCCTAGTCTTTTTCGCTTTGTTGATCTATCTCCATCTGTAGCAGCATATGTTATATTCAAACAACAAGGGATTGAAGGGTATCTTTGATTCTGTCTACACCACTGATTCTCAAAGTGGGCAGTACCACCCTCTAGTGCAGTGTTTTTCAACCTTTTTTAAGCAAATATTCCTAAACATAAAGCATTTCAGATAAGGCAGTGTTTCCCAACCGGTGTTCCGCGGCACGCTAGTGTTCCTTGAGAGATCACCTGGTGTGCCGCGGAAAAACATCTCCACCCCCTTCCTTCCCCCTCCTAGCGGCTGAGGCGGGCTCTGAGGCCTCCTTGTGTGTGTGGGTGTGAGGAGAGGGTTGGAAGAGAGGGAGGGCGCCGGGCTGGGTTTTCCACCTGGCCCCCACACCCTTCCAAACTCGGAAGGACGCAACAGCCAGGCGGAGGGCTTCCCCCGCAAGGCCTTGCTGCCTGGGGGAGGCTTTTCCACCTGGCCCCCGCACCCTTCCTAGGGAGGGCTTCCCCCGCAAGGCCTTGCTGCCTGGGGAAGCTTTTCCACCTGGCCCCCGCGCCCTTCCTAGGGAGGGCTTCCCCCGCAAGGCCTCGCTGCCTGGGAGAGGTTTTTCCGCCTGGCCCTCGCGTCCTTCCGAGGTTGGGCTTCCCCCGCAAGGCCTTGCTGCCTGGGGAAGTTTTTCCACCTGGCCCCGCGCCCTTCCTAGGGAGGGCTTCCCGCAAGGCCTTGCTGCCTGGGGAAGCTTTTCCACCTGGCCCCGCGCCCTTCCTAGGGAGGGCTTCCCCAGCAAGGCCTTGCTCCCTGGGGAAGCTTTTCCACCTGGCCCCCGCGCCCTTCCTAGGGAGGGCTTCCCCCGCAAGGCCTCGCTGCCTGGGGAAGCTTTTCCACCTGGCCCCCGCGCCCTTCCTAGGGAGGGCTTCCCCCGCAAGGCCTCGCTGCCTGGGGAAGCTTTCCACCTGGCCCCCGCGCCCTTCCTAGGGAGGGCTTCCCCCGCAAGGCCTTGCTGCCTGGGGAAGCTTTTCCACCTGGCCCCCGCGCCCTTCCTAGGGAGGGCTTCCCCCGCAAGGCCTTGCTGCCTGGGGAAGCTTTTCCACCTGGCCCCCGCCCTTCCTAGGGAGGGCTTCCCCCGCAAGGCCTCGCTGCCTGGGGAAGCTTTTCCACCTGGCCCCCGCGCCCTTCCTAGGGAGGGCTTCCCCCGCAAGGCCTCGCTGCCTGGGGGAGGCTTTTCCACTTGGCCCCCGCGCCCTTCCTAGGGAGGGCTTCCCCCGCAAGGCCTTGCTGCCTGGGGAAGCTTTTCCACCTGGCCCCCGCGCCTTTCCTAGGGAGGGCTTCCCCCGCAAGGCCTTGCTGCCTGGGGAAGCTTTTCCACCTGGCCCCCGCGCCCTTCCTAGGGAGGGTTTCCCCCGCAAGGCCTCGCTGCCTGGGAAGCTTTCCACCTGGCCCCCGCACCCTTCCTAGGGAGGGTTTCCCCGCAAAGGCCTTGCTGCCTGGGGAAGCTTTTCCACCTGGCCCCCGCGCCCTTCCTAGGGAGGGGTTTCCCCCGCAAGGCCTTGCTGCCGGGGGAAGCTTTTCCACCTGGCCCCCGCACCCTTCCTAGGGAGGGCTTCCCCGCAAGGCCTCGCTGCCTGGGCGAGGCTTTTCCACCTGGCCCCCGCCCTTCCTAGGGAGGGCTTCCCCAAGGCCTTGCTGCCTGGGGAAGCTTTTCCACCTGGGCCCCCGCACCCTTCCTAGGGCGGGCTTCCCCCGCAATGCCGGGCTGCCTGGGGAAGCTTTTCCACCCGGCCCCCGCGCCCTTCCTAGGGAGGGCTTCCCCCGCAAGGCCTCGCTGCCTGGGGAGGCTTTTCCACCTGGCCCCCGCGCCCTTCCTCGGGAGGGGTTCCCCGCAAGGCCTGGCTGCCTGGGGAAGCTTTTCCACCGGGCCCCCGCGCCCTTCCTAGGGAGGGCTTCCCCCGCAAGGCCTTGCTGCCTGGGGAAACTTTTCCACCTGGCCCCCGCGCCCTTCCTAGGGAGGGCTTCCCCCGCAAGGCCTTGCTGCCTGGGGGAGGCTTTTCACCTGGCCCCGCGCCCTTCCTAGGGAGGGCTTCCCCCGCAAGGCCTCGCTGCCTGGGGAAGCTTTTCCACCTGGCCCCCGCGCCCTTCCTAGGGAGGGCTTCCCCCGCAAGGCCTCGCTGCCTGGGGGAGGCTTTTCCACCTGGCCCCCGCGCCCTTCCGAGGGAGGGCTTCCCCCACAAGGCCTTGCTGCCTGGGGAAGCTTTTCCTGCCTGGTCCTCGTGCCCTTCCGAGCTCAGAACTACAACTCCCAGAAAGAAAGGTCAGCTCACCCCAAAGCTCTCCAGTAAGCCAGTATCAGCATATCAGATATGTGCGCCAAGTTTGGTCCAGATCCATTGTTGTTTGGGTTCACAGTGCTCTCTGGATGTTTGTCAACTACAACTCCCTCAAATAAGGATAGATTTCCCCTAAAGGCCTCCATTTTTTTTGCTGGCAATGGGTATTCTGTGTGCCAAGTTAAGTCCAATACTGTCTTCAGTGGAGCTCACTATTGTAGGAGGAACTGTAACTCCCATATGTCAGAACATATGTTCCCCAAACGTTTGTTGGTCATGGGAGTTCTGCATGTCAAGTGTGGTTCAATTCAATTTTTGCTGGATTTCAGAATGCTCTTTGATTGTAGGTGAACTATACATCCCAGAAACTACAACTCCCAAATGTCAAGATCTATTTTCTCAAAACTCCACCAGTGTTCAAATTTGTGCATATTGAGTATTTGTGTCAAATTTGGTCCAGATCCATAGTTGTTTGGGTTCTCAGTTCTCTCCGGATGTAGGTGAACTACATCTCCCCTAAATCACTGCCAATTCCTCCCAAACCCCTCCAGTATTTTCTGTTGGTCATGTGGGTTCTCTGTGCCAAGTTTGGTCCAGTTCTGTAATTTGTGGGGGTCTCAGTGGTCTGTGGAAGTCAGAGCTGAATCGACTGAAGGTACTGCAAATCCCATCATCCGTTGTCCATACGCCCCCAAACATATTGTTTTTGTGATTAATCACTATGCTTTAATTATGTTCAATTTGTAACAATGAAAATACATCCTGCATATTAGATATTTGCATTAGAATTTGTAAGAGTAGCAAAATTATTTATGAAGTAGCAACGAAAATATGGTTGGGGGTCACCACAACATGAGGACCCTTATTTAGGGGTCACGGCATTAGAAAGGTTGAGAACCACGGCATTAATACATATATCTTTCTGTTTAATTGCTATTAATATAATTAATCTCTAGGGGGGTGGTGAGTAAATATTTTTCTGGAAAGGGGGCGGTAGGCCAAAAAAGTTTGGGAACCACTGGTCTACACTGTACAATGAGTGCAGTTTGACCCTGCGTGAACTGCCATGACCCAATATTATGGGATTCCTGGAGCTGTAGCCCTCTTGGGCAGAGAAAGCTAAAGACGTTGTGAAACTAAAACTCCCCGGATTCCATGGCATTAAGATGATTTTGGGGAGTGGAGAAGTCCAATTTGTAGGAACTGGCTCCTCTGATATTTAAGCGTAGATGCGCCCTTCGGTTCCCAGGGTTCCATAGCATAGAAACATGGCAGTTGAAGTGGTTCAAACTCTGTCTGCAGCCTAGATCAGGCCTGGGCCAACGTGGGTCCTCCACCTGTTTTGGACTTCAACTCCCACAATTCCTAACCAGTTGTTAGGAATTGTGGGAAAAGTCCAAAATATCTGGTTGGCCAAAGTTTGTCTATGCCTGGCCTCGATGCACCCTTTGAGAGCCTAGTCTTGTGTTATTCCTCATTTTCCGTTTTCCGTAGAGCCTCCTCGTTCCAAAGATCAGGCCAAAAATGCTGGCGGAAGCAATAATGGAGGAGAAGGTGACCGAGGCAAAAAGGAGGACGATTCCAGTTGGTGGAGTCGTGTGCAGAAGGTTAGTCATTTTACCTTCCTTTTATGTATTGAGAATGTTATGTATTGCACCGGGAATGTGGCGCAGCTGGCTGGGTGTCAGCTGCAAAAGATCTCTACTGACCAGAAGGTCATGAGTTCGAGGCCTGTCCGGGTCAAGGTGGGCTCTCGACCTATTGTGTAGCCTATTGTCGACCTTTGCAACCTGAAAGACAGTTGCATATGTCAAGTAGGAAATTAAAGGTACCACTTAGTGGGGAGGCAAATTTAACTGATTTACAAGGCCATAAAAAAGATCTCCAGTAAATACGCGGAAGGAATGAAGGAGTGCGACAGCTCCCCCGGGTGGCCAGATGTTTAAAAATTGCCTCAGTCTGTCTTGTGTGTTTGTGTGTCTAAATGTAATGTGTACATTGTAATCCGCCCTGAGTCCCCTGCGGCGTGAGAATAGAAATGAAGTAAATAAATAAAATGTTGTCTTTCCTATGTGGGCTTGTCAGGATATGGACTGATTGGAAACTGATTGAAATAAACTTGGAGATTGTTCTTATTGATGCAGCCTAGAATGGCATTGTGTTTTTGTTTTTGCTCCTGCAAGACATTGTCGATTCACACTGAGTTCGAAATGAGCCAAAGGTTTGGAAGCCAAGCTCGATGAGGAAAAGCTTAGGGTGCTGGGGAGGTTTAGCTTGGAGAAAAGAAGGTTATGTTGTCGTCCAGCCTTTGTTTGTGCCTGTACCTGATCTTCCTGGGGATTCTGGGCCTGTTAGGCAGCCTGATTCTGACAGTGGGGATTCGGGGTCTGCAGATGAGCAAGAGAATTAGGAGATTTTAAGCCCTGACTATGAGAACTCTCTGTCCCACATTCCAGAAAGGCTATTCCCTAGAGATGCAAGGTCAGAGGCAGAAATGAGATCAGGGGAGGAAAAGGAGGAAGATGTAACTCTAGGTCAGTGCTGTCCAACTTCTACCGGACCTAGGGCCGGACTTCCAGTCACTGATGACCTGGGGGGCCGCTCCACGCCACTCCGCCCCACCTCTGGCCACGCCCTGGCCACGCCCCAGCCCCTCCTCCTAAAGTGTCACGCCAGCCTCAGAAGCGGCGATTTCGCTTCTGAGGCTGGGCGTGTGACCCTTTAGGAGGGAGGGCAAAGCCAAGGGAGCCCTCCATGACTTCGCCCTCCCTCCTAAAGTGTCACGCCAGCCTCCTCCTCTGTTCTGCCTCTCCCACCGGCGCACTGATCAGTGCGCCGGGAGGAGAGGCAGAACGGAGAAGGCATGCCTAAAGAGGAGGAAGGAAAGCGCTTCCCTTCTTCCTATTTAGGCATGCCTCCTCCTCTGTTCTGCCTCTCCCATCGACGCACCGATCAGTGCGCCGGGAGGAGAGGCAGAACGGAGAAGGCGTGCCTAAAGTGGAGGAAGGGAAGCGCTACCCTTCCTCCTCTTAGGCACGCCTCCTCCCCCCCCCTGGCGTTCCCGATTGGTGTGCCGGGGGGAGAGGCGGGATGGAGGAGGAGGAAGGGAGCCTCTCTTCCTCCTCTTTAGGCCCGCCTTTAGGCCCCCGGCGTTCCTGATTGGTGCGCCGGGGGGAGAGGCGGGATGAAGGAGGAGGAAGGGAGCGGGCGGGGCAGGGTGACGTCAGGCTCGGCACCGGCACCACACCTGACATCACCCAGCCCCGCCCCGGAGATCGAATTTTTTTCAAAAATTATTTTAAATTTTTTTGCAGGGTAGGTGGGGGGCCCCGGGAAGGGGCTGGGGGCCGTATACGGCCCCCGGGCCGCCAGTTGGACAGCCCTGGTCTAGGTGAAGGAGCTAATGCAGACCTGGGCAACCTATGGCCTTCGGGCTGGAAGCGGCCCGGCAGCTGAATCTGTCCGGCCCGGGGAGAAGGGCATCGGGGGCAGGGCAAAGAGGAAGGGGTGCCGTTGCCGCCATCCCATCGCGGACTGTGGGGCCTGCGTTGGCAGACAGCCCGTCGCTCCGGTGAACTATTGGAGGAGCGGCGGCTTTGGAGTGCCTGCCATCTCGGGAGGCTATCCAGGCCTGCAGCGGGAGCAGTCAGCGACCTGCGGCGGCTGATTGCCCTGGCGACCCAGAAGACTTCATCCTCTTCCGGGTCGCCAGGGCAATCAGCCGTCTCAGGTTGTCGAGTGCTCCCGCTGCAGGCCTGGATCACCTCCCGGGATGGCAGGCACTCCAAAGCTGGGTGACAGGCACCCTTTGAGAGCCTAGTCATGGCAGGGCGATCAGCTGGGGAACGCCTGGGGGTGAGAGCGGGCGGAGGCCTGCAGCCTCCGATCGTCTGCTGCTCTACTTTGCTCTGCTGCGGCCGCTTTGCCATCCTCTGGGCTGGGTCCATTGGGCCATTCCATCTTGGGATCCTTCCTCTCTTGAGGATGTCAGCCTCTATTTTGGTTCGCACCTTGTCTTCTTGAATTTCATTTTATTTTACTTTAGTGGTTTTTATTATTATTTTATAATAATTTTATTATAATAATAAATAATATAATATAATGTTATATTATATTATAATTTCAATATATTATAATGTCTCTCTATATGTACTATAATATAATTATGATATTAATACTAATAATATATGAATATTTCTTGATATATTAATGTTAATATTAATAATGTGTAAGATATAGTAAATATAGTAAATAAATAAATAATGTAGATTAGAATGTAGTTCAGCCTTTAGGTGCGGCCCTCCATAATATTTTTTGGCTCTCGTGTGGCCCCTTGGAAAATATAATTGCCCACCCCTGAGCTAATGAGTAACAGTTAGATAGGAGATTAATGTTCCGTCAACATAGAGTATCTTGTGAAGCACAGCGAAGGTCAACTCGCCTATTAACAAAGGAGCCCTTATCAGTCTTGGAAGGGCAATGGCATGTCCAGAAAGCCCAGCAGAATATTCCCTCAGTCCAAACAATGCTGATTTTTGAGCCAATTCAAGTCTTCCTAGGGATTTTTAGTTCTAGGTTTCTTTGTGTTCATACTTCTTGATTTCATGTTCCTGCGGACTGTTCTTGTGTTGAATGTTTGAACTTTACCTGCTTTTGTATTCCTGGTTTTTGATGCATTTAATGTACTTTGAACTCTGAGGATTATTCTTGTTTTTGGGGGCATTGATTTCACACTATTTTGCTGGATTGTTTCATATACATATGTTCATATATCCTTCAATAAATTGCTTGGCTATTTATCTTGAACTGGGTTGTATGTTAAGTACAGAGGTGATTCACAGCCTCGGAGGGCTATAGGTTAAGATGAGAGCCATGTTTAAATATTTGGAAGGAGGTCACAAAGCGGAAAGCTTGTTTCCTGCTGCTTCAGAGATTAGGACACAATGGAGGAACAGATTCAAACTGCAGGAAAAAAGATTCCCTCTAAACATTGGAAAGAACTTCCTGATGATTTGCCTTTGCAGAAACCATGTTGATTTTCCTTCAGCAATGCCTGTTCTATGTGCTTAGTAATTTTTTCTTTAATAATGGTTTCCATCACTTTGCCTGGAACTGAGGTTAGACTAACTGGCCTATAATTTCCTGGATCACCCCTGGATCCTTTCTTGAAGATCGGAGTTACATTTGCCTCCCTCCAGTCCTCGGGTACAGTGCCTGATCTTAGAGAAAGGTTATATATTTTGGCTAGAATTTCAGCAATTTCACACTTGAGTTCCTTAAGAACTCTGGGGTGGATGCCATCTGGCCCTGGTGATTTGTTGACATTTAGTTTAGTAAGGCATGTGAGAACATCTTCCTTGTTTATCTCTATCTGGTTTAATTCATTGAATTCCCTCCCTGAGAAAACTGACTCATCTGCAGGCATATGTTGTCTGTCCTCCTGTGTGAAAACGGAGGCAAAGAAGTCATTTAGCCGCTCAGCAATCTCCTTGTCTTCACTTATTGTCCCTTTCTTACCATTTTCGTCAAGTGGCCCAACTGCTTTTCTAGTTGGGTTTCTGCTTCTGATGTACTTAAAGAAGTTTTTGCTAATTTTTTTGCCTCTGCTCGTCTATATGTGTGTATGTGGAAACGGCAGGAGTTGTCTGCTAAGTATGTGTACCTGTAATCCGCTCTGAGTCCCCTTCGGGGTGAGAAGAGCGGAATATAAATAAAAGTAAATAAAGTAAATAAACAAATAAATTCAGAGCTGTTCAACTGTGGAATATGCTGCTGCCTGGGAATCTGGTGGAGTCTCCTCTGGAGGTTTATCAACAGAGGCTGTCTGGCCATCCTTAAGGAGGGCTTGAGTTGGGTCTTCTTGCTTGGTAGAAGGGGTTAGACTAGATGTCCAGACAGCCTCTATTGACCCAATGGTTTTATAGTCCTCCAAAGCCCCAGATTCCTTCCTCGTGGAAAGTTTATTTACTGAGCCTCATAATCTTTACCTCTGACTTAAAAGTTGCAACCATTCTTGTTCCTCTCTTGCTTCCAGGGAGAGTTCCCATGGGATAATAAGAGCTTCCGGTACCTCTTGGTCATGGGAGCTGGCGTTGTCTCTGGTTTCCTGTATTTCTACTGGCAAGATCCTGGCCGAGAGATCAGCTGGAAGCACTTTGTGCAATACTACTTGGCCCGCGGAGTGGTAAGGAGGAACGCAAGGCACCGTCTTTGGGGATCTGAGGTCTCCTTCTACAACAGGGGTCGGGATCCTTTTTGACTCAGAGAGCCATGCAAACAAAATATTTGGAAATGTATTTCAGTGAGAGCCATAGAATATATATATATATTTTAAGACTGAATTCAACTCAATGTGAGTATATACAGTACGTACATACTATGAGAAAAGGATTCCCCCGGCAGAATGATGGACACTTCAGACCTAGCTCTGCAAAAGGCACGCTCAGGACTCTGGGAAGAGAAGACGGGAGGAAGGGGGCAAGAAAGAAAGAAAGAAAAAGAAAGAAAGAAAGGCAGAGTAAATAAAGGAGGGAGGGGGAGCGGAAGAGAGTAAAGAAGAATGAACTATGGAAGAGGAAGAAAACAAACACGAGAGAGAGACAAGGAGGGGGAAAGAAAGAAGGAAATGGGAAGGGAGGAAAGGAAAGGGTGGGGAAAAGAAAGGAAGGGGAGTGAGGACAAAGTGAAATAATGAAGGGAAAAGAAAGAAGAGGAGAGAGGAGTGAAAAGAAAGGAAGGAAAGGAAGAATTGGAAGGAAAATAGAAGAGGAAGGAAAGGAGGGAAATGGAGAAAGAGGAAGGAAGAGAAAAAAGAGGGAGAATGGAGGAAAAGAAGGAAGGGAGAGAGGGAAGGGGAAGGAAAGGAAGGACAGAAAGGAGAAGAAGGAAAGAGGAAGGGGAGAGGGGAGAAAGGGAAGGAAGAGTAAGGGAGCAAAGGGAGAATGTAGGGAAAAAGAAGGAGGGGGAGGAAGAGGAGATGGAGGAGAGAAGGAAGGAAGGAGAGAAAGGAAGGGGGAGAAAAAGGATGAAAGGGGGGAGAAAGAAAGGAAGGAAGAGGAAGGAGGAATGATAGAGGGAGAATGGAGGAAAGAAGGAAGGGGGAAAGAGAGGGGAGAGAGAAAGGAAGAAGGGAAGGGGGAGAAAGGAAGGAAGAGAAAAGAAGGAAGGGGAGAGAGGTAGGGAAAAGGAAGGAGAGAAGAAGGAAAGGGTGTAGGGGGAGGAAGGAAGAGGGAGAATGGAGGAGAGAAGGAAGGAAAAGGAAGGAGAGAAGAAGGAAGGGGAGAGAGGGAGAATGGAGGAAAGAAGGAAGGGGAGAGAGGGAGAGAAAAGGAAGAAGGGAAGGGGAGAAAGGAAGGAAGGAAGAGGGAGAATGGAGGAAAGAAGGAAGGGGAGAGAGGGAGAGAAAAGGAAGAAGGGGAAGAGGGGGGAGGAAAGGAAGGAAGAGAAAAGAAGAGAAAAGGGAGAGAGGTAGGGAAAAGGAAGGAGAGAAGAAGGAAAGGGTGTAGGGGGAGAGAGAAGGAAGAGGGAGAATGGAGGAAGAGAAGGAAGGAAAAGGAAGGAGAGAAGGAAAGGGTGAAGGGGAGAAAGGAAGGAAGGAAGAGGGGAGAATGGAGGAAAGAAGGAAAGGGAAGAGAGGGAGGGAGAGAAAAGGAAGAAGGGAAGGGGAGAAAGGAAGGAAGAGCAAAGAAGGAAGGGGAGAGAGGTAGGGAAAAGGAAGGAGAGAAGAAGGAAAGGGTGTAGGGGGAGGAAGGAAGAGGGAGAATGGAGGAGAGAAGGAAGGAAAAGGAAGGAGAGAAGGAAAGGGTGAAGGGGAGAAAGGAAGGAAGGAAGAGGGAGAATGGAGGAAAGAAGGAAGGGGAGAGAGGGAGAGAAAAGGAAGAAGGGAAGGGGGAGAAAGGAAGGAAGAGCAAAGAAGGAAGGGGAGAGAGGTAGGGAAAAGGAAGGAGAGAAGAAGGAAAGGGTGTAGGGGGAGGAAGGAAGAGGGAGAATGGAGGGAGAGAAGGAAGAAGGGAAGGGGGAGAAGGAAGGAAGAAGGAAAGGGTGAAGGGGAGAAAGGAAGGAAGAGGGAGAAGGGGAGAAAGAAAGGAAGGAAGAGGGAGAATGGAGGAAAGAAGGAAGGGGAGAGAGGGAGAGAAAAGGAAGAAGGGAAGGGGGAGAAAGGAAGAAAGAGCAAAGAAGGAAGGGGAGAGAGGTAGGGAAAAGGAAGGAGAGAAGAAGGAAAGGGTGTAGGGGAGGAAGGAAGAGGGAGAATGGAGGAAAGAAGGAAGGAAAAGGAAGGAGAGAAGGAAAGGGTGAAGGGGAGAAAGAAAGGAAGGAAGAGGGAGAATGGAGGAAGAAGGAAAGGGAGAGAGGGGCAGGAAGGAGAGAAGAAAAGGTTTCCTGCTGCATGCTGGGAAACCGAGGCCCGGGCTGCTCTGGAGAGCCAGATGCAATCATGAAAAGATCCACATCTGGCTCCCGGGCCATAGGTTCCCTGTCCTTGTCCTACAAGCTTCCTTTAAAGAGAGATTTCCACTAGTCAAGCCCAATGCAGGATCACATCTTGGCTTTTCTGTTTGTCCTTGTTCTTTGCGAGCTGCCCCGAGTTCCAGTCTCGAAAGAAAATTAGAACAGATAATCAATGCGTGCATTCTTCGGTAAGTTCTCCACTAAGCGAAGGCAATCTCTCCCTTTCTCGCTCCTTGTGTCTTTTCAGGTCGAGCGGCTCGAAGTGGTGAACAAGGAGTTTGTGAGAGTGTATCCGGTCCCCGGGGCCACTTTTGAGGTGAGGCATCCTCCATGAGAGAAAACTTGAGAGGAAGGGAGAAATAAAGAAGTCCCAGCGAGCAAGCCTTGGGGTCAAGTCAGGAGAGAGGGAAATGGACCACCGTGGTCTTTGCCTCTCCTGCAGCAGACAGCCCACACCCTAAAGCAGTGTTCCTCAACCTTCCTAATGCCACGACCCCTTAATACAGTTCCTCATGTTGTGGTGACCCCCAACCATAACATTATTTTCATTGCTACTTCACAACTGTAGTTTTGCTACTGTTATGAATCGCAATGTAAATATCTGATATGCAGGGTGTATTTTCATTCACTGGACCAAATTTGGCACAAATACCCGATACTACCATATTTGAATATTGGAGCAGGGGTTGATTTTGTCTTTTGGGAGTTGTAGTTTTTATTTTATTTATTTTATTTGACTTTATTTTGTGTTTTATATTATTATTATCACCCTCCCCCTTCTTTTGTCTAAGTCTTGCTGTGTTTAAAATAATTCTATGAACATTATTTATTTAAATAAGTTATTTTATTTTGTTTAAATAAATAATTTTTTATTATTTTATATAATAATATAATATAATAGTATAATATGATATAATATAATGTTATATTACATTGTAATATAATATAATGTCAATATATTGTATTATGTTATAGTATAATAATTGTAATGTAATGTTATATTATTATATTATATCAAATTACATTATTTTGTTTAATTAAATAATTTTATTTATTATTTTATATAATAATATAATATAATAATATGATATGATATAATGTTATATTACATTATAATGTAATATAATATATCATGTCAATATATTGTATTATGTTATAGTATAATAATTGTAATGTAATGTTATATTATTATATTATTAAATCAAATTATAATAATAAAAATGTTATGTTATATTATAATGTCAATATATTATAATATAATAATTATAATGTTATGTAGTATAAATTAGTTATGATATAATATATTATAATATGAGATTGGTATAATATATTGTATATACATTGATACAATATAATATTACTAATGATATTGTGATATTATAATTGTATATTTGTTTTACATGCAATATTACTAATGATATTGCGATATAATGCTATAGTGCAATGTGATGTGTAGTACTGATATTGTGCTATGGCAGTAATGTAGTTTGTTGTAATTCCAGTTTGCTGTAAGCCGCTCTGAATCCCCTTCAGGGTTGAGAAGGGTGGCATATGCATATGGTGAAATAAATAAAAAAAATAGTTTCTGGGATTTATAGTTCACCTACAATCAAAGAGCATTCTGAAATCTACCAACAATGGAATTGAACTAAACTTGGCACACAGAACTCCCATGACCAACAGAAAATTCTGGAAAATACCTTGAGTTTTGGAACTTGTAGTTCACCTACATCCAGAGAGCACTGTGGACTCAAACAATGTTGGATCTGGACCAAACTTGGCACATATACTCAATATGGCCAAATGTGAACACTGGTGGAGAGTGGGGGGAAATAGACGTTGACATTTGGGAGTTGCAGTTGCTGGGATTTATAGTTCACCTACAATCAGAGAGCATTCTGAACCCCACCAGTGATAGAATTGGGTCTAACTTCCCACAGAGAACCGGATCCCCTTTGATCCTGGAAGCTAATCAGGGTAGGCTATGGTTAGTCTTTGGAGAGGAGACTGCTAAAGATTACTGGGTGGTGCAGGCTCTATTTCAGAGGAAGGAACTAGCAAAATCACCTCTGAGGATTCTTGTATACATCGACAGGTGACTTGAAGGCACCGGGAGAAAAGTGGGATACAAACTAAATTGCTTTAATTATTTATTTATCGCATTTATATCCTGTCACTTCTCAACCCCCAAGGGGGACGCAGGACGGCATTACAACTAAACCCAATTAGAGGCTATTTACAAAATTACAATAATAAAATCACATATTAAAATATCACATGATAATAAAAAAACATACGAAAATTGAACAATAAAAACCTGTCTCGACAGTCATATCATCATTGCAATTTGTGCCTTAAAGTGCTGCTATATCTATTACCCAAAAGCCTGGTCCCAAAACCATGCCTTTTAATTTCTTACGGAAAGCCAGGAGGGAGGGGACCGATCTTAATTCAGTTGGAAGAGCATTCCATAGTCGGGGAGCCACCACCGAGAAGGCCCTGTCCCTTGTTCCCGCCAGGCACATTTGAACTGTTGGCGGAAGCGAGAGCAGGGCCTTCCCGGATGATCTTAGATTTTGAGGCGGGACTTAGGGGTAGATGCGTTCAGGCAAGCAAGGGTATAACCATTTAGAGCTTTATAGGTCAAAACCAGCCCTTTGAATTGGGCTCGGAGATGGATCGGCAGCCAGTGGAGCTGGCACAACGGGGGTGGTATGCTCCCTGTATGTCGCCCCAGTTAATAATCTGGCTGCCGACCGTTGTACTAACTGAAGTCTCCGAACCGTCTTCAAAGGCAGCCCCACATAGAGCGCATTGCAGTAATCTAAACGGGATGTAACCAGAGCGTGGACTACCGTGGCCAAGTCAGACTTCCCAAGGTTTTTTTGCAGAAAGGCAGCAAAAAGGAGAGGCAACTGCTGAGGGATGGGTAAATGCCTCTGGTATCTGTCATTGCTTGCCATAGAAGTATGTCTGGTTCAACATCGGCAGCGTGGATACGTTCGAACGGAATTTGGAGGCTGCCCAACAAGAGCTGGGCATCGACATGGCGCACCAGGTCTCGGTGGTCTACAGCACGGAGAGCGATGGGTAAGTGAGTGCCAGACCAGACCGGAAATGGGACTTTGCATCTTTAGGGATTGTGTAGAAAAGGAATGACAACATGGCAGGCAATCCCCTCTTCTGTGCAATTAAGGGCCAGGAGCCATTCAGTTCAATGCGGTAGACCTACAGGTGGCACTGTCCTGCATTTGAAAATAAGGATTTGGTAAATGAAAAACTTCTGTGTCTCATGCTGTGTGCAACAAGGCTCAAAATACTTAGAACATGGAAAAAACTAGAGAATTTGTCAGTAAGGAATTAACTAAATAGGATATAGGCAAGAGCCCTATTGGAAAAGTTAACCTATAAGAAGACATATTTGAAAATACATGGGAACCATTTATTAGATACATTCGTGGCAGAAAGAAAAACATATGGATGAACCATTAGGAAAACATACCATAACAACCAACTCTATGATTCTATATAATGAGGGTGGGGTGGGGTATAGATCTGAGAATATACCAATGTAATTGTATTGTCCCTTGTGGCTCGTGGCTCTCCTCTCTTCCCTCGCAGCTCCTTCCTGGTGGGCCTGGTGCCCACTCTGGTCCTGGTGGGTTTCCTGCTCTTTGCTCTGAGGCGAGGACCCATGGGCGGTGGGGGCCGAGGGCCTGGGAGCCTCTTCAGCCTGGCCGAGACCACGGCCAAGGTCCAGCAGGGCAGCACCCAGGTGCAGTTCAAGGACGTGGCTGGCTGCGAGGAGGCCAAGCTGGAGATCCTGGAGTTCGTCAACTTCTTGAAGAATCCCAAGCAGTACCTGGAGCTAGGGGCCAAGATCCCAAAGGTGCGTGCTCCACAGTTGCAGGAGCAGGTCAGCCCAGAGAAATACTGAGGCTGAAGGTCTCCCTGATGGTTGGCAAACCAGGAACACTCAGGGTAAAAGATACCGTAGGCGTAGAAATTAAAGGGAAGGAGATCCCACTTGAAGATTAGGAAATATGTCCTGCCTGTGAGGAGAGCTGTTCAACAGTAGAACTCTCTGCCTCAGAGTCCAGTGGAGGCTCCTTCTTTGGAGGCTTTTAAGCAGAGGTTGGGTGGCCATCTGCTCTGAGTGCTTTGATGTTTTCCTGCATTGCAGTAGGGGGTTGAACTGGATGGCCCTTACGGTCCCTTCCAACTCTAGGATTCAATAATAATAATAATAGATGATAATGTCTCTTTTCTCTGGAGGTTTATAAGCAGAGGCTGGATGACCATCTGCTGGGAGTGCTTTGAATACATAGCAGAGGGGGGTTGGACTGGATGGCCCTTGGGGTCTCTCCCAACTCTAGGATTCAATAATAATAATAATAATAGATGATAATGTCTCTTTTCTCTGGAGTTTTATAAACAGAGGCTAGATGACCATCTGCTGGGAGGGCTTTGAAAACATAGCAGAGGGGGGTTGGACTGGATGGCCATTGGGGTCTCTCCCAACTCTAGGATTCAATAACAATAATAATAATAGATGATAATGTCTCTTTTCTCTGGAGGTTTATAAGCAGAGGCTGGATGACCATCTGCTGGGAGTGCTTTGAATACATAGCAGAGGGGGGTTGGACTGGATGGCCCTTGAGGTCTCTCCCTACTCTAGGATTCAATAATAATAATAATAATAATAATAATAATAATAATAATAATAATAGATGACAATGTCTCTTTTCTCTGGAGGTTTATAAACAGAGGCGGGATGACCATCTGCTGGGAGTGCTTTGAATACAGGGCAGCGGGGGGTTGGACTAGATGGCCCTTGGGGTCTCTCCCAACTCTAGGATTCAATAATAATAATAATAATAATAATAGATGATAATGTCTCTTTTCTCTGGAGATTTATAAACAGAGGCTGGATGACCATCTGCTGGGAGTGATTTGAATACATAGCAGAGGGGGGTTGGACTAGATGGCCCTTGGGGTCTCCTTGGGAGCAGTCTCCATACGAAGAAAGCATAATTTTTAAAAAGCAACACAAAGGTGGACAATGGGAGATGCAATACAGGGCTGTCCAGTTACGACGGATGCTTCTTTGTCCCTTGCAGGGAGCGATGCTGACCGGTCCCCCAGGAACAGGCAAGACCCTCCTGGCCAAAGCCACCGCAGGGGAAGCCAACGTCCCTTTCATCACCGTCAATGGCTCTGAGTTCCTGGAGATGTTTGTGGGCGTTGGACCGGCCAGAGTGAGTGTGGGGAATGCTTACCAAACTCAGGCGAACCCAAACAATGGCAAAGGGAGGGGGAAAGATTAGGAAATAGTAGGACCTACCAATGGAGATCCAGCACCTTTGGGGGGGGGGGCAATGGAGGTTCCAGCAGTAAGAGGAGCCATTCCAAATGGAATTAGAATGCTAACCTGCAAATACACACCTTTGTTTCGGCCTCCCAGGTGCGGGACATGTTTGCCTTGGCCCGAAAGAACGCCCCGTGCATCCTATTCATCGATGAGATTGATGCTGTTGGGAGGAAACGGGGCCAGGGACACTTTGGGGGGCAAAGCGAGCAGGAAAACACTCTCAACCAGCTGCTGGTGGAGATGGACGGTGAGAGGACCGCCTTGTAGGGGTGGTGTAACATTAGATTCGTATGAGATTTTTTTAAAACCTGAGACACAAATTGTGTATTTGGAGAAATTTGGAGAAATTTCATTTATCTACATTTATTAATAAATAATATAAAATATTATCATTTGGAGAAATTATTTACGACTCTAGCTTTTTTTTTCATGTCAGGAGCAACTTGAGAAACTGCAAGTCGCTTCTGGTGTGAGAGAATGGGCCGTCTGCAAGAACGTTGCCCAGGGGACGCCTGGATGTTTTACTATCCTGTGGGAGGCTTCTCTCGGGTCCCCACAAGGGAAGCTGGAACTGACAGATGGGAGCTCACTCTGCTCCCTGGATTCGAACCACTCCCTCCTTCCCTTCATGTTTCCTCTCGTCCTTTGCAGGATTCAACAGCAGCACAAACGTTGTGATCCTCGCAGGCACCAACCGGCCGGATGTCCTGGACCCGGCATTGATGCGACCAGGGCGCTTTGACCGCCAAATTTATATTGGTAAGCAGCCGCTGTCTCTAATCTTAGCCTCCTTTTAGGCCTTTCTTTCTCGTTCATAGTGCCGCCTTCTTCAGGAGCAGTGTACCTTGGGCTGCAAAGTTATATGGGGCCCATGATCTATTTCTTATTTATCTTGTGTAGCTTATAACCCTGAAGGCAAATTATTTTGTAATTTGCTCTTGAGTGCCTTTATTTATTTATTTATTTATTCATTCCGTTTTGAATGCCATCTTTCCCCGAGGGCTCAGGATAGCTTACAGAGAGTATAAAAAACACATTTTAAAACAACCGAAAAAATTAAACTCTTAGCTAAAAACTATAAAACTATTTACAGCTGGTTAACCAGATCAGACATAGTGCAATGTAGTACAATTCAATCACAATATCACAAGTCTAATATAGCAGGCGTGACAATAACACAGCGAAATGAGCCTTCACAACACAATGGGCTTAAACGACGCTCTAACAGGATCTGTACCCCTGTAGATAGTCCGAGTCTGATAACTCACAGGCTAGCGACTGAGTCAATGGGAGCCTTGGTGGGTAGAAGAGCTGGCAAGCTGCCGGATGGAGGTAAGCTGACGATGCCAAGATGGCCGTTTCGCGTAAACCACGCTTCCTCAGGGTGCTCTGAACTTCTGACCGCTCCTCCCCACGCGAAATCTCCCGTCCTGACTTTGAGTCCTAATCGTTCCACTACAACCCTGGGGAGGAGCGGTCAGAAGTTCAGAGCGCCCTGAGGAAGCGTGGTTTACGCGAAACGGCCATCTTGGCGGCGTCAGCTTACCTCCAGCCATAGGCGCCTGCCCATCCGGCAGCTTGCCAGCTCTTCTACCCACCAAGGCTCCCTCATTGACTCAGTCGCTAACCTGTGAGTTATCAGACTCCGGACTATCTACAGGGGTACACAGATCCTGTTAGAGCGTCGTTTAAGCCCATTGTGTTGTGAGGGCTCATTTCGCTGTGTTATTGTCACGCCTGCTATATTAGACTTGTGATATTGTGATTGAATTGTACTACATTGCACTATATGTGATATTGTTTAGCTATTTAGCACATATATTGTTCACAAAAATACAATTTGAGATTTTTACTAGATGATGACTCGTGAGTAATCACTCTTACAGATCTGCCCCTTTATATTCAATGGTTTAGCTGTGTGTATGATTAACTGTACTCAGTGGTATATTCTGTTTGTGTATCGGATTAACCAGATCAGACCCCAAAAGCCTGCTGGAATAAAAAAAAGTGTTAAATTTCTCAAATCTCGCACAACTTCAACCTTTGTGGCTGAAGAGTGACGTAATAATAACAACAACAAAAACAATAACAACAACAACAACGTCCATCCCTGGAGTATGCTCTTTCCATCCTGTTTATCGAGCTATTGATCTGTTGGTCTATTATTTTATTTATTATTTATTTTAAATATATTTATTAAATACTTCAAAGGATAATATAATTGTCTTATCATACCCTCACAATCTTTCTTGGGCATTTAGTGGTTTAAATCCATCATGGCTTTTACACATGGAGCTAATAAATTATCGCCCTCTGAGGCCTTAGCAACCTGACCCCCCTGGATAAACCACACAGCAGCTGAGGTACAACGGGTTTTATTTAGAATAGGTAAGTATAGGAAAGAGGTTGGAGGCAATCCTTATAGTGCCTCCAACTAGCAGCCAAACAGGAATCAGCAAAGGTGTGGGTGCTCCGCAGCAAAAGGAGCACAAGCGGGAAAACGGGAACACAAGCCGGATGCAAGAGTCTCTTGGAATCCCAGCCGAAGCAAATGAGGCTGGAACACATTGATTATAAGGCAAAAGTTCAAAAGGTAAAAAGAGTCTTTCAGGATCAATCGCTGGGTTTCGACGACGAACAGGAACAAGGCAATACTGGAACAAGTCAGCCCGAAGCAGGCTGGCTGGCAAGGCTTGATGGAAGGCCCGACTGGCCTACCCCGCAAGATCTTCTCCCAAATGCGTTGTTGGTACAAGACACTGGCATGGGGGTCCACAGGGCAGTTATAGTGTTCCTTGGCTGCGTCGCACGTCAAAAGCTAAGATTGATGATCCCTTGTATGTTTTGTGAACTCAGTACTCTTGGAATGCGGTGCTCGTTGCGAGTACCATCTGGGCCAGGGAGTCAGGCTTTCTACCCGCGGCCCTTCCATTATCAGGGAGTCAGGATGGTACAACCTTGAGAGGCCTTTGTTATGCTTGCATCCCGAGTCTTCTCACGGGAAAGGCATGGGAGGCCCAAGCAGGGTTTAAGAGCAAAGCAAGCTGGTTTGGAAACTATCCTCGGGTCATCTTGGCTGGAACTTTGCTCAAGCAAAAGTGACGCCTGAGGTCCTTGAGGTGTGACACTAATGTTGTATTATCAAATAGATCTTCTTTGGAGTCTCTTTTTGCTCACCTTAAGTTCTCCGAGGAGTGATTGGCCATATCTTGTATACCCTATTTTTAATTTTAAGTTTCTCTTGTCAGAAATCTTTAAAATTAACTAGGTATTTTTAATTACAAAAATGTGAGTCAAGCACTGAAAGGGTTAAATGGATGCAATGACTCAGCAGAAGCTGCGGTTCAATATAAGCAGGTGTGCCTGAAGCTTAGTAGGCCTCTGTGTTAGTTTGCCTCAGTGGGAGCAAGTTCTCAGTCTGTGAGAAGGCCTCAGAGTGTGAGAAGTTTCGGTGAGAGGAAGCCCCAGGTTGAAGGTCTCATGTGTAAAGCTACTGTGATTGGATGAATGTGATTGAATGAAGCTCCCGTGTGAAGGCTGTTGTGTTAAAGCTACTGTGTGAACCTCCTTCAGTGTGAGAGGAGGAGGCTCTGTGAGGACGAAGCTGTTTATCTGAGAAAGAAGCCCAGCGTGGAAGCAAAGAAGGAAGTATAAAGAACTTGGTTCGTGTTATGGAAACCTTGTTCTTGCAAATAGTGTAACCATATTATTTTACTACGGTAGATCACACATTGTTAATCCACCGCCTAGCCGTGACAGGAGTTAGGGGGACTGCTCTTAAATGGGTGTCCTCATTTCTCCTAGACCGGGGACAGCGAGTGGAGAGGGGAGGGATGGTTTCCAAGAGGGGGAGCCCCTAAGTTGTGGGGTTCCTCAGGGGGGCCATTCTCTAGCCTCTATTATTTAACATCTACATGCGGCCACTTGCCAAATTGGTGCGGAGTTTTGGTCTGGAGTGTCACCAGTATGCTGATGACACTCAGCTGGTGCTGAGGATGGACAGCCGACTGGACTCTGTACCCGATTGTTTCTAACTATGCTTTGAAGCTGTGACTGGTTGGCTACGAGCCAGTCACTAGAGAGTGAATCCATCGAAGACGGAGATCCTTGGGCTGAGTCATCCAGGTGGGTGTGGGCCCGGGCTGCCTACCCTGGGCGGCGAGGCACTATGCCCGTCGTCCTTAGTAAAGAGTCTGGGGGTCCAGTTGGACCCTCTGCTGACAATGGAGGTCCAGGTCTCTGCTGTCAGCAGATCCGCCTTCTTCCATCTGACAGGTTAGGCGACTGGCGCCCTACCTCACCGAAAATGACCTGGCCATGGTGATCCAAGTGACGGTCATCTTGAGACTAGACTACTATAATGCCTTTTACATTGGTCTTCTTTTTTCGGTAATCCGGAAGCTCAAACTGGTGCAGAACGCTGCAGCGAGACTCCTGGCTGGAGTGCCAGCCAGCGCTCATATTACTCCAACTCTGCAGCGACTGCACTGGTTGCCAATTGAGCACCGGATCATCTTTAAAATATTGGTCTTGACCTTTAAGGCCTTACATGGTCTGGGGCCGGTGTACTTGAGGGATCGTCTACTCCCATATGTTCCCCAGAGATCTCTTCGATCTGAGGACCACAAACTCTTGCAGATCCCTTCCCTACGAACTATCTACCTATTGTCAACCAGACAGAGGGCCTTTTCCACTGTAGCACCAAGCCTATGGAATGCTTTACCTCCGTAAGTTCGAGCAATCAGTGAGCTACCCGCTTTTCGGAAAGCTTGGAAAAGCGCTCTCTTTCGACAGGCATTTGGCCTTTAACTACCTTGGATATGGATTTACACTGTTTTGACTGTTTTTATAATTGTTGTTTTATTGTCTAGTATTGTAGTTCGATGTGCTGTAAACCGCCCTGAGCCAAATCGGAAAGGACGGTACACAAATTGAAATAATAAATAAATAAATAAATACTACAAAGAAAAGCCTCCTAAGGAAGGGATAACATTGGTCTGCATGTTTTTGTTCTTTTTATCACTTTGGGCTACTGGTCCTGGGTCACGCTGCTGCTAATAAGTTACTCTGTCAACTCACTCGCCCAACATCTATAACTTTTTTTTCCGAGGTGTTGACTTATTTGAGTCTGGCGGCAAATAACAGATAATATTTTATTTGACTCTCCCGAAATCTGGAGATTCGGGATCAGCCATGTTGACCCTCTCCTTCTCTATTTCTGGGGATTCATTTCCCTGACTCTCTTTCTCTCTCCAACCAGGCCCACCGGACATCAAAGGCAGAGCGGCTATCTTCAAAGTCCACCTCCGACCTCTCAGGCTGGATGCGGGTATCAGCCGAGATGCTCTGGCTAGGAAGATGGCTGCCCGGACGCCTGGATTCACAGGTCAGGCTTGGAGGAAGGTCAGGGATTGTGGGACTTGATTTCCAGGGGAAGAAAGCCACTGTTCTAAGCGAAATGTCCATTGATAGATGAGAGTATTATTTGCCAATAGGTGAGGCATCCAGGTAAGAATCTACGAGGCAGTGGTGGACAATTGTCAAGCCACAAAGAGAGGTGGGTAACATCATCATCATAATCATCTTCATCATCATACATGCACCCCAACAGATCTTGGAGGGCCATACCGGCCCTGTTGCCCCCCCTCAATGAACTCACACACATATCATTTTGTTCCAAATAGGTTATGGGAGCACTTTCATCATATTTTGGGGGTATTCTTGGTCAGTTTAGGACCAAGAGAGGAGTTTTTAAAAATTAGATGATGTGATGGTCTGGTCCGAAGCTTTGGGCTGGAATGTTATCAGTATGCTGACGACACCCAGCTCGTTCAGAAAATGGAAGGCTGACCAGACTCCGTACCCTCTTGTTTCCAACAGTGCCTTGAAGCCGTTTCTGGTTGGCTGCGTGCCAGTAGATTGAGGGTGAATCCAGCAAAGACCGAGATACTGAGGCTGGGCCGCCCGGTGGGTGGGGAGGTCCAACTGCCTAGCTTGGATGGCGAGGCATTATGCCCAACATCCTCAGTAAAGAGCCTTGGGGTTGTCTTAGATCCGTTGCTGTCAATGGAAGGCCAGGTCTCCACCGTCAGCAAAACAGCTTCCTTCCATTTGCGGCAAGTTAGGCGTCTGGCCCCCTACCTATCCTGAGACGACCTGGCCACGGTGCTCCAAGCCACGGTCATCTCTCGAGAACATTGGCTTGCCCTTGTCAGTGATCCGAAACTAAAGCTTGTCCTGACCTGACTTCTCACTGGGACTCCAGTGAAATGTCACATAACACCCATCCTCCAGCAGCTCCATTGGCTTCCGGTAGAGCACCGGATCACCTTCAAGGTGATGGTGTTAACTTTCAAGGCCTTGCATGGTCTGGGGACGCTGTATCTGAGGGACCGTCTCTTCTCCTACCAACTCTTCTCCCACCTTTTCCAGCAAGCCTTTGATTGCTAAGCTGGAAAATCTTACTGCCACACAGTATACATATAATAAAACCAAAAGCAGTTAAAATTAAAATACATTAAAATACAATTAACATTAAAATACAACATATACATTCACATCACTTAAAAACAGTATTCCGTCCATAAAAAACATTGGGTCTTGTCCACCGGTTGCCATTTCAATCCAATCTAAAGTGCCGTATCGTGCTACTGTGCAAACGCTTGGTCCCATAACCAGGATTTCACTTTTTTCCTGAATGCCAGGAGAGATGGAGCTGATCGTATATCAATAGGGAGTGAGTTCCACAGACGGGGAGCCACCACCGAGAAGGCTCTATCTCTCGTCCCCACCAACCGCATTTGAGAAGTAGGCGGGAGCGAGAGCAGGGCCTCCCCGGATGATCTTAAGTTATGAGGTGGGATGTAGCGGCTGGTGCGTTTGGACAAGTAAGCTGGGCCAGAACCGTATAGAGCTTTAAAGGTCTAAGAAAGGTAAAAGAGTAAAAAGTTTTTTTAAAAATCCATGCAGCTACATTTTGCCCAAAGAGAGGGGGGCAAAATGTGCATCCTCACTGGAAGGAAGAAAAGGCAGAAGAGACAGTGGCGACAAATGGCCACACGGCCAAGCCCAGAGCAATAAAAATCCCTTTAAAAAGGAAGTTCCCTCACAGAGATTCCATTGCTACATCTTCCAAGGGGGAGGACAGACAAAGCCCTTTTTGGTAAACATGCATTGGAATGTGGGGAAGGAATCGCTTAGCCTAATCCTATCACTAGCTACTCATTGGGGACTAGAGACTTGACGACACAAGAGACTTGTGCAGTCCAAGGATGAAACACAACAGATACAACCAGCCAGGCCCGGATTAACACTTTTTTGCGCCCTAGGCCACACTTTGGAATTACCCCCCCCCCCCAAACACACACACACACACCACTCAGACCCACACTTGGCTGGCTTTCGCCATGGTGCCTCCGGAGCAGAAGGGAAAGGCGAGTAGGCACCATCCCGCCACCTCCAAGGTCCCCCCATGCATTCCCACCGGCTGGAAAGCTCCGCTGTGCTCTGAAGGTCTCCTCGGGAGTCGGGAGGCTTGGGGAGAGCGCAGCGGGTGCAAACTTGCTCCAAAGGCACGAGAGAGAGAGAGAGCACGCAAGAGAGAGAGAGCAAGAGAGAGAGAGCAAGAGAGAGAGAGAGAGAGAGCAAGAGAGAGAGAATGCAAGAGAGCGCATGAGAGAGAGAGCAGAGACTTTGCCAGGAGAAGGAGCGAGGAGGGGCATGAGAAAGGGGGAAAGAGGGGCGTGGACCAGGGGTTTTTTTGGGTCCGTGATCTGCGCCCCCCCCCCCCCCACCCCTCGGCTTGCGCCCCTAGGCCATGGCCTTGTTGGTCTTATGGATAATCCGGTCATGCATCCAGCCTATGGTCTTCACACTGATGGTTTCCCCATTCATAGGGAAGTAAGAGCCAGAACAAAAGTATGCCCGAGCTTTGACACAGTGGCGGACTTCCTTGCTGGGCCTTTGCAAAGGATGACTCTTCTCCCTTTTCTCTCTCCCTCTCTAGGGGCTGATATCTCCAACGTGTGCAACGAGGCCGCCCTGATTGCCGCGCGACATGCCAGTCCCACCGTGGTCGAGAAGCACTTTGAGCAGGCCGTCGAGAGGGTCATTGGGGGTGAGGCTGGATTAGAAGCCAGGAAGCCTTGAGCCTTGTGCATTTATTGATTTTTGGTTGGGCTACACAACACACGGACTGATTAGAGTTGCCGTCCAGCAATGTTTTGCACAGGTGTGAGGGCTCTTTGGCCTTGATTTAGCAAGTCTCGGGGTTCGTAAAACAAGTAGAAATTAGAAACTGTCTTCTATTGCACTACAACTCCCAGAGCGCAGCAGCACTAGCAGAATTCCCAGAAGGATTGTGGGAATCACAGTCCAAAATAAACAGTGTGTTGAAGCCAGGGATTCTCCGTCTTTGAGCCTCCTGCTGTTTTGTCATTCAACGCGCAGAAGGTCAATGCTGATAAATTCTAGGAGGTGACGTTCACACCCTGGGAAAATTAAATCTTAATAGTTACTATTGTATTCTATTTGCATTGACACTTTCCTGTTGTTTTCTTCATGGATTTTCTGCTAAATGTCCTCTTCCTTTTTCTGGTAGCCATGTTCCAGAAGCATTCTCTCCTGATGTTTTGCCTGCATCTATGGCAAGCATCCTCAGATGGCTTTTTGTACATGCCTTGCGGTGGTCCTGTGGTGGGCTGGGAGGTCTTTGTGTCGACTCCTTTCCACCCTTTCTCTTTCCAGGCCTTGAGAAGAAGACGCAGATCTTGCAGCCGAATGAGAAGGCAGTGGTGGCATACCACGAGGCGGGACACGCCGTGGTTGGGTGGTTCTTGGAGCACGCAGACCCCTTGCTCAAGGTGCGTTTCCAACCCCTTCCCCAGAGATAACAACAACTGGTGGATTATATACAACAGTAGTTCCCAGACTGGGCTGTACCACCCCCTGGTGGGCGGTGGGGCAATCCAAGGGGGCGCAGGGAGGCCCAGGAGAATTTGGGGGGCGCTGAACCCCTGTAAGGGGCGGTGGCGTGAGCCAGGCTTGCCACTTGCAGGGTCGCCCGCTTGTGAGGACGTCCCCGTTGGAAGAAAGAGGCCGATACACAGGACTGCGCAATGGGTGGGGTTGACGAGAGGAACGAGGTGGGTGCTGCGGTTTCCATGGCAACGCCTGCCCAGGGATTCCAACTCGCAGGAACACAATCGCAAGCGCGCGATCCCCGGGCAGGCGTTGCCGTTTGATCCAGATCTGTCATTCATGGGGATCTTAGTGGTCAGAGCTGAATTGGCTGAAGGTACTGCAAATCCCATAATCCATTGCTCATACTCCCCCAAACATATTGTTTTTGTGATTATTTCTAGTATTCAATGTTTGCAATTTACACCTTTATTTACTACGTTTTACGAAAAAGGTAGAAACATTAATACATATATCTTTCTGTTTAATTGCTATTAAAATTTTGAAAAAAAATAACTTCTAGGGGGCGCTTAGTAAAAAAAAATTGGAAAGGGGGCGATAGGCCAAAAAAGTTTGGGAACCACTGATATACAACCATAGAGTTGGAAGAGATGACACAGGCTATCTAGTCCAATTCCCTGCTGTGCAAGAAAAGCACACTCAATTCTGGGACACACAGCTCAAAGCATTGTCCAATTCTTGCACCCTTGGGAAGCTTCTGTTAATCCAGGAATTACATTATGCAGGACTGGCACACCCCTAAATACCTTTCGTGGTAGTACATGTAAAAGACTCTCCCCATAAATGTACAGCGGGATAATTTATTAGCAGAAGCGTGACCCAGCACCCGTAGCCCAAAGTGATGAAAAGAACACAAACACACAGACCAACGTTACCTCTTCCATAGGAGGCTTTTCTTGGGAGTAAAATACTATGGTTGCACTATTTACAGTAACAAGGTTTCCACAACACAAAGAAAGTCCTTTACACTTCCTTCTTTGCTTCCACGCTGGGCTTCTTTCTCATGCAGATAAACAGCTTTGCTCTCACAGAGCACCCTCTCAGACTGAAGTTACACAGGAGCTTCACACAGGAGCTTTTTACACACAGCAGCCTTTATACAAAAGCAGGGGCAGGGAACCTATGGCTCGGAGCCAGATGTGGCTCTTTTCATGATCGCATCTGGCTCTCCAGAGCAGCCCGGGCCTCGGTTTCCAGCATACAGCGGGAGGAGTGACGCAATGTGCCGCAACTGCCGCTTCTGCGCTACCATCGTTGCCTCTTTCTCATCCCCCGCTGCTCTTGGGGCCCTGCGGCCTCTTCACCAGGAATGGCGGAGCCCGGTGGCGGCGCCTTGTCCTCGCTCTTCCTTTTGTCCTCTGCCACAGGCCTCGGGAGAGGCGCAGAGGCGGCCTGGCCCCTTCCGCCTTTCCTTCAACAGGCTTTAGCTTACTCCTTCTCTTCAGGACGACACTAGCTTTGGCCCCTCACTCCAACAGGCTTTAGCTTACTCCTTCTCTTCAGGCCCACTCGACACTAGCTTTGGCCCACTTTCACTCCTAACAGGCTTTAGCTTACTCCTTCTCTTCAGGACGACACTAGCTTTGGCCCACTCACTCCAACAGGCTTTGGCCCCTTCTCTTCTAACAGCTTTGGCTTTAACAGGCTTTACTCCTTCTCTTCAGGACGACACTAGCTTTGGCCCACTCACTCTAACAGGCTTTAGCTTACTCCTTCTCTTCAGGACGACACTAGCTTTGGCCCACTCACTCCAACAGGCTTTAGCTTACTCCTTCTCTTCAGGACGACACTAGCTTTGGCCCACTCACTCTAACAGGCTTTAGCTTACTCCTTCTCTTCAGGACGACACTAGCTTTGGCCCACTCACTCTAACAGGCTTTAGCTTACTCCTTCTCTTCAGGACGACACTAGCTTTGGCCCACTCACTCCAACAGGCTTTAGCTTACTCCTTCTCTTCAGGACGACACTAGCTTTGGCCCCATCTAACAGGCTTTTTCTTACTCCTTCTCTTCAGGCTTTAACTTACTCCTTCTCTTCGACACTAGCTTTGGCCCACTCACTCTAACAGGCTTTAGCTTACTCCTTCTCTTCAGGACGACACTAGCTTTGGCCCACTCACTCCTAACAGGCTTTAGCTTACTCCTTCTCTTCCGACACTAGCTTTGGCCCACTCACTCTAACAGGCTTTAGCTTACTCCTTCTCTTCAGGACGACACCTTTCTCTTAACAGGCAGCTTACTCCTTCTCTTCAGGACGACACTAGCTTTGGCCCACTCACTCCAACAGGCTTTAGCTTACTCCTTCTCTTCAGGACGACACTAGCTTTGGCCCACTCACTCCAACAGGCTTTAGCTTACTCCTTCTCTTCGGGGACACTAGCTTTGGCCCACTCACTCTAACAGGCTTTAGCTTACTCCTTCTCTTCAGGACGACACTAGCTTTGGCAGGCCACTCCTTCTCTCACTTTCCAACAGGGCTTTTAGCTTTGGCCCACTCACTCCTCCTTCTCTTCAGGATGACACTAGCTTTGGCCCACTCACTCCAACAGGCTTTAGCTAACTCCTTCTCTTCAGGGACGACACTAGCTTTGGCCCACTCACTCCAACAGGCTTTAGCTTACTCCTTCTCTTCAGGACGACACTAGCTTTGGCCCACTCACTCCAACAGGCTTTAGCTTACTCCTTCTCTTCAGGACGACACTAGCTTTGGCCCACTCACTCCAACAGGCTTTAGCTTACTCCTTCTCTTCAGGACGACACTAGCTTTGGCCCACTCACTCCAACAGGCTTTAGCTTACTCCTCTCTCTTCAGGACTCCAACACTAGCTTTGGCCCACTTGGCCCACTCCAACAGGCTTTAGCTTACTCCTTCTCTTCCTTCTCTTCAGGACTCCTTCTCTTCGACACTAGCTTTGGCCCACTCACTCCAACAGGCTTTAGCTTACTCCTTCTCTTCAGGAGCTTTGGACACTAGCTTTGGCCCACTCACTCCAACAGGCTTTAGCTTACTCCTTCTCTTCAGGACGACACTAGCTTTGGCCCACTCACTCCAACAGGCTTTAGCTTACTCCTTCTCTTCAGGACGACACTAGCTTTGGCCCACTCACTCCAACAGGTTTGTTGCTTGACTCACATTTTTATAATCAAAAATACCTCATTAATTTTTTTCTTTAAAAAAATTTTTTTAATTGAATTTTTAAGGGGACAAGGTAGGAAATAGGGAAGAGGGGACACTGCACATCCCAGAATCCCTCTTCCTGGGGGAGGATTCTGGAAACTTCATTCGAAAACAGTTTTCTGGGAGGGCAGCGAATTCTTTCCAGAGTCTGTTTGGGGCTCTGCGTCCTCTTCGCTCCGGACAGGAGTGCCACTCTCATTGCTGCTCACCTGGGATTCCTGTTCCCGGCAGGTGTCTATCATCCCCCGGGGGAGGGGCCTGGGCTACGCGCAGTACCTGCCCCGGGAGCAGTTCCTCTACACCCGGGAGCAGCTCTTTGACCGGATGTGCATGATGCTGGGAGGCCGCGTGGCCGAGCAGCTCTTCTTCGGGCGGATCACCACCGGAGCCCAGGACGACCTCCGGAAGGTGACTCAGAGTGCCTATGCCCAGGTAAGGGGCCCGAGGGGAAAAGTACGCCTGGGCACAGGGTGCAGGGAGCTGGCCCGGATTACCCATAAGGCAGATTTGGGGGTGGCATTTCCCGGCCTGAAGGAAGGGGTGAAGGAAGGAGTGGCGCCTGACCGCGCGAGGGACAAGGAGCCAGGGGGAAGTCCCGCAGCCCCTAGGGCGATTGAGGCAACTTCCCCCGCCGCTGCCCCGCTCGCGCGGGCGGGCACCACTCCTTCCTTCATTGAAGGGAGGAGGGGCGCTGGTGCTAGCACGGCGGCAGCAGGGGAAGCCGCGTGAGTCTCCCTAGGGGCGGGGCTTCCGGCGGCGCCTTTTCCGTCATGCCGATTCCGCCCCCTCCCTTCACTGAAGGGAGGAGGGGCGGCGCCGCTGCCGACGTGAAGGACAAGGCGCTGCCGGAAGTCCCGCCCCTAGGGAGACTCACGCGGCTTTCGCCACTGCCGCCCCGCTCGCCCGTGCCCCAAATACGAGTGGGCAGCAGCGGGAAGCCGCGTGAGTCTCCCTAGGGGCGGGACTTCCGGCGGCGCCTTGTCCGTCACCCCGCCCCTGGGGGGCGGCATTTAAACAGGGGGGCCTTGGGTGGCACAGTCCGCTAATCCGGGCCTGGCAGGGAGGGCATACGGGAGACACTTAGCATAGAATCCTAGAGTTGGGAGAGACCCCAAGGGCCATCTGGTTCAATCCCTTTCTGCCAGGCAGGAAGTCGCAATTAAAGCCCTCCTGACAGAAGGCCGTCCTAAAGATGCCATTGATATTTCAAAGGAAGGAGATTGCTGGTTGATAGAGATGGTGAAGAAAGGGAGGATAGAGTCAGAGTTAGAAGGGGCTCCCAAAGGCTATCCAGGCCATCCCCGCTCTGTGATTCAGTAAGACGCAATCAAAGCACTCCTGACAGATGGCGATCTGGCCTCAAAGATCTCTAGAGACAGGGACTCCACCCCAGTCCCAACACTTGGAAGGAATCCACAAGGCCAGGCAGGAAGACACAATCAAAGCCCTCCCACCAGATGGCCATTCTCTGCTGAAAAGCTTCCAGAGAAGGAGAATTCGCTACACTCTGAATCATAGTTGGAAGGGGCACCCAGGAAGGTTTTGAGAGGGGGTTTTGCACATGTTTGAGGAGTTTCAGCCCAGAAATTACACCAGAAAGATCCAGCTTGGATGACTTATAAGAATTTGATTATCTCCCTCTTCCTTCTCCTCTTCTTCCTTCTCTTCTTCCTCCTTCTCTTCCTTCTCCTCTTCCTCCTGCTTCTCCTCCTCCTCTTCCTCCTGCTCCCATTTTTTCTTTTCCTCCCCTTATTCTCTTCCTCCTCCTCTTTCTCCTTTTCCTCCCCTTCTCCTCTTCTGCTTCTCCTTCTCTTCTTCTTCTTCCTCCTCCTCCTCCCACTTCTTTTCTTCCTCCCTTCTCCTCTTCCACTTCTTCTCTTCCTCCTCCTCCTCTTCCTCCTGCTTCTGTTTCTCTTCCTCTTTCTCCTCCTGCTTCTCCTTCTCTTCTTCATCCTCTTCCTTCTCCTCCCATTTCCTCTTCCTCCCCTTCTTCTCTTCCTCCCTTCTCTTCTGCTTCTCCTTTTCTTCCTCCTTCGCCCACTTCTTTTCCTTCCCCTCCCCTTCTCCTCTTCTTCTCTTCCTCCTCTTCCTCCTGCTTCTGTTTCTCTTCCTCTTTCTCCTCCTGCTTCTCCTCCTCTTCTTCCTCTTCCTCCCTTCTCTTCTGCTTCTCCTTTTCTTCCTCCTTCGCCCACTTCTTTTCCTTCCCCTCCCCTTCTCCTCTTCCACTTCTTCTCTTCCTCCTGCTTCTGTTTCTCTTCCTCTTTCTCCTCCTGCTTCTCCTTCTCTTCTTCCTCCTCTTCCTTCTCCTCCCATTTCTTCTTTTCCTCTTCCTCCCCTTCTTCTCTTCCTCCTCTTCTTCCTCTTCCTCCCTTCTCTTCTGCTTCTCCTTTTCTTCCTCCTTCACCCACTTCTTTTCCTTCCCCTCTCCTTCTCCTCTTCCACTTCTTTTCTTCCTCCTCTTCCTCCTGCTTCTGTTTCTCTTCCTCTTTCTCCTCCTGCTTCTCCTTCTCTTCCTCCTCCCCTTCCTTCTCCTCCCATTTCTTCTTTTCCTCTTCCTCCCCTTCTTCTCTTCCTCCTCTTCTTCCTCTTCCTCCCTTCTCTTCTGCTTCTCCTTTTCTTCCTCTTCCTTCTTCCCCCACTTCTTTTGCTCTCCCTTCTCCTCTTCCACTTCTTCTCTTTCTTCTCCTCCTCCTCTTCGTCCTGCTTCTCCTCTTCCACTTCTCCTTCTCTTCCTACCCCCTTCCATTTCTCCCTCTCCTCTTCTTCCTCCTCCCGCTTCTCCTTCTCTTCCTCTTTCTCCTCCTTCTCTTCTTCCTCCTCCCCCTTCTCCCCTTCCACTTATTCTCTTCCTCCTCCTCTTCCTTCTCCTCCAATTTCTTCTTTTCCTCCTCCTCTTCCTCCTCATCCTCTCTTCTTCCTCCCCCTTCTCTTCTTCCTCCATCTCCTCTTCCTTAGGTGGTGCAGTTTGGCATGAGCGAGAGGCTGGGGCAGGTCTCCTTCGACCCCCCACAGCAAGGCGACCTGGCTCCCGAGAAGCCCTACAGCGAAGCCACGGCGGAGTTGATCGACGAGGAAGTCCGCTCCTTGATCACGGCAGCCTACGAAAAGACCCAGGCCCTCCTGACCCAATGCCGGGACCAGGTGGAAAAGGTACGAGGGTGCACATTTCCATGGGGCATGCCCCAGATTTCAAACAGGGTCACCACCGGTCGACCTTGCCAGCTGGTTGTCTTCCTATTCCAAAAAGGAGAAAATGGGACAACGAGAGTGCCTGGAAGCAACGAAGGGCACAGGAGTACACCCGTGACAGCTTTAATATAACCACGTCTCCCGGGGAACCGTCCTTTCTCTCTTTCTCCAAATTGGATTTCCTTTCTAAATGGGTGATAGTTACGTGAAGGTGCTTTGTCCCACATTTTGTATCCTCAGAGCTCCACAGCAGTCAATACTTATTTACATTATGCCCATTCAGCGACTATGTGTTGTCGAAGGCTTTCATGGCCGGAATCACTGGGTTGTTCTGAGTTTTCCGGGCTGTCTGGCCATGTTCCAGAAGCATTCTCTCCTGACATTTCGCCCACATCTATGGCAGGCATCCTCAGAGGTTGTGAGGTCTGTTGGAAACTAGGCAAGTGGCGTACCACCCTGTGGAATATCCAGGGTGGGAGAAATAACTCTTGTCTGTTGGAGGTCAAAGCTTTCCGAGACAAACCAGGAAAGGGATCTTGGGGTTTTGGTGGACAGCTCAATGAAGATGTCAACCCAGTGCGCAGCAGCAGTGAAAAAAGCAAATTCTATGCTTGGCATGATCAGAAAGGGAATCGAAAATAGGTCGGCAAATGTTGTATTACCTCTCTACAAATCGATGGTAAGGCCACATTTGGAGTACTGTGTACAATTCTGGTCTCCGCACCTTAAGAAGGATATAACGGAACTGGAAAAGGTACAGAAAAGGGCAACAAGAATGATCCAAGGGATGGAGCGGCTCCCTTACGAAACCAGGTTGCAACGCCTTGGTCTTTTCAGCCTTGAAAGACGGCGTTTAAGAGGTGACTTGATCGAAGTGTATAAAATCATGCATGGGATAGAAAAGGTGAATAAAGAAAAATTATTTTCCTTGTCACAAAACACTAGGACTAGAGGGCACTCCCTGAAGCTCCAAGGTAGGAAAATTAGGACTAATAAAGGGAAATATTTCTTCACCCAGAGGGCCATTGGGTTATGGAACTCACTTCCAGAGGAGGTTGTGACAGCTGTCAGCCTGAACAACTTCAAGGCAGGATTAGACAGATTCATGGATACCAAGTGTATCGGTAGTTACTGAAAAGGACATTCAAGTGCCACCTCGGAGTTGGTTGAGGTAGGCAGGATTTCCCTGGGTACTGGTTGTGGGGGGTCGGGAGCAGGTCAGGGTTTTGCCCTCCCTTCTGCTCGAGATCCCCGTCTACAACTGGTGGGCCACTGTGTGATACAGAATGCTGGACTAGATGGGCTGAGGTCCGATTCAGCATGGCTCTTCTTATGTTCTTATGTTCTTATGAGGTAGGTGTCAATGTTTCAATTGGCCACCTTGATTAGCATTTAGTGGCCTAGCAGTTTCAAGGCCTGGCTGATTCCTACCTGGGGAAATCCTTTGTTGGGAGGTGTTCGTTGTCCCTGATTGTTTCTTGTCTAGAATTCAACTGTTTTTGAGCATTGTTCTTTATTTACTGTCCTGATTTCATAGGTTTTTTTTAACACTGATAGCCAGATTTTGTTCATTTTCATGGTTTTCTCCTTTCTGTTGAAATTGTCCACATGCTTCTTGTGGATTTCAATGGCTTCTCTGTATAGTCTGGCATGGTGCTTGTTAGAATGGTCTACCACAGTGTTTCCCAACCTTTTTTGAGCCGCAGCACACTTTTAACATTAAAAAAATCCGGGGGCACACCAGCAACCAAAATGACACAAAATGACACTCTAACACAGTGAAGAATGGCTGGGGGATGTTGGCCTGCTGGGAGCAGCTGCTGGGAGTGCCGAAGCTGGGAGAGGAGCCAGGCCGCGCCATGCCCTGCCCCCTCCCCCCAGCTTCAGCTCTCCCACAGCTTCTCCAGCCTTGAGGGGGTAGTGCGAGAGAGGGGCGGGAGTCATGGCCTTGTCCCCGCTCTCCACCATGACTCCTGCCCCTCACTCGCTGATAGGGTTGCCATTTTTTGATATAAAAAATAAGGGACATTTACGGGATTTTTCACAAAAATAAGGGACACTTCATTAAAATCTTGAAACTCAAACATTAGGTAGAAATAGTTTTATTAACAGAATAAGATAATGATTGAAACTCACAAAAGAAACTGAACTGACACGGTCTTAACCGTACATGGTATGTTTTTTTTTTTTTAATTTTTAAAAAGCTTTATTGGAAAAGATTTAACATATCACGAATAAAAACCAGCTCGCATTGGGCAAAACAAACCCAAAGCGAGTGGACACACATATAGGGTAGGAAAAGGGGGGGAAAGGGGCAGCGGAGATGAAAGTAGGGTAACAATAACAGTCATACCACAAACTCCATGACACGTACAGAGTAAAAGAAACATAAAGCCTGACTTCTCGTCTCACACTTGAGGCATACATTTAAGGTCTTATTGCCTATGTAATTCCTATAACTTAAAACCTTTTAGGTTGATCTTTTTCGTTTCCTTAATGAACCTTGTAAAGGGTTGCCATGTAAGTTCAAAAAATTTTGGAGGGTCGTCACGGATTGCCGATGTTAATTTGTCCATTTCAGCGATCTCGAAGACTTTTAATAACCAATCCTCCTCGGTTGGGGTTTCAGGGAGTTTCCAGCATTTTGCTAGTGTAATTCTTGCCGCTGTTATAAGATAAATCAAAAGTTTTTCCAAATTTTTACTTTTTCCTGGTCCTATAATATTTAATAAAAAGAATTCCGGGCTTTTTCAAATTTAAGTTGTGTCATATCTTGTATATTCTTATAAATCATATTCCAGTATCCCTTCACCTTCTTACAGGTCCACATTAGATGAAAAAAAAGTGCCGCGTTCTATCTTGCACTTCCAGCAGGCATCCTGATTATTTTTATTTATCTTTGCTAACTGGCTGGGGGTGATATACCACCTATATACAGTTTTATAAATATTCTCTTTTAAACTAAATGCGTATGTGAGTTTTAATTTCTTTTTCCACAGTGAGTCCCACTCTTCCACTGGAATGGGGTGCCCCACATTAGCTTCCCATTTCTGCATGTATTCTTTAATAGGTTTTTCTTGAGATTCTTGATCTAAAATAAAATTATACAATAGACTTACTATTTTTTTTTCCGAATATAGCCAATTTTTTTCCACCTTGGGGGATGTCCACTCCCAGCCAATCTGCTTATCTATCAAAAACCTTTTCTTCAGTTGGTTGTATTGGAACCAGTTTAGTTTATAATCTATCAATTCCTCTTGTTTCTTAATTACCAAAGTGGATTTCTCCTCTTTCAGGAGGTCTTTATAGGTCGGCCATTCCCTATCTTCAATATTAATTAGATGGAATGCTTCCAGCGGAGAAGCCCATTTGGGGATCTTTTTATACCATCGTTTTTTATATTTCATCCAGACCCTGAAAAGGGCAGCTCTAATTATGTGGTTATTAAAATTTTTATCTTTTGAGGCTTTATCATAAATCATGCCGTACATGGTATGTTTATGCATGCTTTGTCATGCAGAAAAAACATTATTAGAAGTACCTAATTTTCTCCATCTGTATTTAGTACTTGACTTTGCTGACTTTAAAAGTGCACTGTCTAAACATTAAAATAAAATATATTTTATAAGACAGTACATCTTCATGATTATTATGTCAATAGATAATGGTATAGTATAGTGTGGGATACACAGCACTGTATAGTATTGGGATGCACAGCTAGGCCTATTTTAAGAGTAACTCTCAAGCAACCAGAAACTATCTTTATCCAACATGATCCAACATTCCCCTTAGTTAGTCTACTGTACTTTGAAAAAGTCCTGTATCGCCTCTTCCTTCCAACGGGGACGCAGGCTGCCCTGCAAGTGGGAATCCCCGGGCAGGCATTGCCGTGGAAACCACAGCGCGCACCTTCCTCTGGTCAACCCCGCCCAGTCCTGTCTTGCTAGTCAATAATAAGGGACAGGGGCTGAAAATAAGGGACACAAATTTTAGGGCCAAATAAGGGCCGTCCCTTAGAATAAGGGACATATGGGAACCCTACTCGCTGAAGCCACGCGGAGGAGGAGGAGCATGAGCGGTGGACAGGCTTCAGTGGGCGGGGCTCCTCCGCGCGCCTTTAGCGAGCGAGGGGTGAAAGTCATTGCGGATTGGAGGCTGGCTGGGGAAACGGCCGAAGGAGGCGGCGCCCCGGCCCCTTCTTCTTTTTCTTCGCCACCGCCCGGCCCTTCCTCCTCCTCCCCCGAGCAGCAGTAGTTCGGCAGGAGGAGGGGGGAAGGAAGGGGGGCAGAGAGCTTTTCTCGCGGCACAGCAGGAGGTCCGTCATGGCACACTACTGTGCAGCGTCACAGCGATTGGGAAACACTGGTCTACCAGTATTTAAAAACTAAAACCATAACAGCAAATGAAGAACAACACTCAAAAAGGGGGGAATTCCAGACAAGAAAAAATCAGGGCCAGCTAACATCTCCTAATCAAGGATTTCCCCAGGCAGTAAGAAGCCTGACCTTGAAACTGCTAGGCCATTAAATGCTAATCAAGGTGGCCAATTGCAACATTTGCACCTATCTCAAACAGATGAGTTCTTTCTCCCACCTTGGACATTATTCCACAGATAGTTGAACCCCATTTTCCTAGTTTCCAACAGACCTCACGACCTCTGAGGATGCCTGCCATTGATATCAGGAGAGACTGATTCCGGAACACGGCCAGACAGCCCGGAAAACTCACAGCAACCCAATGAGCAACTGTTTTCCTCTTCCTGGCAGGTGGGGAAGCGTCTCCTGGAGAAGGAGGTGCTGGAGAAAGCCGACATGGTGGAGCTGCTGGGCCCGAGGCCCTTTGCGGAGAAGTCCACCTACGAGGAGTTTGTGGAGGGAACCGGGAGCCTAGAGGAAGACACCTCCCTCCCCGAAGGACTCAAGGACTGGAACCTCCAGCGGAAGGAGGAGGAGGAAAAGGATGAGGAGGCAGAGCAAGAGGAGGGCCAAGGACAGAGGAGCCTGGGGAAGGCCTTGTAGAGCCAAAAAGGGTGGACCACTGGAGACGGTCTTCTCCGAGCCGTGACCTCAGGTAAACAGGATGCCTTGAGGAAGTGATCAGAAGTTGGCCCAAAACACTTCCTCCTTCACTGTCGGGTTTCTCTCTAACCCAGCAACGACCTGAAGGCCTCTTTCGGCAAATACGCAAGCCTCTTTGGTGATGGGAGGAAGGAAGTGGCAAAGCAGGTGTGTCTCCCTGTGACTGACCGGTGTACTCGACACTTAGTGTACTCAGGGGGACGAATGCTCTTCTATGGCACTGTTCCTCCCCCTCTGGGACTTCGGGTTCCCTATGTACTCAGTGCCTTTGCTGCAGGTACTTTTCTTCCCATCAGCCCCAACCTGCACTCAAAAGTATACAAGTGATGGACCCTCTGAAGCCTAACCAGGGAGTGGACACATCTTAGGGATCTTGGGGATTATGGGGGTGTCTTCTATGGTGATGCTGCCGAATATCTCATTTGCAGGTACACACGGGGGCTGGGTGCAGGTGGAGAGGGAGCCATTGCTGGAAAAGAGCATGGTGCTACTTCGATGGGTGCTACTAACGTCCAGGACTCGCTCCCTTCTTGACATGATGCGGCCCAGAGAGATCTAGGAGCACTTGCTCTTGGCATGACAATCACACAATTTTTGTAGATGTAGAATAATAGGGCCACAGAAGTAGGAGAGACCGCAAGGGAATTACCCCAAGGACGTAGAGTTAGGAAGCACAAAAAGTTCAGAGGGACCCCAGGGACCATCTACTCCACTTCCAACTTTATTATTCTATGTTTCTATAACTCTTATGAACGGGCCCAGATTAACACCTTTTTGTGCCCTAGACCACACTTTGGAATTACGCCCCCTTTAGGCCAACCTCTACCGCACCCCCATCAGTCAGACCCACACTAAAAATAAATCATAGCATACAACTTACCTCGAATTCACTCAGGTAGCCCAATACATCTCAGTTGATCAGTAATATCCAAATAAATCAACAACAACCCGCGCCAATCAGCGCAGGTGTATCCGCAAGGCTCGCGGGGCGCCTGGGCTGGACCCACCTGCAGCAGCGCCGTGCTCAGGCCCACGTGCACCGTTACGCGGCGGCCATTCTGGGACAGCACCGAGACAGACCCCGTGGATGAGCTGCCGCCAACGGCCAACATCTTCTCTCCCTCGCCGCCGCTGCCTCTCAGCTCTGCGCCCGCCCGCAGCCCTCCGCCACCGCCGCTCCTGCTGCCTCAACAGAACCGAATGGCCGCGGCGAGGGGGCGCGGCTACGAGGCAGGCAGGCAGGTCTCCCCGCCTCACGACGCCCAGCGCTTCCTTCGCACGGGAAGGCCCGCCGGCAGGGAGAGCGAGAAGAAACACACACTCACAATGGCTGCAGCTACGCCGCAGAACGAATGTGGCCTGGCATATCTTTAACCCCTACAGCTCTGTGCTGTGGCACCCTGGGAGTTGTGGTTTTAGCAGGCCTTGCTGAAGAGAGCTGGTGCCTCACCAAACCACAACTGCCAGGAGGCCATAGCATGAAGCCATGGCCCCTCCAGTGGTGCCAAGCGAAGGGTGTGTGTGTGTGTGTGTGTGTGTGTGTATGTATATATATATATATATATATATATATATATATATATATATGGTATGATAGATATGGGGCCACAGTGGGTTAAGCTGCTGAGCTGCTGAACTTGCTGTCCGGAAGGTTAACAGTTCGAATAAGCTAGCAGAAAATGTCAATAATTTACCGACACAAACAATAACAGTGACACTTCAAGGTACAAAACGATCTGCGAAGCAAGGGGAGCTGATGGCTTGTCTAGTCGTCTGTATTTCCGGTGAGTCATCGCTTGACGCCTGCCCCATACCAGCTACCTTCCCCCTCCCTCCTGCAGGCTACGACATTCAAGTAAACTGCGTAATTCTGCCAGAGCAATCCGTTCACACTTAAAACTTCTTCATCTCCATGCGCGTTGCGTTTTTATTTGTTTCAACATATTTTTTGGTCCATGATCTGGGCCCCCCCTCGGCTTGCATCCCTAGGTCATGGCCTTATGGGTAATCCGGGCCTGCTTATGAACCTTCCTAATGCCGCAACCCCTTAATCCAGTTCCTCATGTTGTGGTGACCCCCAACCATAAAATTATTTTCATTGCTACTTCATAACTGTAATTTTGCAACTCTTACGAATCATAATGTAAATGTCTGTTACACAGGATGTATTTTCATTCACTGAACCAAATTTGGCGCATATACCCAATACACCCAAATTTGAATACTGCTTTGGTTGGAGGGAGCATTGATTTTGTCATTTGGGAGTTGTAGTTGCTGGGATGTATAGTTCAAATACAATCAAAGATCATTCTGAACAACACCAACGATGGAATTGAACCAAACTTGGCACACAGAACTCTCACGACCATCAGAAAATACTGGAAGGGTTTGGTGGGCAGTGACCTTCAGTTTTGGAGTTGTAGTTCACCTACATCCAGAGAGAACCGGATCATGTTCAAGGTGTTGGTTCTGACCTTTAAGGCCTTACATGGTCTAGGGCCTGTGTACTTGAGGGACTGTCTCTCCCCGTACATTCCCCAGAGATCCCTACATTCGGAGGATTCAAACCTACTAGTGGTCCCTTCAGTTCGGACATATCATCTATCAGTAACCAGACAGAGGGCCTTTACAGTGGTGGCTCCAGCATTGTGGAATGCCCTACCGGACGAGGCACAATGAGCTTATTCCTTTCCAGAAAATGTGTAAAACTGTCCTCTTCCAGTGGGCGTTCGGTCTCAGCAGCCACCCGTAAACCATCAAATGCTCGACATATATTGCCACCCTAAGTTACTGCCTGTTGTTGAACTTCAGCCTTCTCTGCCAAAAGGGTTCCTAAGGCCATCATTGTTGCAAGAGTTCAGGATGCTCTTTGATTGTGTGTTAACTATAAATCCCAGAAACCGTAACTCCCAAATGTCAAGGTCTATTTTCCCCAAACTCCATCTGTGTTCACATTTGGGCATATTGAGTATTCATGCCAAGTTTGGTCGTGATCCAACATTGTTTGAGTCCACAGTGCTCTCTGGATATAGGTGAACTACAACTCCAAAACTCAAGGTCAATGCCCACCAAACTCTTATAGCATTTTCTCTTGGTTATGGGGGTTCTGTGTGGGAAGTTTGTGTCTTTCTGCCATTCCTGCCAGGATATCTATGTTGTGTTCATTGAAACAGGCCCAGATTTTACACTGAGTGTATAAATACATTTAAAAACATATTAACTATATGTATTACTGTGTTAGAGTGTCATTTTGTGCCATTTTGGTTGGTGGTGTGCCCCAGGATTTTGTAAATGTAAGAAGTGTGCCGCGGCTCAAAAAAAGGTTGAAAAACAGTGTTCTACATGATGTTGCTACATGGCAGGTATTTAATTTTGAATATAGTGCAATCTCTTAAACCTTCATTCCCTGAAACAAAACCTATGCTGCTCTCTTCGCCGTTTCTTATGGGACCTTTTTAATACCTCTTGGCTTGAGGCCATTTGGAGGGGCCTGGCCTGCCAGAAGTCCAACTCGCTTCCAGACCAGTGACTTGGCAGAAACAAAGTGTAGTGACTCAGCAGAACTCTGTCAGCCTTTGGAAAGGCATCGCCCGCTGCATTCGTAGAGTTATAAAACATAGAACAATAGAGTTGGAAGGGAAAACGTGGAACAGGTAATCCAAACCCCTGCCATTCAGGGATCTCAAGGAGGGATCCCGGCTACCTTTTATTCCTTTCCAGGAGCCCAAATGCAGGTGGCATCCAAAACCCACCTTTCCCCCATTCTATGGAAGTTCTGGCCAGCATTTGAGGAAAAGAGACCAAGGTCCAATCTTGTGCACGTGCCTTCACGTCACTCATGAACGTATTAATTTCTTTGGCCAGGAATACCGAGATGTAGCTTTTTCAGTTCCTTCTTCTGAAACAGCTTAAAGCACCTGGGATTGGTTGACAAGCCCCATCCAAGTACTAACCAGGGCTGGGCCTGCTTAGCTTTCAAGATCAGAAGGGATCTGGTGCCTTGGAGAGATTTAGACAGCACTTCTAGTGGAATCTATTGCTAGTCTGGTCTGGTCTGGTCCGAAGCTTTGGGCTGGAATGTTATCAGTACGCTGACGACACCCAGCTCGTTCTGAAAATGGAAGGCCGACCGGACTCCGCACCCTCTAGTTTCCAACAGTGCCTTAAAGCCGTTACTGGTTGGCTGCGTGCCAGTAGATTGAGGGTGAATCCAGCAAAGACGGAGATACTGTGGCTGGGCCGCCCAGTGGGTGGGGAGGCCCGACTGCCTAGCTTGGATGGCGAGGCATTATGCCCGACATCCTTAGTAAAGAGCCTTGGGGTCCTTTAAGAGCCTTGGGGTCGTCTTAGACCCGTCGCTGTCGATGGAAGCCCAGGTTTCCACCGTCAGCAAAACCGCTTTCTTCCATCTGTGGCAAGCTAGGCGTAGGGCCCCCTACTTATCCAGGGACGACCTGGCCACGGTGCTGCAAGCCACGGTCATCTCGAGACTGGACTACTGTCATGCTCTTTACATTGGCCTGCCCTTGTCAGTGATCCGGAAACCAAAGCTCGTCCAGAATGCCGCTGCCCAACTTCTCACTGGGACCCCAGTGAGATGTCACATAACACCCATCCTCCAGCAGCTCCATTGGCTTCCGGTCAAGCACCGGTTCACCTTCAAGGTGATGGTGTTAACTTTCAAGGTCTTGCATGGTCTGGGGCCGCTGTATCTGAGGGACCGTCTCTTCCCCTACCAACCCCAGAGGTCACTTCGATCCGAACAAATGAATCTCCTGGAAGTGCCGACTTTTAAAGCAATTCGTCTTACATCGACCCGGCGCAGAGCCTTTTCTGTAGTAGCGCCGTCAATCTGGAACACCCTTCCAAGTGATGTGCGGGCCTTGCATGACCTACTCTTTCCGCAAGGCCTGCAAGACCCACCTTTTCTGGCTAGCCTTTGATCGCTAAGCTGGAAAACCTTTTTTGGTCTAGTTTAATATGTTGTTTTTACTTCTGTGGTGCTTTTATATGTTTGTAAGCCGTTCCGAGCCCTCGGGGAGTGGCAGCGTACAGGTCCAAATAATAAATAAATAAAAATAGTCTATTGCTTTGTTTTCCTATGTTTCTCTCATACAAGCTTTCCTCCCCTCTTTTTTCAAATTTTGCACATTCAATAAATTTAGTCCCATGTAAATATTGTGCAACCCTGTTTTGAAAATGCCCGTCGCATTCAATCATTCTTTCCTCCCAAAAAAGTAAAGTCCAAGTCAGTCTTTCTCTCTCTCTCTCTCTCTCTCTCGTTTGTATGCAGATTGGTATAAAATGTGATATTCTTGTCCCGAGAACAATTTGGAGCAAATTGTAAATTACACAGGTTTAGCCCCTATGTGTGCTTAAGTCCGTTCAGCAGTTCACCTCCCTGGGAAAGATCATCTCTTCAGACGCCAAGATTGATAAAGAGATAGATCACAGGTTAGCAAAGGCATAGAGTGCATTCGGAAGGCTTCACAAAAGAGTCTGGAGCAACAAGCACCTGAGGCAAAGCACCAAAATCAGTGTGTACAGAGCTATCGTGCTGTCTATTCTCCTCTATGGGTCTGAAACATGGGTCACCTATCGCCAACACCTACGACTCCTCGAACGCTTTAATCAGCGCTGTCTTCGCACAATCCTAAATATACACTGGACCGACTATGTGACTAATGTTGCTGTCCTTGACCAAGCAGGGATCACCAGCGTTGAGGCCATGCTATTGAGAACACAGCTGCGCTGGGCAGGGCACGTCTCTAGGATGGAGGACCACCGCCTCCCAAAGATACTACTCTATGGTGAACTTGCCACGGGTCAGAGCAAGAGAGGCGCCCCCAAAAACAGATATAAGAGATATTATATGGCTCTCACTGAAATAAATTTCCAAATATTTTGCTTTTATGGCTTTCTGAGTCAAAAAGGTTCCCGACCCCTGCCTTAGCCCTTTGAATTTCTGTTGTTGGTATTCTAGGTGTCTAGCGCCGTGTCAGATGGGTAACAGTAGGAGACTGTAGTATCCAACATTTTCATTTCAGCTAATCCAAACCCCTGCCATTCAGGAATCTCGAGGGATCCTGGCTACCTTTTATTCCTTTCCCGTTTATGTTGGATAAGCAAGACTCTACTGTATTATTATTCAGTGTTACAGCAGGAGGTAGAGGTGCCAACCTGATCTCTGGAATAGTAATGGAGGGATGTGACACTATCTATTTGTGGGTTGAGCAGTGGGGAGGGGGTGTCAGCACATTATATTTTTATCGGGATGTTTTTTGTGTGTGTCAGGAGCAACTTGAGAAACTGCAAGTAGCTTCTGGTGTGTGAGAAATGGCCAACAGCAAGGATGTTGCCCAGGAGACGCCCGGATGTTTGATGTTTTACCATCCTTGTGGGAAGCTTCTCTCATGTCCCCGCATGGGGAGCTGGAGCTAACAGAGGGTGCTCAACCTGCTTTCCCCAAATTTGAACTGCTGACCTATTGGTCAGCAGTCCTGCCAGCACTGGGGTTTAACCCATTGCAGCACTGGGGACTCCATATTGGGATTCAAATAGGAGACCTTCAGGCCCCAGATTCCAGGTGAGGGTTAATATACTACATGAAACCTGGTTGAGTGGAGGACAATCGGGTTCAATCTCCTCATTATTAATGGAAAGCAAAACTCGGGAAGTAAATGTGTATTTATGGACTCTTCCCTTCTAAATCAGACCTCTAAACGTCAGGCTTTCCTTCCATGCAGGGACCAAGGAAGTGATTCGGAAATAGGATAGTATATATTTGACTATTTCGAGATCCCTGTTCCACGTACCTGTGGGTGTCTCTTTGTGGGTGTTTCTTTGTTGCTTCACATAAACAAAGCCCAAAAGCAGTGGTTTTGCTTGCTTTAATGGCTCGTGGCTAAAGACACAGGGCAGAGAAGGTGCATTTCCCAGCTGGAAAGGCCAACGTGAAATGGGGAGTGCCCATTCCACGTTGTGTGTAACCCACACAAACCCAAAGATGAATGGAGACAGTAGGCTGGTGCATAATCTGTATCTGTATATAAAGCGGAATGTTTGTATGTTGCGGAGGCGGGAGGCGGGAGGGCGATATGTGGCAGCCACTTTCACAGGCCACAGCGACCAGCGCGGGTGATGGACCTGCACCAACTTGGTACACATAACCCCCTGACCCCTTTACGCCCTGGTGCGGTTCGGGGACATGACCCATGGATTATGGGATTTGTAGTACTTTCAAACACTTTGGTTCTTACAGACCACTGAGGCCATCAAAAAGGACCAATACAGACCACACAGCCCCATGACCCACTCTACATCCTGCTGCAGTTTGGAGGAGGGCAGACCATGGATGATGGGACTTGGACTTACTTTCAAGACTGCTACAAACCTAATCCAATGACTGATCAACACCAAACCTGGCACACAAAGCCCTCATGACCCACTCTACATCCTGCTGCAGTTTGGAGGAGGGCAGACCATGGATGATAGGACTTGAAGTACCTCTACTCACTTCCCAAGTCCACTGCGACCCTTATCCAATTACTGATCGAGGGCACACATAACCCCATGACTACGTCCTGGTGAGGTTCAGGGAGGACTGACAATGGATTTTGGGATTTGTTGTACTTTCACACTTTCTGTTCCCACAGACCACTGCGGCCCCCAACAAAACACCGATAAAGACCAATGGCACACAGACAGACCACATCCTGCTGAAGTTTGGAGGAGGGCACATGGATGATGGGACTTGCAGTAGCCCCTCACTTTGACTGCTGCAAACCTTATCCAATGACTCAACACATCCTGGCCCTGCCCTCATTACCCACTCTATATCCTGGTGCAGGAGGCTGGACCATGGATGATGGGACTTGAAGTACCTTCCTAAAAACAATACCTCATTTCATACAGACCAAACTTAGCACACAGAGCCCCCTGAACCAACATCCCTGCAATTTGGGGGAGGCTGGACCAGAATGATGGGATCAAGACCAAACACTGCAACTCCCAGAACATGGATCAAGCCAAACTTGGCACACAGACCCCACTCTACATCCTGCTGCACTTCTCAAATGACCCGGGCACCGCCGGGTCCCCAAGCTAGTTCGGAATAAAAATCAAAACTCGGATCTGATTCATTAAATTTGTCCATACAAAGCTATTTCCAAGGCTTATGGGAAAGATGTGTGTGTGTGTGTGTTTTGGGGAGGGGGGATTTAGAATTTGAATCACTTACCCAATTTTTCCCGTAAATGTTCTGTAACATTCGGACGTCTCCCAAGGTCAGTCTAATTTTCACTATAACCATTAAGCAACTTTGGTAAAGCTAAGATAGCATAAAGTGCTTTTTAAAATCTTATTCCTTGCCAGCACCGCCATAAGGCAATGGTAAGACCGCTGCTGAAGAAGCCGAATTTAGACCCTTCGGCTCCCTCCAATTACCGACCCGTGTCAAATTTGCCTTTTTTAGGCAAGGTAATTGAGAGGGCAGCAGCGGATCAGCTGCAGTGGTTCTTAGATGACACAGCTGGACTTGATCCCTTCCAGTCCGGCTTCCGTATCGGGCATGGGACGGAGACCGTGCTTGTCCCCATTACAGACCAACTTCGCCGCCAGATGGACCAGGGCGGATCAGCCCTGCTTGTTTTGATAGATCTAACAGCAGCGTTTGATACAGTAGATCACGCATTGTTGACCCACCGTCTAGCCGCGACTGGAGTGAGGGGACTGTCCTTAAATGGGTGGCATCCTTTCTCCAGGACCGGGGACAACGTGGGGAGAGGGGAGAGGAGGTCACTGGGAGACGCCCATTAACTTGTGGGGTCCCCAGGGGCCATCCTCTCTCCTTTATTAGTCCACATTTATCGGCGCCCCCTGGCCCAGCTGGCCCGTGACTTTGGTCTGGAGTGTTACCGTGTTTCCCCGAAAGTATGACACCCCCGATTGTACGACGTATCGGGGGTGTCAGAGGGTCGGCTTATATAAGCCGTACCCCGAAAGTAAGACGTACTGCGGGCGGCATGGCGTGGCTTCCTGGCTGGGCGACGAGAGGCTCCCAGAGGGGCTCAAAGGGGGCCCGGAATCTTCCTCCTCTTCCTTCCAGCGGCGCCTTCCATCCTCCTCCTCTTCCTCCCAGCGGTGGGGAAAGACGCCTGAGTCGCCCTGCGGGCGGGACTTCCGGCGGCGCTTTCTTCCCTCTCGCCAGCGCCGGCTCCGCCCCTCCTCCCTTCACGGACGGGAGGGGGCGGACCCGGTGAGAGGGAAAGGCGCCGCGGGAAGGAAGAGGAGGAGGATGGAAGGCGCCGCTGGAAGGAAGAGGAGGAGGATTCGGGCCCCTTTTGAGCCCCTCTGAGCCTCTCGTCGCAGCCAGGAAGCCACGCCATGCCGCCCGCAGTAATCTTACTTTAGTCTTACTTTCGAGGTACCGCCGCCCAATATAAGACGTACCGAAAGTAAGCCATAGTGGGGATTTTGGGGTCAAAAGAAAGTAAGACGCTGTCTTACTTTCGGGGAAACACGGTATCAGTACGCTGATGACACCCAGCTTCTGCTGAGAATGGACGGCAGGCCGGACACCGTACCCGATTGTTTCCACAATTGCCTTGAAGCCGTGACTGGATGGCTGCGCTCCAGCCGGCTGAAGGTGAATCCGTCGAAGACGGAGATCTTATGGCCTGGTCGCCCTGGGCTGGATGAGTGCCGGTTGCCTACCCTGGATGGCGAGCAACTTAGCCTGTCATCCCTCGTTAAGAGTCTAGGTGTTCACCTGGACCCTTGCTGTCCATGGAGACTCAGGTCTCCATGGTCAACAAAGTATCATTTTTCCATCTCCAACAGGCTTGGCGACTGGCACCCTACCTGTCCAGGGAAGACCTGGCCACGGTGATCCAAGCGACGGTCATCTCGAGGCTGGACTACTGTAATGCCCTCTACGTGGGCCTTCCTTTGTCGACAATTCGGAAACTCAAGCTAGTGCAGAATGCCGCTGCTCGCTTACTGGTGGGAGCACCGGTGAGAGAGCACATCACTCCCATCTTGCGGCAACTGCACTGGCTTCCTATTGAGTACCGAATTGCCTTCAAGGTGTTGGTTATGACCTTTAAGGCCTTATACGGTCTAGGGCCTGTGTACCTGAGGGACCGCCTTACCCAAGATGTTCCCCCGAGATCACTGCGCTCAGAGGAGCAAAATTTGTTAGAAATTCCATCAATCCGCTCCTGCCACCTGTCCACAACCAGGCAGCGTGCCTTTTCTGTAGCTGCCCCTGCTTTGTGGAACTCTCTTCCACCTGATACCCGATAAATGGAATCGATCCGAGAGCTTGTTCCCTTTAGGAGAGGCGTGCAAGACTGCCCTCTTACAATTCAATACTCGCTTTTGGCTACACGAACAGAGACCGATGGGGGACTTCTATATTTTTTATATGACCATGTGTTGAGTTTTTAGAATTTGTAATCCTGTAATCGGGGGGTTTAATGTTGTACCCTGTTGTTTTTATCTAATGTTTGCTGTGATCCACCCCGAGCCTGCAGGGAGGAGCGGAATATAAAACTGAATAAATAAATAAATAAATAAGGGAGCTGTGGGCATGACTCATTACAGTTAAGGTGAGCCCCCCTCGAGGTTGAGAAGAGCAGGGTAAAAATACTGGAAATAAATAATAAATAGTTTGGAAAGACCAGGCCTCTAATGGCAGAGAATTGCAAAAGGCCAGACATGGGCCAACTTCAGCCTTCCCCCAGGGGTTTTTGACTTCAACTCCCACAATTTCTAACAGCTTACCGGCAGTTAGGAATTGGGGGAATTGAAGTCCAAAAGCCCTAGAGCAGCAGGGGTCAAGAGCCAGGTGTAGCTCTTTTCATGATTGCATCTGGCTCTCCAGAGCAGCCCGGGCCTCGGTTTCCAAGCATGCAGTGGAGAGGAGCGACGCAAGTGCGCCGCGACTGCCACTTCTGCGCCGCCACCGCCGCCTCTTCCTCCTCCCCTGTTGCTCTCGGGGCCCTGCACCCCCTTCGCCGGGGATGGCAGAGCCCAACGGTGGCACCTCATCCTCGTCTTCCTCTTCATCCTCCGCCATGGGAGGCGGGCCTGGCCCTGGCGCCGTAGACCCGGCCTTGCTGCCCCCGGGGGACGCCCAGCTCATCGGCCTCATCGTCGGGCAGCTCAAGAGCCGCTTTTGCTTTCACGCCTTCCGGAAGGACTGCCTCGCCGACGTCAACACCAAGGTCCGCCTTGGCCCCGCGCCCTCCTCCCCCTTCCTTCCCTTTTCCCTCTTTTTCTTTCATTCTTTTTCCTTCTTTCCTCCCTCCCTCTTCGTTCTTCCTTCCTCCCTTCACCCTTCCCTTCTTCTCTCCTTCCTTTTCCCTCCCTTTCTCCCTTTTCTTCTTTCCTCCATTCTCCCTTTCTTCCTTCCTTTCCCCCTCTTTTTCTTTCATTCTTTTTCCTTCTTTCCTCCCTCCCTCTTCGTTCCTTCCTTCCTCTTCCATTCTTTCCTTCTCTCCTTCCTTTTCCCTCTCCCCTTCCTTCTTTCCTCCATACTCTCTCTTCCTTCCTTCCTCTTCCTTTCTACCTTCACCCTTTCCTTCTTCTCTCCTTCCTTTTCCCTCTCTCCTTTTTCTTCTTTCCTCCATTCTCCCTTTCTTCCTTCCTTTCTCTCTCCCCTTCACCCTTCCCCTCTCTCCTTCCTTTTCCCTCCCTCTCCCCTTCCTTCCTCTTCTATTCTTTTCCCCCAAGTCTTCCTTTGCTTCTCCTTCCTTTCTTTTCACTTCCCCCTCTCCCTTTTTCTTCTTTTCCCTTCATTATTTTACTTTTTCCTCACTCCCTTTCTTTTCCCACTTCCCACTTCTTTCTTTCCCCCTTCCTTCCTTCTGTCTTCTCTTCCTTCCCAGAGTCCTGAGCGTGCCTTTTGCAGAGCCAGGTCTGAAGTGTCTCGTGGGAATCATTTTCTCATCGTATGTACGTATAGACTCACATTTAGTTGAATTCAGTCTTAAAATATATTATATATATTCTATGGCTCTCACTGAAATAAATTTCCAAATATTTTGCTTTCACGGCTCTCTGAGACAAAAAGGTTCCCGGCCCCTGATGACACCCAGGATCACTACCCTCAGACTCTCTCCCCTGATCACGAACTTTATAGTTTCCTCAAGGACGTTTCTCCAGTTGGACATTTCCTGTTTCCCCCTTTTACACCATGGACCCTCAATGACTTTGCTACTCCTTTGCACCCCAAGCCCCAAAGGCTCTGCAGTTCCCAAGGACAGTGGTTACATCAAGGAGGACTACAACTCTCAGGAGGAAAGCAGTATTGTGCCGCCTGTTTTAAAGATAATTCCTCTGGGAGCAAGAGCTGCATGGGAATGTAATTGGGATGATTGCTGGGGGACATCTGGGTTGTCTTGTCTACATTGCACCCCTATGTGTTCCCTTTTGTGTCCCTGTAATGTTAAGATAATGCCCTCAGCAGAGAGTTCCAGAGTTTAACAGAGCACAATAGCCCATTTTCCCATCCATTTTGCCTTGCACAAATAATAACTCTGGGAGGGACGTTGGGTTTCTTCGTGGGGTGAGGCCCACACTCTTTATGCCCAGGACTCCCCACATATGTCTCTGTCATTTTCGGAGCTTGGCCAATGATAGGGAATATGTATGGTCATACAATCATAACTCAACACACGGTTGTTTCATGCGAGCTTCGGACCCTCGCAGCCAGCCCCAATAGCTATCTTTCAGGACCATTTTAAACTGAGCAATCATGCTTCCAAGCCCTGCCAGGACTCCCTTTGCGGAGAGTCCCCCTGGTAAACAAATGATACATTTTTCTGGCCATATGATGCTTTGCACCAATAATTGGGTGAAGGTCAGGTGTTCTGTGGAACATAGATTCCGCCACTATGGGCCTGGATTTACCCGCTCGTGTCTCCCCTTGGCCTCGGAGCTTGGCCTCCAAGGGACCCATGGGCTCTGGCAACCCCAAGTCACTCAGCCACACCATAGTTGGACCAAAGTGGGCTTCGGACCCCCGCTTACCGGCTGCAATAACTTATGATTTTGCCATTTTGAACTGAGAAACCATGCTTCCCACTTAGCCAAAACTCCCAGACAAAGGAGTTTCGGCCAGGACAAAAGACTGCCATTAAGGTATTCAAACCAAACAATAGACAAGAAGGCTTGAGCCCCCACATCGTAGGCTCGCCAGCCGCAAGGCATTCAGCCACGAGTTACTTCCTTCACCCAGCCGTTTTCCTTTGTGTCCTTTCCCGCCTTGCATAGCTGGCCAGGATTGGCTCGTTCGAATCTTGGCGCGTCTTTTCCTATTGGTTAAAGCGTGCCGGCCGCCTCCTGGCCCAGCTGACTTTGACAGCTCGGCCAATCAGCTGGAGCTACGTGGGAGGGAGGGCGCCCGATTCAAATGTAAATGACTGCTTTTCTATATATTTGCCTGCATTCCCATTAAAGACTATGTTTTGCCTTTGGAGACCTGTGTGGTTGGCATTCATCCTTTCATCAGCTGATAAAGAAATTCTTCTCTCGGTCCGTGCATGTTTCCGGTTTGGGTGAGAACTGAATTGGGTCTTGGTGGGATTTATAGTTTAAAGAATCACCCAGATTTGGGCCTTGATCCCCGCAGTTTAGGGGTGGCCTGGGGCTCGGTCCCCCTAAGGGAAGGGCCCCCTTTGCTCTCTATTGTTCGGCAACACTGAGGAAAGCCGAAGTTGGCCCAGACCTGGTATAGACCAACCCCAGATCTGCAATGTGTGCAAAGAAAGGGTTGTGGCATCTGATATTGTGTTTTTAACGTTAAGTGCTAATTTGCATATGATGGAATTGTGTTGATAATTGTTGATATGTTTGTCTTGGGCAGTTCTTGCCATTTGTACACTGCCTCGAGTTGCTTTCGGGCTGAGAGAGGCGGTCTAGAAGCAAAGTAAGTAAATAAATAAATAAATAGGGTTCGTGTGCTCAGGATTAGAAATGGCTACCAATTGGGCTCCCCATCCCTTGCAGCTCTGTAACCTGAGCCCGAGAGGGATCTTTTTAAGCCAAAGGATCGCACAGATTTTCATTTTCCCAGAGCTTTATTGGTGCCGTTTTGGACATCTCTTTCCAAAGGGGTAGCAGCACAGTTTTCTGGGGCCTGGCTCCTTCCTCGCCTCTCTCTTCACTTGGGAAAAGTCAAGCTGCATCCAGATAAATACAGTTCACAGGTGCACTGAATGCAACAGAGGAAGGAGCAGCAGTTTCCCCCCTGAGACGCATCCTGTTCTGGGCAACGCAGCCATGGCATTGGTAGGTAGGTGGCTCCTAGTCCTTCTTAGCCTATGGAAGGTGATCTCCCTACTTTGGCACCGAGAAGTCCCTTTTCCTCTTGAATGGCCTCTCTGTATGAGAGAGGGGAGAAAGCCATGAATAACTTCTTATATTGACCATAGATAGCGTATTTTTGTGGTATTGAAACAAAGGCATCTCCACTGCTCTTGGGGTCAGAGAACGTGCGCCGACTTGGTCATGGGCCCTGCCTTTGTCTCCAAAGGTACACATTGGGGATTGTGCTTTTGGCAGAACGACCAAGCCGCAACTCTCTCTAAACCGCAAAAGTCTGGACACCTGACGTCTCTCCGGTTTCTCTCCACCTGGGAATCTGTGTTCTTCTGGAAATGTTTTGCAGAGACAAGAGAGATGAAGGCAAAGCACCAGGGAAGGACGTCTCGCCTCTGGAGCCCTGGCCTGTTCCTCTCTTCCCGCTTCGGTAATCAGGACTGTGAGCAAAACGTCCCTGCGGTCACTTATGTGATTCCTCCTTCCGAATCCCTTCTGAGGTTTGCCCTGCCTTAAGCCCAAGGGATGCTGCCTGGGTGGCTCAAAGGAGTTTGGGACCGGCAGCTTTGCAACATCTGAGCACCAACCACACTGGGAGGAAGTGGCGCTGGGCAGCATCCCTGCAAACAGCTGCATTTCGGGAAAGATTCGTTCGGGAAGCAGCTGTCCTTCGCACCCAGCTCCTTTTTCCCTTTCTGCAAATGGCTCGGATGTCATGATCCCATTTCCACTTCAGCTGGTGGCTCTAATGGATTTGCGTCTCAATCAGCAGATGCTTATCTGTCCGCCTGTGACATGTGGCATTTGTTGTGCAAAATGTGCTTCAATCGTAATGGGATGTGATCTCCAGGATGAGCAACGACGTGAGCCCCAAAATGGAAGTGCTGGGGAATGTAAAGGGGAGAGGGAGAAGAATCGGCCTCTCTTCGTCCCCTAAGGGTTCCTCCTCTGTCTCATTCAGGCCCGGATCATCCATAAGGCCACACTAGGCCGTGGAGTATGAGCGTAGCCATGGGGAGGCGCCAAATCCGGACCCCCCAATTTTTTTTAAAAAAAAATTTAAATGGCAATCTTTGGGTGCTATTGCGCCTGCGCGCTGAGCGCCTACACACACCCAGAGCCTCCAGTGCGCCCACCCCGCGCACGTCTGTCGGCTCCTCCCACCCTCTGACTCAGACAGGCCACGTGGCGCCCAAGCCGGACTGGCGGAGGGGACGCTTTGGGGAAGGAGGAGAAGCAGAGGGAAGAAAGGATTCCTTCCTTCGTTCTGCTTCTCCTCCTTCTGCAAAGCCTCCCCGTTCTGCCAGGCCGGCTTGGGCGCCACATGGCCTGCCTGAGTCGGAGGGAGGGAGGACCCGAGCCTCCAGTGTGCCCGTCCCCGCGCACATGTCCCCGCCACGTGGCACCCAAGCCGGATTCCTTCCTTCGTTCTGCTCCTCCTTCCCCAAAGCCTCCCTGCTCTGCCAGGCCGGCTTGGGCGCCACGTGCCAGGCCGGCTTGGCGCCACGTGGCCTGTCTGGGTCGGAGGGTAGGAGGAGCCGACGGACGTGTGTGGGGGCGGGCGCACTGGAGGCTCTGGGAGTTTGTAGGTGCTCCGTGCGCAGGTGCAGAAGCACCCAAAGATCGCAATTTTTTAAAAAAAAATGGGGGTCCGGTTTTGCCCCCCCCCCCCCCCCATGGCTACACTCATACGCCACAGCCTAGTGTGGCCTTATGGATGATCCGGGCCTGAATGAGACCGAGGAGGAACCCACCCCCCCGCAAGCAGCCCTAGCCCCACAAGTAGCCCCAACCCCCGCAAGCGGCCTTGCCCCCAGGGGTGAGGCTTCCAGAGTGTGGCCTAGGGCGCCACAAACAGTTAATCCGGGGCTGGTCTCATTCAAGGTGCCAATGGGTTTTCAAAGGAGGGAGATTGCTGGGTGATGGAGATGGCGAAGAAAGAAAGGGAGGATAGGAATCGAAAGGCCATCCAGTCCATCCCCATTTTGTGATGCAGTAAGAAACAAACAAAGCACTCCCAAGAGATGGTCATCTGGCTTCAAAGAATAAGAGTTGAAAGAGACCTGGTGGGCCACCCAGTCCAAGAAGCAGGAAAATGGCATTCGAAGTACCCCTCGAGACGGAGACTCCGCCACAGTCCCAGCACTTGGAAGGAATCCACAAAGGCCATCCATGCCAACTTCTGTTTGAAAACTTCCGAAGAAGGAGATGCAGAACCAACGGGTGGCAAAACCCTCTGGTCAATTTGGCACAGGATACCCAGCTTATGCTCCAATCGAAGGTAGTTCTCCATCACCACCACAAGCAAATGGGACGGGATTCATAGCTCTCATAAGAAGGGACTTCAAAGGGGTTGGACCAGGCCTGGGCAAACTTCGGCCCTCCCGGTGTTTTGGACTCCAACTCCCGCAATTCCTAACAGCCGGTAGGCTGTTAGGAATTGTGGGAGTTGGAGTCCAAAACACCGGGAGGGGCGAAGTTTGTCCAGGCCTGGGTTGGACTGTACCATTATTTGTCTGTGGTCAGTAATGCGGGGAGATCAATATGGGTCCCAGGTTCAAAGGTCTGGCTGACAACAGCACCCCAAATGAGACCGTCCATCGCCGGCCCCAAAGGCTCCGGTTCTCCTTCAGCAGGAGCACAGTGAGCAACCGGACCGTCTGGATTTCAAGGCAAAACAGTAAGAATTACAGAAGAAACCGAGGAGAGGAAGAGAAACGAGGCAGCGAGGGGCTGTTTCCGTATCATCTCGAGGAATGGGAAGGCTGATCGAAGCCAGTTCCAAAATGGCGATCGCTGGGACAGACTGATGTGGCAAGCCAGTTTCAAAATGGCAGACTGATGTGGCATGTGGATATCTCTGGGCGGCGTGATGCGTAAACATGTGGAGTTAAAGGCCTTGGGTGGACATCCTTCCTCCAGTTGCCCATCTTCCTGATCCCAGAACAGCAGGGAAGAAAGGACTTGCTTCTTGCTCTTGCGTTGGTTGAATCAGGCCCGGATTACCCATAAAGCCACCCTAGGCCATGGCCTAGGGTGGCAGCCATGGGGGGGCAGCAGGTCTGGACCCCCCCCCCATTAAAAAATTTCAAAAAAATTTCAGGAAAAAAACTCAAAACATTTTCAAAAAAGTGCGCATGCGCGCGGCTGCGGAAACACCATCCATGGCTGCCCCGCGCCCCCCTTTGCTCTGCTCCCCTCGGCTCCTCCCTCCCTCGCTGCTCGCGTCGGCCCTGCCTTCAGTGAAGGAAGAGGGGCGGGACCAACGCTGGAGCAAGCGAGGAGGGAGGGCCCCCCCGCAAGCGGCCCAACCCCCCGGGGCAGCGTTTCCAGAGTGTGGCCTAGGGCGCCACAATCGGTTAATCCGGGCCTGGGTTGAATGAATGTCCAAGTTTTGTTCCAATGGAGGAACTCTCAGCTGGAAAACATTATGGGAGGACTGGAGCTGCCCATGGCATGGTTTATACCAGGGCTGTCCAACTTCTACCGGGTCCAGGGCCGGAATAGAGGTCACTTATGACCTCGGGGGCCGCTCGGCCCCGCCCCCAGGCCCCGCCCCAGGCCCGCCCCAGGCCCCGCCCCAGCCCAGGCCCGCCCTCTCCTAAAGCTGTCATTCTCCTCCTCCTCCTCCTCCTCTTTCCTTTCCTGGGAGCCACGGCGCCGGGAAAGGCACAGCGCCCGGGAAGAGGAGGAGGGGAGCAGCGGCGCCAAGGGCAGCGTGTCACAGGCCTGGCGCCGCGCTGCCCTTGGCGCGTCTCCTTCTCGGCGGCCCCCCAGCCTGGGCGTGAGCCGCGAAAAAACAGGCGGCGCCAAGGGCAGCGCGTCCAGGCCTGGCGTCGCTGCCCGGAGAGAGGGACGGAGGGGGGTGGTGCAGGGAGGAGGAGCTAGCTCTCTTCCTCCTCCTGCCCCGCCTCCCCCCCCCCTGGCCATTTTTTTTAAAAAATATTTTATATATTTTTTAAAAAATTTAAAAATGGCGGCTGGGGGCATAGCTGGGGCCGTGCCCAACAGGCTGGGGGGCCGGATCTGGCCCCAGGGCCGCCAGTTGGACAGCCCTGGTTTATACCATCTCCATGCCCCACTGGGAAACTGGGCTTTGGGTGGCCACGTTCGCCAAAATGCGGAGTTATTCCCAGTTGGAGACCAGCATGAATCCCGCGTATTGTGGATGATAGCTTGGCTTGAAGGTTGGCAATGCGATGTGGCGTGTGCCGAGTTCCTGGAATAGCAAGCGGGAAGTTAAGGCCACTGGGAAGAAGAGGATGTGCTTTTCAGAGACGCGAGTGCAGGATCCACCCCTTTTCAATCTTCCTCCTGGTTCCTTTGGAACAATGAGACAGACATCCCAGGGATCTCCAAGCGAAAGTATGAAGGAGGAGGCAAGGAAATGCCCACCCATCTTGTGCCGCCCTCCTCCGGTGCTTCCGATACCTTCTGTCTTTACTTTGGCTGTATTCTTGTCTTTCAGTGTTCAAGGCACTCGTCTGAGGAGGGCGACTCCGATATTGCTCCCGATTAAAGCATACACCCTTCTCGGGCCAAGTGCCTGCTTTTCCCCAAATATTATTCCCATATTCAGAAAGGCTCAAAAGTGCAGAAAAGGAAAGAAAAACAAGACTGCTCCCGTCTTTTCCAACATTAGGAGGACAATACATTTCAAGAGTGACGGTATGGACACAGCGGAGTGAAGGCGCGAGGCTGTCTCTGCGCAACCGACAGGATCCTTGGTCTGCGAGGAGCACTGGAGGTGGCTGGGATGGACAAATGGACAGGCGGGTGGACATCTCTTAAGGCCACCGGCCACCCATGGTGCAGTGCAAGAGGGAAGGCTGTTGGCACCTTGGTCTGGCTATTCTTGGGTCGGCTTCTCCAGGGCCAGGAAGGCTTCCACTTTGCCAGACGGGAGCTCCGGGTCACTGAGGCGCTTCTTCTCCCGGCCTTGCTCCCCTTTGGTCCGGGTCCAGGAAGGTGAGCGCAGGTAGCCGGAGCGGGCGTTGGGGTGCGAGTGCGGATGCAGGCCTGAGCAAAAGAGGAGGAGAGGGGACACCTGGCTTGACAACAGTCCTTGTAACAGGGATCATGCAAACCACAAAATGTGATGCGACAGCTAGAAAAACCAATGCGATGGGAGGACTGTGTCTAGATCAGGCATGGGCCAACTTCAGCCCCCCAAGTGTTTTGGATTTCCACAATTCCTAACAACTAGTAGAGAAATCCAAAACACCTAGAGGGCCCAAGTTGGCCCATGCTTGATCTAGAGCAGTAGGTCTCAACCTTTTTTGAGCCGCAGCACATTTTTTACATTTACAAAATCCTGGGGCACACCACCAACCAAAATGACACAAAATAACACTCTAACACAGTAATACATATAGTTAATACGTTTTTAAATGTATTTATACACTCAGTGTGAAACCTGGGCCTGTTTCGATGAACACAACATAGACATCCTGGCAGGAATGGCAGAAAGACACAAACTTCCCACAAAGAACTCCCATAACCAAGACAAAATACTATAAGAGTTTGGTGGGCATTGACCTTGGGTTTTGGAGTTGTAGTTCACCTATATCCAGAGAGCACTGTGGACTCAAACAATGTTGGATCAGGACCAAACTTGGCATGAATACTCAATATGCCCAAATGTGAACACAGATGGAGTTTGGGGAAAATAGACCTTGACATTTGGGAGTTACCGTTTCTGGGATTTATAGTTAACACACAATCAAAGAGCACACAGGAGGACAGACAACATATGCCTGCAGCTGAGTCAGTTTTTTCAGGGAGGGAATTAAATGAATTAAACCAGATAGAGATAAACAAGGAAGATGTTTTCACATGCCTTACTAAACTAAATGTCAACAAATCACCAGGGCCAGATGGCATCCACCCCAGAGTTCTTAAGGAACTCAAGTGTGAAATTGCTGAAATTCTAGCCAAAATATATAACCTTTCTCTAAGATCAGGCACTGTACCCGAGGACTGGAGGGAGGCAAATGTAACTCCGATCTTCAAGAAAGGATCCAGGGGTGATCCAGGAAATTATAGGCCAGTTAGTCTAACCTCAGTTCCAGGCAAAGTGATGGAAACCATTACTAAAGAAAAAAATTACTAAGCACATAGAAGAACAGGCATTGCTGAAGGAAAATCAACATGGTTCCTGCAAAGGCAAATCATGTCTTACTAACTTGTTAGAATTCTTTGAGGGTGTAAATAAACACATAGATAAAGGGGACCCAGTCGATATTGTTTACCTTGACTTTCAAAGGCTTTTGACAACGTCCCTCACCAAAGGCTCCTAAATAAGCTCTTCAGCCATGGAATCAGGGGACAGGTCTTGTCCTGGATTGGAACCTGGCTAAACTGTAGGAAACAAAGGGTGGTAATAAACGGACATTTCTCTGGGTGGAAAGAGGTGAGAAGTGGCGTACCCCAAGGTTCAGTTTTGGGTCCGTTACTTTTTAATTTATTCATAAATGATCTGGATGTAGGAGTGAATTCTGAGGTAGCAAAGTTTGCAGACGACACTAAATTGTTCAGGGTAGTTAAAAATGAAACTGACTGTAAAGAGCTCCAGAAAGATCTCTCGAAATTGAGTGAATGGGCAACAAAGTGGCAAATGCATTTTAACCTAAACAAGTGTAAAGTCATGCACATTGGGGCAAAGAACCCCAAATACACTTATCAACTGATGGGATCAAAGCTTTCTGAGACAAACCAGGAAAGGGATCTTGGGGTTTTGGTGGACAGCTCAATGAAGATGTCAACCCAGTGCGCTGCAGCAGTGAAAAAAAGCAAATTCTATGCTTGGCATGATCAGGAAGGGAATCGAAAATAGGTCGTCAAATGTTGTATTGCCTCTCTACAAATCTATGGTGAGGCCACATCTGGAGTACTGTGTACAATTCTGGTCTCCGCACCTTAAGAAGGATATAACGGAACTGGAAAAGGTACAAAGAAGGGCAACAAAAATGATCCAAGGGATGGAGCGGCTCCCTTATGAAACCAGGTTGTAACGCCTTGGTCTTTTCAGCCTTGAAAGACGGCGTTTAAGAGGTGACTTGATCGAAGTGTATAAAATCATGCATGGGATAGAAAAGGTGAATAAAGAAAAAAAAATTTCTCTGTCACACAACACTAGGACTAGGGGGCACTCCCTGAAGCTCCAAGGTAGGAAAGTTAGGACTAATAAAGGGAAATATTTCTTCACCCAGAGGGTCATTGGGTTATGGAACTCACTTCCAGAGGAGGTTGTGACAGCGGTCAGCCTGGACAGCTTCAAGGCAGGATTAGACAGATTCATGGATACCAAGGGAATCAGTAGTTACTGAAATGGACATCCAAGTGCCACCTCTGTGTTGATGGAGGCAGGCAGGATTTCCCCGGGTACTGGTTGTGGGGGTCGGGAGCAGGTGAGGGTTTTGCCCTCCTTTCTGCTAGAGATCCCTGTGTACAACTAGTGGGCCACTGTGTGACACAGAATGCTGGACTAGATGGGCTGAGGCCCGATTCAGCATGGCTCTTCTTATGTTCTTATGTTCACCCTGAACTCTTGCAACAATGGAATTGAACCAAACTTAGCATATTGAACTTTCATTACCAACAGAAAGTACTGAAATGGTTTGCTTGGGAATTGACCTTGAGTTTGGACATTGTAATTCACCTACACCCAGAGAGCACTGTGGACTCAAACAATGTCATGTTATGTTGTTGTTTGTTTTCTATCCAGAATCACAATGTTGGAAGGAGGCTCACCACTTTAAGGTCCCTAAAACAGGCATGGGAAAACTTCGACCCTCTGGGTGCTTTGGACTTCAACTCCCACCATTCCCAACAGCCTGAGGCCCTTTCCTCCTTAAGTGGCTGAGGAGGGGGGGAGGAAAAGGGCCTGAGGCTGCTAGGAATGGTGGGAGTTGGAGTCCAAAACACCTGGAAGGTCCAAGTTTGCCCATGCCAGCTTTCGACAGAGACCTCTTCCTCCCGCTTCCCCTTCGCGCCCTTTCTTCCCCCTCCTGCCGAACACTTACTTTTTCTTCTACACTGCCGCTTCTGCCACCATTTTGATCCGAGGGGGCAGCGTGAGCGTGTTCAGGAGGGGAGGGGGGAGGGAGGAAGATGTGGCCCGTGCAGGCGCTACTGCACAGACCCGCCCCAGAGCAAAGCGAGCAGAGCGAGGCTGGGAAGAAGGGAGCCCGAGTGGAGAAGAAAAAGTGTTCGGCAGAAGGGGGAAGAAAGGGTATTGGAGGTTCCTATTTCCCACGGCACACCTGATGATCGCTCACGGCACACTGGTTGGGAAACATTGATCTAGGCCAGGGGTGCTCACACTTTTTCAACATGGGAGCTACTGATTAAAAAACCAAGTCCCAAAGATCACCTACCCAGAAATGTAAAACGTATAACTATTCTCTTATTTATTTATATGTATTATTCATTTTTATGTACCGCTCCTTCCAGCAGGCTCGGGGCAGTTTACATAAAATGAAGTTATAAAACATCAACATTTCAATTTAATAACAACAATATAAAACAGAGCATAAAAATACATCCAACCACCCCATTTCTCCCACACTGCCATATTACCACACATATTATCAGCCATAAAGTAAGAAGAGAGGCTTTTGAACTGCAAGGCCATTTAATAGTCAACAAGGTAAACAAAGGGGCAGGGACAAATACATCCAACCACCCCATTTCTCCCACATTTCCATATTCCCCAACATATATTTCTCAAGGAACAAAGCAAGCAGAGAGGCTTTGGAGGTAAAAGGCCATTTTTAAAAATAAAAAGGAAACAAAGAGACATGCCACAGATCAAGCACCCACCCCAAAGTAAAAAGACCGACCTTTGAGATGCGGTAAGGAAATGACCCCAAAGCGTCCTTCTTCTCCTCTGTCGTTGCTCCTATTTCCACGCCGCCAGCATGCATGCCGCCTCCAAGAGCTCACGAGAAGTCCGAGAGGCAGAATGGGTGCTTCTGTGCATGCGTGCGGGGCCAGCCATGCATCGCGTCATCCAGGCCCGCCCCCTTTGGTCTCCTACGACTTTGAGTGGCTGGAGAAGGACGGAGTGAGGAGGAGGAATCCAAAAGAGGTTGCCCATTCTGCCTCTTGGACTCTGGAGCTTTTGGAGGCGGCGCGAGCAGGGAGGAGCTACGACGGAGGGCTTCTTTGCAGCGTGCAGGGGCGCGTGAAGAGGACCAACAGCAAAAAACCTGGTCAGGGGCCTGAAGATCACCAGGATGAGGCCCGAAGATCACCCTGGTGATCGAGATCACCATTCTGAGCACCCCTGATCTAGGCCATTGCTTCTCAGCCTTCCTAATGCCGTGACCACTTAACACAGTTCTTGTGGAAATACTACCCAGGGTATTCTCTGACCACAAAGCGGTGATGCTAAAATTAAAGGGGGGACATTAGGAAAGGAAACCATGGAAGATAAACGATAAATGCCAGACTTTACCCCAGGCATTTGCAGACTTGGGCCCTCCAGGTGTTTTGGATTTCAATTCCTAACAGCCTCAGGCCCTTTCTCCCCCCCCCCCCCCAGCCGCTCAAGCCCAAGTTTGCCCATGCCAGACTTTAGCCCGAACTTTGATGGAGTTATTCAAGTCTAAAATAGGTTTCTTTAAGGCAGTGTTCCTCACCCTTCCTAATGCCGCGACCCCTTAATACAGTTCCTCGTGTTGTGGTGATCCCCAACCATACAATTACTCTCATTGCTACTTCGTAACTGTAATTTTGCTAGTGTTATGAATCGTCATGTAAATATCTGATATGAAGATCTACTCACATTTGAACTGCTAGGTTAGCAGAAGCTGGGGCTAACAGCTGGAGCTCACGCCACTCCCCGGATTTGAACCGCCAACCTTTCGGTCAGCAAGTTCAGCAGCTCAGTAGTTTAACCCACTGCACCACGGGGGCTCCTATTTGGGAGTTGTAGCTGCTAAGATTTATAGTTCACATACAATCAAAGAGCATTCTGACCCCCAGCAATGTTGGGCCAAACTTCCCACACAGAGACCCCCATGAGCAACAGAAAGTACTGGAGGGATCTGGCAAGAATTAGAGGTGTACATCCGGAAAGCATTGTGAACCCAAACGCAGGGGCGGTCTAAGGTAATTTTATATGGTAAGTGAACATTATTCCCCCCCCATGTAAAACAAATATACAATTATAATATCACAATACCATTAGTAGTATTATATTGTATCAATGTATATACAATATATTATAGTACATACTCATACTATATTATATCATAATTATATACTACATTACAATATAATTATATTATAATATATTGACATTATAATATAATATAACATTCTATTTTATTATTATTATTATAAAATAATAAATAAAATTATTATTATAATAAATGAATAAATAAAATTATTTATTTAAATAAAATTATCCTCTACTACCGTGTTTCCCCGAAAGTAAGACACCCCGATTGTAAGACGTATCGGGGGTGTCAGAGGGGTCGGCTTATATAAGCCGTGCCCGAAAGTGCCCCGTACCTCGGGCGGCATGGCATGGCTTCCTGTCTGGGCGACGAGAGGCTCCCAGAGGGGCTCAAAAGGGGCCCGGAATCCTCCTCCTCTTCCTCCTCTTCCTTCCAGCGGCGTCTTCCATCCTCTTCCTCCTCTTCCTCCCAGCGGCGCCTTCTCCCTCTCGCTGGTTCCGCCCCCTCCCTTCACTGAAGGGAGGAGGGGCGGAGCGCCCCTCCCTTCACTGAAGGGAGGAGGGGCGGAGCCGCCGCTTCTGCGGCTGCCGGGATGCTTTCCCAGGGAGGGGTCTCCGGCGGCACCCCTTCCCTGGCAAAGCATCCCGGCAGCCCGCAGAGCGGCGGCTCCGCCCTCCCCTTCAGTGAAGGGAGGGGGCGAGGGGGGCGAGAAGGGAGAAGGTGCCGTTGGAAGTCCCCCGCCTGCAGGGCGACTCAGGCGCTTTTCCCCGCCGCCCTGCTCGTGTTTGGAGCGCGGGCGGCGGGGCGGCGGCGGCGAGCGCCTGAGTCGCCCTGGGGCGGGACTTCCGCCGGCGCTTTCTTCCCTTTCGCCGGCGGCAGCTCGCCCCTCCTCCCTTCACTGAAGGGAGGGGCAAACCAGCGAGAGGGGAAAGGCGCCGCTGGGAGGAAGAGGAGGAAGAGGAAGAGGATGGAAGACGCCGCTGGAAGGAAGAGGAGGAAGAGGAGGAGGATTCCGGGCCCCTTTTGAGCCCCTCTGGGAGCCTCTCGTCGCCCAGACAGGAAGCCACGCCATGCCGCCCGAGGTACGGCTTTTTTTCGTCTTACCTTCGGGTACCGTCGCCCAATGTAAGCCGTACCCGAAAGTAAGCCGTAGTGGGATTTTGGGGGTCAAAGAAAGTAAGACGCTGTCTTACTTTCGGGGAAACACGGTAAATGTTTTCATTACTCCTATAAAACTCAAATAACCCAAAATAAAGTAAAATAAAAATTTTTATATTACTATTTGCCTGTGCAGTTGCGCGTGCGGTGAGGTGGGCGGGTGTGGTAGGGTTCACACGTGATTGGGCCTGGCGAGGGAGTTCGCCTCAGCGCGCGGCAGCTACTTCCGGTGGCGGCTGTCAGGAGGCAATACATTACCAATCCCCCTTTGGCTCCCCTCCCCTCTCCCTTTGTTTCCGCCCCCTGCCTGCCCAATTGGGTCACCGTATTTGGCGGCAGGGCAGAGACAAAGTGAGAGGGGAAGCACTCCCTGCCTGCCCGATAGGGAGTGCTTTGCTTACAGGCTTCTGCGCACAGGAGCTACTGGGCATGCATGGAGGTTTTCGCGCATGCAGTTGCTCCTGCGCTCAACTTCAGTTCCGGAGCAACTGCGCCTGTGCAAAAACCTCCACGCATGCCCAGAAGCGGCGTCGGAGCACACAAGGCCGAGGCCCAAAAGCAGGCAGCCGCGGCGCTGCCTGATGAACATCGGCAGGGCCAGGACGCTGTCTAGCACCGGCGGGCGGGGAAATTCGCCCCTTCCCAGATGGTGCCCCATGCGGCCGCGTCCTTGGCCTACCCATAGGACCGCCCCTGTTTCTGATCATCTTTAGCGACCAGAAACCCCAGGTTGAGAAACACTGATCTACACCAATGGAAGTCATGGTCACACTCTCTTTTTCCTTTCTCCCTTCCTCCTGGCTTCTTGGGAGGCAAGGACACGTCTTCTTTTCCCTCCCACTTAATTCTGCTCACAGGGAGGCGGCCCTGCATTTCTCCTCCATCCATCTATTTGTCTGTCGCAGGGATGCAGCTGCTGCCCCTGCCCTTTTCCCAGTCGTCCCCTTCTGGCGGCGCCCCCCAGCCACGGCCTTAAGCGGTCAGTAGAGGCGTCGTCATCATCATCTGCCACAGAGACGGGCAAGGCCTGGGGAGGGCAGGGGGATAAATGATATTTCCACTCCTCTCCAGCCGCAGCTGTCCAAAAGGGGTTTTCCATCATGGCGCAGCTGGGAAACTGAATCCCTTTCCCCATCTCCTTCAAAGGCCTGGCAAGGTTGTCAGAAATATTAAATAAATATTAAAAATGACAAAAGTATTTTTTACCAAGAAAAGCCTGCTGTACATTTACGAGGAGGGTCTTTTGTTGATAAGCCCACTCGCCCAACCAAGGTTTCTATTTTTAAGGCTACAGCTCCCAGGATCAAGAGGGCTCTGGAGTGAGGAGCCTGGCCAGCACTGCAAAGTTGGCGTGTAGGGTGGCCGTCCCTCTATCCCAGGGGTGGGCAATTATTTTTTCCAAGGGGCCACGCGAGAGCCAAAAAATATTATGGAGGGCCGCACCTAAAGGCTGAACTACATTCTCATCTACATTATTTATTTATTTATTTACTATATTGACTATATATTAAACATCATTAATATTAACATATAAATATATCAAGAAATATTCATATATTAGTATTAATATCATAATTGTATTATAGTATATATATATATATACATTATAATATATTGAAATTATAATATAACATTATTTTATTATTATAAAATTATTATAAAATAATAATAAAAACCACTAAAATTAAATTAAACTCAAGAAGACAAGGTGGGAACCAAGATGGAGGCTGACATCCTCAAGAGAGGAAGGATCCCAAGATGGAATGGCCCAATGGACCCAGCCCAGAGGATGGCAAAGCGGACCCAGCCACCACCGCAGCAGAGCAGAGCAGAAGACGATCGGAGGCTGCAGGCCTCCGCCCGCTCTCGCTCCCATCCGTTCCGTCAGAGGCGTTGCCGATCGGCTGATCGCCCTGCCATGGAGTGCCTGCCATCCCGGCTATGGAGTGCCTGCCATCACAGGAGGCGATCTGGGTCTGCAGCGGGAGCAGTCGGCAACCTGCGGCAACTGACCGTCCTGGCGACCCGGAAGACGATCAAATATTCCGGGTTGCCAGGGCGATCAGCTGCCACAGGTCACCAACTGCTCCCGCTGCAGGCCCGGATCACCTCCCGGGATGGCAGGCACCCCAAAGCCGCCGCTCCTCCGATTGTTCTCCAGAGTAGTGGGCTGTCTGCCGACGCAGGCCCCACAGCCCGTGATGGGATGGCGGCAGCGGCAGCCCTTCCTCTTGCAGAAATGTTCCAGCCCCTGACGCCCTTCTCCCCAGGCTGGTCAGAATCGGCCGGCGGGCCGCATCCGGCCCACAGGCCGTAGAGACCTATCCAAAGGTCTCTTAATTCACCTTCAGATCTCGGTACACAATGCTGTATGGATTTGCATGAGAAAATCAGTTCTGAAAATAAGTTGTACTCCAGTTTTTGGAAAAGCAACGCCGGGCACCTGAATGTGGATGACGCCCTCTCCATCGGTGCCACTAAGGGACACACACTTCTCTCGCCTTTTTAAGCGACGGTAAACATCTCGCTTGTAGAAGTCGTCAGGTTGCACCAAAAGGCCCGTTGTGACTTTGGAAGTCAAGAGTCTCACCATCTTGCCCTTCAAGAGTTGGAAGTCCAATGGTGCGGAGTCAAGTGAATCAGGGGGATGTGGTAGAACTCCAAAGCTACCGGAGCATGCTTCTTCCATTCGTGCAACAGGCGAGTTGTGGACTGGTGCAGGCCCGGATCATGGCCTTTTGGCGCCCTGGGCCAAAGGCTCTGCCCCCGCCTCCGCCCCGCCCCCACCTCCTCGCCAGCACGAGGAGGAGGAGGAAGGAAAGGGCGGGGCCTCCCCACGACTCCTCCCTCCCTCCAACCTAAAGCCACCATGCCGGCCTCAGAAGCGGCTGAAATCGCCCTTTTCAGGCTGGCATGACGGCTTTAGGACGGAGGAAGGAGCCGTGGGGAGCCTCCCCGCGGATCCTCCCTCCCTTTCCCTCCTAAAGCCACCATGCTGGCCTGAAAAGGGCGATTTCGGCCGCTTCTGAGGCTGGCATGACGGCTCCCCGCGGGATCGGCTCCGGGGGTTGGGCTTTCCTTCCTCCTCCTCGTGCCGGTGAGGAGGCGGGGGCGGAACCGGGGGTGGAGGCAGAGTCTTTTAGCCGAGGAGAGCAAAGGGGGGCGGCGGCGGGGCGGCCGTGGATGGTGCATGCGCACTTTTTGGGGGGAATTTTTTTGAATTTTTTTTGAATTTTTAAAAAACTTTTTTTGGGGGGGGTCCGGATCTGCTGCCCCCCCCCCCATGGCTGCCGCCCTAGGCCATGGCCTAGGGTGGCCTTATGGGTAATCTGGGCCTGGACTGGTGCATTGTCTTGCAGAAGATGGACACCTTTGGTGACCATGCCAGATTGTCTCTTGGTTTTGATGGCCTCCTGCAATGTCCACAGCAGTGAAGCCTAATCTGCTCCAGTGATCCTGGTCCCCTTTGCTAGGAAATCCATCCATCCTCCTCCGTGCTGGCCCCAAAACACTGTGAGCATGACCTTGCTTGCCGAGAGTTGGGCACGTGCCTTCTTTGGAGGTGGTGATTCATGATGGTTCCGTTGCATCGACTGGACGTTACTCTCAGGATCAGAGTGATGGACCCAGCTTTCATCTTGTGTGATCAGTCTGCTGAAAAAGTCCTCCTGGTTTCCATGGCACATCATTGTCAAGAGAGCCGGAGAGCATTCGACTCGTTCCTGTTTCTGGAAAGTGTGAGCAGCTGGGGGACCCAGCGAGCGGGAACCTTATGCATGGGAAGATGGTCTTGGGTGATTTATTTTCAAGGACCACACACTCCTCTTGACATTTTGGGCCAGGTGGTCAATGGTTACGTGGCGATTTTCCAAAATGGCGACTTCTACTTGCTGGATGGTTTGTTAATTAATCACAGAGTGGGTTGGCCCTGGAATTGGAGCTGTTTGCACCAAAGTCCGACCACATTGGAATTGATGGTGCCAGTTCTTGACTCCATCGTATGATGGGGAATCATCCCCATAAGCCTCTTTCATCTCCTCGAACACCTCCTTTGTTGTGCGGCCTTTCAAGGAAAGGAACTTGAGGACTGCTCTTGTAATCCTCTGGGTCCATCCTCAAACCTCACACCACTTCCGCACCGGTCACATCAAGACCATTCTCAGTTCTGAGTTGTGAATTGGAACGTCACCTATAGAGACTTACCGTATTTTTCGCACCATAAGGCGCACCTGCTGATAAGACGCACCTAGATTTTCGAGGAGGAAAATTGGGGAAAAAAATGGGGGCTGGCTACACTAATATGGAGGGGGAGACACTAACATGGAGGGGGGCGCTGGAGCAGAGGGGGCGATGTACTCACGCTATATTCGCGCCCCGGCGGCTCTCGGCAGCTCCCGCGCATGCCCAGACTCTTGTCGCCATGTCGCCGCAGCCAGCCGGCGCGCGGAGGAACGGGGCGGCGGAAGGGGACTCACGCCGCTCACGGACCCGAGGAGGAGCAGGAGGGGGGAGGCCACGGGCGGCCCCCATGGAGACGGCAGCGGCAGCAGCAGCCGCAGCAGCGAAAGGGCCCGTGAAGCCAGAGGAGGCCCGAAAGAGAGGAGGGAGGAGGGAGGGGAAGGAGGAAGAGTTCCCTCCCTCCCTCCCTCCTCTCTTCCGGGCGTTCTTACAGCGGCGGCCGGCGAGGCTTTCCTCCTCGGCAGAGGCACATCTTCGTGCCTCTCACGAAGATGCGCCTCACGGGCCCTTCCGCTGCTGTGGCTGCTGTGGCTGCTGTGGCTGCTGTGGCTGCTGTGGCTGCTGTGGCTGCTGTGGCTGCTGTGGCTGCTGTGGCTGCTCCCTGGCTGCTGTGGCTGCTGGGGCTGCTGCGGCTGCTGCGGCGCGGCTGCTGCGGCTGCTGCGGCTGCTGCTGCGGCGCATCTTTGTGGCGCTCACGCGGCTGCGCGGCTGGCTGCGGCTGCTGCGGCTGCTGCGGCTGCTGCGGCTGCTGCGGCTGCTGCGTGGGGCCGCCCTCGTGGCCTCCCCTCCTCCTGTTCCTCCTCGGGTCCGTGAGCGGCGTGAGTCCCCTCTTCCGCCTCCGTTCCTCTCCGCGCCCGGCTGGCTGCGGCAACGGCGGCGGAGAGTCTGGGCATCGCTGGGGAGCCGCCGGGGCGCGAATATAGCGTGAGTACATCGTCCCCCCTCTGCTCCAGCGCCTCCCCCTCCCTGCCTGCATCTTCGCTCCATAAGAAGCAGCTGATTTTTCTTCCTACTTTGGGAGGAAAAAAACTGCGTCTTATGGTGCGAAAAATACGGTATATCATTACACACGTGCAGTTTCAGCATCCTGTGATCAATAGAAATGGTTCAGAGGAAATCTTTAATGAATGTCCCTCGTAATCTTGACAACACAAGTCATTCTTCCTGCCTACTGCAGCTGTGGACCCGCTTTGGGTTTTAGTCCAAACTATGCATGCAATGAAACTATTCCAGGAGGAAGGACTCGGATGTAAGCTGGCTTTGATTGTAACTTACCAGGATGGGGCTCATTGGGGATGTTCTCCTCATCCGAGTCGGCAAAGACCTCGGCCAGCTCTTGGTCTGACATGTCGGTCAGCTCCGTCAGGTCAAGCAGGTCAAAATGGACCTCCAAGGAGGAGACGCTGCTCAGCGGTTCTGGGGACAAGAGGGAGGAATGGGAGCAGGGGTTGCTTGAGGAAGAATGGCATTGGCTCAGAGAGGGACAAAGGCACCTTTTCATGGATAATGGGAATGAGGGTTCGCTGAGTGATGGCAAACCCTCACTCAACCTCTTGTGAAGTGTTTGAACATGTCCATCCTTTGAGAGCCATTGTGGCCGGAGTAGATGGCTTTTAAGGTCCCTTTTGATCCAATGATCCCATGCAACGACCCCAAGGAAGGACTCCCATTTCCCTTTCCCTCCCGGCAGTACTCACGCCTTCGTTCCACAACTTGCAGGAACCCCGATGATGGGATGGGGATCCCTCCTCCTACTACTCCCTCTTCCTCCTCCTCCTCGGTAGGGCTGGGGGGCGCTTCCACAAGGCTTTGCAAAGGGACAAACAGCGGAGTTGGTCGCTCGGGCTTGGGGGCCTCTTTAGCCGGCTCTGGAACACACACAAGCAGACAGCACAGTTCTATTATTATTATTATTATATCATCATAATCTCTTTAAATAATAAAGCGGAATGTTTGTATGTATGTTTGTATGTATGTATGTATGTATGTGCCAGTGTTCTGATTGGCTCCCGGCCTCTACATTCTGACAACATGATTGGTTGCCAGTGAGGGAGTATTTGCATAATGCCTCTCATTGGCCAGCCAACACGAACATTCCGAGACTCTAAACTTCCAGTCAGCCATGGTGGGAGGAACTCAGATAACCCAGGGCCTTCCACCCAGCTTATAACCCTGCATATTAAGGCAGAAAATCCCACAATATCTGCTTTGAACTGGGTTTTCTGAGTCCACACTCATATAATCTGGTTCAAAGCAAATGGCATGGGATTTTATTCAGATGTGTGCAAAGGAACTCACATAACACAGGGACCTTCCACACAGGCTTATAACCCTGAATGTTAAGGCAGAAAAACCCACCATATCAGCTTTGAACTGGGTTTCCTGAGTCCACACTCATATAATCTGGTTTAAAGCGATGGACCATGGCCGATGGGACTCGCAGTACCTTCACTAACTTCCTGAGACCACTGCGAGCCACGTAAACATCTGAAAAGGGCCAACTTTGGCACACAATGCCTTTCTCAAATAACCCGGGCAGGGCCGGGTCCCCAAGCTAGTTGTTTATATGCTGTTGTAGTTGAGCAAGCTGAGCCTGTAGTTGCTACAGGTAGTAACAGGGAGGAGGATACTTTGTCGGACATGTCACTTGACGAGGGAGGTTTGGGCAGAATTACTGCAGCTGGGAGGAAGAGAGCTGCAAGTGTTGTGAGTTTGGAAGGTGCAGAACAAAGGAGAACGGTCCGACAAATACTTAGGGAGCCTACCAGTGATGACACTTTTGAGGGGTTTGAAGCAGAGTTAACCTCAGAAGAGAGTGATACAGAGCTGGACTCAGCGTTGGTGCAGGATGTCAGGAATGTGTTAGATGCTGAGTCCAGCGAAAGCTCATTTTTTGGCTTTTCAAGTGATCCTGATTGGCCTAGTGGGAATGTTGAGTCGGATTGGGGTCCTTTAACTGTTCAGCAAAGGTGGGAGGATTGGAGGAACACACCCAGGGCTGCAGCTGTGGGGACTGAGGCAGATTTGGGGGAGTCTGATGACTCTGAGTTGTAAGGGTATAAAAGTAAGGTCTGGGGATTTGGGACTCTGCGGTCGGCCAAGGTGTTGCTGGTGGGTTGCTAGTTCCTGTATCTGGTGCTCTTGATTCTTCGTGTCTTAGTTCCTGTTTCCCAGCGAGCTGTGAGTATTGGGCTGTTTTCATGTTGGATTCTGGGGGAGCTGCTATGGCAGCTCTAGCTGACACTGTTGTTTGTTGGGGGGTTGGGGCTTTAATGTGTGTTTTTATGTTTAGTGACTACCGCGTTTCGTTTGATCATTTCCTGTGTTGCTGTGAGTGCCTGTCTCTTTTTGGTATTGTATAATGGGTGGAAGGGGGTTGCTGTGGGTTGCGGGGGCTTTGATGTGTTTGTTTGTATACATAGCTCCTGGAATTTGAGAAGCACTCCTCCTTTCCTTCTCCGACGGATCTTCGCATTACACAGACTTCGAGCCGGGATAAAGGCCAAAGACTACGAAAGACGGACATCTTCTCTGTTTTGTTTATAGGCTTTTTTGGGTGTGGGTTTTTTCATGCCGGACTGTGGCTATGTTTTTGTTTGAATAAACTGTAAATACTTTTACTAGCTTGGCGTGTCTGTGAGCCATCTGTGGGAGTCTCAACATATGCGGCACTCGGAGTGCATCTGTGAGCCGCCCCAAGTCCCTTTAGGGAGATGGTGGCAGGTTACAAATAAAGATATTATTATTATTTCATACACAACAAGATTAGTACACAGCAATCAAGGTCACTATGCTGGCTTTTGTATCTGATCACACGTTGGACACTTCCCAGGTGTCTAGGACTGTGTGATGTATCGGCGAATAATTTGTGCAGATCCGAGTTGGTTGGCCCTTTGCAACTGACAGATAGTAATTTTGTCAGTGCCAATTGTTTTTAAGTGCAGGCCAAGGTCTTTAGGTACTGCACCCAGTGTGCCGATCACCACTGTGACCACCTTGACTGGCTTGTCCAAGTCAAAGGTGCTCTCTCAGCTCTTCCTGCAGGAATACGCTCAACTAGTCAGCCAGCAAGTATGAATTTGTGTGTTTCATATATGTCCTGTCGTTTGCTTGACAGAGAACCCAAGGTGGTGTCCAACATGGTTAAAACATGCTTAAGCCAAAAATAAATATAGTCTTTCACATTTCCTGGTGTTAGGAGCATACACACAGATATACACAGACATAAATGTTGCTTTGTACTTTGTTGCTTTGTTGCAGTATTGTGGGGTTGGGAATTTTAACTGGGGTTTTATACTGGTTTTACTGTGTTTTATGTTTTATTTGCTATGTCTTATTTGCTATTTGAATTCTGTGAACCACTCTGGGCTCCAGAGAGAGCGGTATATTAAGTGGAACTAATAAATACATAAATAAATAAATATATATATACACACACAACACACATACATGCATACAACAAATCTCAAAGGTATACATTTTACAAAGCAAATCATTCAGATCAAAAGCAACGTCCCCGCCCCCAAAACCCACAGCATAATACAAAGCAAGCTGCCCTTAAAGAATGCTAGGGTGAGTATAGGGCTACATACATACGTACATACATTCCCTTCTGCTCATTGCCTCCTTGTCTGTTCTGCTGTGGGACCGAACATGAGTGGGAGATTGCAGGAGGACATCCAGAGACAGAAGGAAATGACACATCAGAACAGATGAGACAAGACGAAGAATGTCCTGATGGAGGAAGCCGTTTGAGGTTGGAACAGACTCTTTTCTTTGGAGTTTTACAAACAAGGATGGCAATGTGCCTCCATGTGCAATGCATGAACAGTGTGTGTCCGAGCACAATGCATGTGCAGTGTGTATCTGAGTGCAACACATGCACAATAGGGTACACATTTGTGCATGTGTTGCACTCAGATACACATGCACAGCATTGTGACCGGTCACAATGTGCGTGCATTGTGTATCAGGTACACACTGCATGCAGTGTGTGAACCTGAGTGACAACGCGTGTGCAGTGTGTATCTGAGTGCAACACATGCACATGTCGGGTACACATTGTGCATGTGTTGCACTCAGATACACACTGCACATGCATTGTGCTCGGTCACACACTGTGCATGCATTGCGCTCAGGTACACACTGCATGCAGTGTGTGATCGAGCACAATGCGTGTGCAGTGTGTATCTGAGTGCAACACATGCACAATGTGTACCCGAGTGACATGCATGCACAGTGTGCATCCAAGTGTAATGCATGCCATATGTATCCAAGCGCAATACATGCACAGTGTGTGTCGAAGCACAATGCATGTGCAATTGTATCTGAGCGCAATGCATGCAGTGTGCATCTGAGTGCAATGCATGCCATGTGTATCTGAGCGCAATGCGTGCACAGTGTGTGACTGGGCACAATGCACGTGCAGTGTGTATCTGAGTGCAACACATGCGCAGTGTGTACCTGAGTGACATGCATGCACAATGTGCATCCAAGTGTAATGCATGCCATATGTATCCGAGCGCAGTGCATGCACAGTGTGTGTCCAAGCACAATGCAAGTGCAGTGTGCATCGGAGTGCAATGCATGCACACTGTGCATTCGAGTGTGAGGGGTGCACAGTGTGCATCCATATGCAATGCATGCACAGTGTCTAAATAGCACCTGGAAAGGTTGGACTGGATGGCCTTTAAGGTCCCCTTCAACCCTGCGGTCCCATACAATGACAAGGACAGGTGCCCATTACAACAGAGGTGGCAACAGTTTCTGGTTTCATCCTGGCGACCTTGTCCAGAATAGCCACTGCCATGTTTTCCCCACTCAGCTTTTCCAATTCTGCTGAGTGACCTGCAGAGATTTCCCAGGAGGGAAGTTGACATCCCTGTCTCTCCTGCTTGTGCCTTACTATGAAAGCAAACCCCAGGCACTGAGGTGCATTTTTCAGGGCTGGGGAAACTTGAGAACATCACAGTCTTTTGGGTGACCGTTCCCATCATCCCTGACCACTGGAAGTCGCAAGTCCAGAAGTTTTCCAACCCTAAAACGTCAGGTCCCAAGAGCATATTTGAGTTCAAAGACTGTTTGCAAAGAAGGGTGAGCTCTAGATTGGGATTATATAGCAAACACTTCAGTATGTGGAGTGACACCATAATCATGTGCAGCTCTTAATTAAGGCGCTACCTTAGGGATGCACGAACCAAGACACCCATAAAGCAGTCGGAAGGGATATTCTAAAGCCAAGGGTGAGAGAAAGGCCTTCCTTCTCCCTCTCCTTGGATATCAAGGATGTGCTGCAAGAAGCTGCGATGCCCCGCAAAGAGCCCCTTTGATGCCTGCAAACAAAGGCCTTTGGAAGGAGCCAGGCCCGAAACAAAGCCCTATTTGTCTGGAGGGAGGGAGATGCCACTAGGCTTCCCATGGCCGCAAGTGGCCCCAATATTTCCCTGGCCACCCATGGACCCAATAGCACTGGCATCGGCACAATGCAAACTGGACCAAATACAGTGGCCAGGTTGGGTCACGCGTGCCTCTTTTGAAGGCCACAAACACACACACACACACAACTCCCCACTTTTCCAGCTGCTTTTAAAATGCCCCATTTTCCTCCCGCTTTCTTCCTTTGTCCTCAGCTAATTTCAATGACTGCAAAGTACAAAAGTAGTTTGCACTCCAATAATTCAGCCGGAAAGCGATAAAGAGGACATGAAATTTCACCCTTCCCAGATGACCCAGGCAAAAGCTAATCGTTTTTTTCCTCAATCATTTTTGCCATCTGGACCACACTTTGCTATTGCGCATTGGGTGCACGTGTGTCCCGGTTTGTCATTTGAGAATCTCTGGGAGGTTTAGTTTGGTGAGGCAAAAGCACCCTTTGCCAGAGAAGGCTAAAGACATTGTGGATCTACGGCTCTCAGATGTTCGTAGCCTTGACCCGTGGCACTTAAAATTGGTGCCAAGCTGCATTCATTCTACAGTGGAGATGAACACAAAGATATCAAACATGCAAATGAATCCAAAAATGCATGCACAATGTGCATGTGTGCGCTGTGTGCAATATGCACCTGTGTACAATTCATGCTCAGTGTGCGTCCATGTTCAATGCATGTACAATGTGCATCCAAGTTCAGGGGGCAATGTGCATGCATGCACAATGTGCATCTGTGTGCAGTGCATGTACAGTGTGCACCTGTGCATGACACACAGTTTGCATCCATGTGCAGTGTACATACAATGTGCATCTGTGTGCAGTGCATGTACAATGTGCATCTGTGAGCAGTACATGTGCAAAGTACATCTGTGTGTCAGTCATGTGTAACTGGGTGCGATGCATGTGTAACACCCGTGTGTGATGCACGCATGATGTGTGTAAGTGTGCAGTGCATGTGCAATGTGCATTCATGTGCAATGCATGTGAAATGTGCATCCAAGTGTAGGGGGCAATGTGCATCCATGCACAAAGTGCAACTGTGTGCAATGTGTGTACAATGTGCATCTGTGCATGACACAATGCACAGTGCACATACGATGTGCATCTGTGTGCAGTGCATGTGCAAAGTGCATCTGTGTGTCATTCATGTGTAACTGGGTGCAATGCATGTGTAACATCTGTGTGTGATGAACGCACAATGTGTGTGTGCATTCATGTGCAGTGCATTGCAATGTGCATCCATGCACAAAGTGCATCTGTGTGCAGTGTGTGTACAATGTGCATCTATGCATGACATAAAATGTGCAGTGCACATACAATGTGCATCTGTGTGCAGTGCATGTGCAAAGTGCATCTGTGTGATTCATGTTCAGTGTGCATCCGCACGCAATGCATGTGTAACGTGCAGCCATGTGCGTTCCATGCACAATGTGCATATGTGTGCAGTGCATGCGCAATGTGCATCCATGCACAACGCAGGAGCTATGTGCAATATATGCCCCTGTGCAATAGCACCTCATAAGCAGCTCAGGTTTTGCTTGCAGCAGGATCGCTGCATTCTGGATGGGTCAGAAGTGGCCGATGTTTTTCCATAGGTGAACTTACCCATGTGTTAAGTCGCCCACGGATTCGAATCTCAATCTAACGGGGGGCTTCCACGGCTGCTATTCTTGAATTGCTTAAGAGACGCACATATGCTGCACCGTCATCGCATCCTGTCCATCCTTCGGAGCCAAACCTAAGAGCGAGGAACAAATACAAGAATGCCTCTCTCCGCTTCTAGCCCAATTCCCAGCTCCGTAAAAGCAGAGGCGGCAGGAGAGGCGCTGAATTATTCACGGCCGGGATTTTAACCAGCTCTCAGTGTGGGAAACTGGCACAGCAGGAATGAATGCTTCCGTAACCTAAATACTTTGGGTTCCATAGCAAGCGAAAACCACAAGTGTTTGTCTTGATCTAAGTCAGGCATGGGCAAACTTTGGCCCTCCAGGTGTTTTGGACTGCAACTCCCACAATTCCTAACAGCATCAGGCCCTTTCCTTTCCGCCCTCAGCCGCTTAAATCCTAAAAAAGGAGAAGATGCCACTAAGGCCCTTGCCTTTCCACAAACAGCCACTTCGGAATGTTAGAATCTTGAGGTGGACCAATCAGCAACGATATGCAAATAATACCACAGTGGCAACCAATCACCATTTCTGACAGCCCCAGGCCCTTGCCTTTCCACTCTCGGCCACTTCAGAGTCTTAGAATGTTTTCACTGGCCAATCATAAGGCATATGCTAATAATACCACAGTCGAAACCAATAAGTAAGCTGCCACATATCCGCTCTCCGCATACATACATACATACAAACATAATATAATGTTACTACTATATATTACTATCTATTATATAAATGGGTTCATGTCATGTGATGTATACCTCAAACAAAGAAACCATACAACGCAGAAACACAATACTTGCCAACAGAAATAGGCCTCAAGCAAAGTACGTTTGTAGCAAAGAAACTTCCTCCCCAAAACCTAAAAGGCCCCCAAAACAACGAGTAAAAATAAAACTACATTTACCAGCATCCTCCGGGGCAGCCAAAGACTCACCCAGCCTCTACATTCTGAACAACATGATTGGCTGCCAATAAGGGCGGATTTGCATAACTGCTGTAACCATAGCAATGCTGGCAAGAGCCATCCAAGGCTAGGATAGAATGCTGAGAGATTTCAGTTGGTGTTTGAGGGTTAAACTGCCAAAACCAAACTCTGAGGGAGCAATTCTCCAGCAAATTCCTACCCACACAACACAGCATTTCCAACCCTTACATACTCAGACTTTCTCGCATCTCCTAAATAGGGCACAGCAACGCGTGCCGGGTACAGCTAGTATTAAATACACTCATAGAATAGAGTTAGAAGGGACTCTACCATAGTATTAGGGGAGAACAGACAGGAAGGAAGGAAGGAGAGAAGAAAGGAAGGAGGGGAAAAAGAGAAGGAATGAAAGAGGGAAAGGGGGAAGGAAGGAAAGAGAGAAGGAGGGAGGGAAAGAAGGAAAGCGGGAAGGCAGGAAAGAGGGAAGGAAGGAGAGAAGGAAGGAAGGAAAGAGGGAAGGAAGGAGGGAGGGGAAAGGGGAAGGAATAAAGGAGGAAAAGGGGGAAGGAAGGAAAGAGAAGGAGGGAGGGAGGGAAAGAAGGAAAGAGAGAAGGCAGGAAAGAGGGAGGGAGGAAGGAAGGAGAGAAGAAAGGAGGGAGGGGTAAAGAGAAGGAATGAAGGAGGGAAAGAGGGAAGGAAGGAAAGATAGAAGGAGGGAGGGAAAGAAGGAAATAGGGAAGGCAGGAAAGAGGGAAGGAAGGAAAGAGGGAAGGAAGGAAAGAGGGAAGGAAGGAGAGAAGGCAGGAGAGAAGGAAGGAGGGAGGGAAAAGGGGAAGGAAGGAATGAGAGAAGGGGGAGGGAAAGAAGGAAAGCAGGAAGGAAGGAAGGAAGGAAGGAAGGAAGGAAGGAAGGAGAGAAGGAAGGAGGGAGGCAGGGGAAAAGGGAAGGAAGGAAAGAGAGAAGGGGGAGGGAAAGAAGGAAAGCAGGAAGGAAGGAAGGAAAGAAGGAAGGAGGGAGGGAGGGAGGGAAAAGGGAAGGAATAAAGGAGGAAAAGGGGGAAGGAAGGAAAGAGAGAAGGAGGGAGGGAAAGAAGGAAAGAGAGAAGGCAGGAAAGAGGGAGGAAGAAAGGAAGGAAAGAAGAAAGGAGGGAAGGGTAAAGAGAAGGAATAAAGGAGGGAAAGAGAGAAGGAAGGAAAGAGAGAAGGAGGGAGGGAAAGAAAGAAAGAGGGAAGGCAGGAAAGAGGGAAGGAAGGAAGGAGAGAAGGAAGGAGGGAGGGGAAAAGGGAAGGAATGAAGGAGGGAAAGGGGGAAGGAAGGAAAGAGAGAAGGCAGGAAGGAAGGAAGGAAGGAAGGAAGGAAGGAAGGAAGGAAGGAGGTACCAAAGGAAGGAAGAAGAGAAAGTAGAAAGGAAAGAAAAAAGGAAAGGCAGGAAAGAGGTAAAGAAGGAAGGGGGGAGAAAAGGAAATAAAAAGTGAAAGAAGGAAGGAAACAAAGAGGGAAGAAAGGAGATGAAAAAGTAGAGAAAGGAGGAGAAGGAAGGAAAGAAAGAGAGAAGGAAGGATGAAACCAAAGAATGAAAGAAGGAATAAAAGAAAGAGAAGGAAGAAAAGAGAGAAAGGGGACGAAAAAGGGGGGAATAGGTAGGTACCTCTCTTTCGTGATAGTCCAGATATCTACCTCTACTTCGAAAATTCTTACTATAGGCCACAGCAACGCGTGGCAGGGCATAGCTAGTTATTGTTATTATTTATTATTGAAAATTGGAATGTGCAAAATGTTGGAATCTGAGCTTTGACTTTGAAATCTGCGCTTTCTGAAATGTCAGCGCTGCTCTTATAGATAGAAAGCCAGAGTTTAAAGGAGGTTGGTTTTCGGACTGCGACTTCCAGCCAACATCCCTGCAGGGAATTGTGGGGATTATAGTCCCAAGAGGCCATTCAAAAGGCTAGACCACACAGGAGAGCCAACTGCGCTTCCATTCCCACGCTGGGCTTCTTCTCCCTTCCAGCATGAACAAGGAGAAGAAGGGAAGGGAGAGCAAAGCGGGCCATTGATTTCCAATAGACAAGCACCAACAGCAGTGGCGTTGAATGAAAGGAAGCTGAAGAAAGGGATCGCAGCCGGAGCTGGAGGCTTATGCAATGCAGAAAGGGCGGCCTTGTGGTCAGCTTGGGAAAGAGGGGCCACCCACAGAAGTTTTGGCCATCTCTTCTTGTCCCAAGCAAGCCACCGTAGCTTAAACCAGGTGCCTTCCAGGTCAGTGGGATGGAGGATCCGTGCCAGGCTTTAGCCTATGATATATTCAAGGCTAAAATAGGTCCAGCACCTTGGAGAACTCCTTAGGGAGAGGAACTCGACTGTTGTGTGTGTGTCAGGAGCGACTTGAGAAACTGCAAGTTGCTTCTGGTGTGAGAGGATTGGCTGTCCGCAAGGACATTGCTAAGGGGATGCCCGGATATGATACCATCCTGTGGGAAGCTGCCCTCATGTCCCTCATGGGGTGCTGGAGCTAACAGAGGGAGCTCACCCCTCTCCCCGGATTTGAACCACTGACCTGTTGGTTGTCAGTTCTACCAGCACAAGGGCTTAACCCAGGGGTCGGGAACCTTTTTGACTCAGAGAGCCATAAAAGCAAAATATTTGGAAATTTATTTCAGTGAGAGCCATCTCTCTCTCTCTCTCTCTCTCTCTCTCTCTCTCTCATATATATATTATATATTATATTATATTATATATTATATTATATATATATATATATATCTGTATCTGTATCTGTAATGTTTGTATTATGTATGTGTGTGGAGGGCGGAAGGGCGGGAGGGCGGATATGTGGCAGCCACTTTCACAGGCCACAGCGACCAGCGCGGGTGATGGACCTGCACCAAACTTGGTACACATAACCCCCTAACCCCCTTTACGCCCTGGTGCGGTTCGGGGACATGACCCACGGATTATGGGATTTGTAGTACTTTCAAACACTTTGGTTCCCTCAGACCACTGAGGCCACCAAAAAGGACCAATACAGACCACACTTAGCACACGCAGCCCCCATGACCCACTCTACATCCTGGTGCAGTTTGGAGGAGGGTGGACCATGGATGATGGGACTTGAAGTACCTCTACTCACTTCCCAAGTTCGCTGCAACCCTCATCCAATCACTGATCGAGACCAAACTTGGCATACATAACCCCTATGACTGCCTTCACGTCCTGATGAGATTTGGGGGAGGACTGACAATGGATGATGGGATTTGTAGTACTTTCACACCCCTCTGTTCCAACAGACCACTGTGGCCCCCAACAAACACTGATAAAGTCCACACTTGGCACACAGAGCCCCAGTGACCCAATCTACATACTACTGAAGTTTGGAGGGGGCCAGAACATGGATGATGGGACTTGCAGTACCTTTCCTCACTTTCCAAGACTGCTACAAACCTAATCCTATGACTGATCAACACGAAACCTGCCACACAGAGCCCTCATGACCCACTCTACATCCTGGTGCAGATCGGAGGAGGGTGGACCATGGATGATGGGACTTGAAGTACCTCTACTCACTTTCCAAGTCCGATGCAACCCTCATCCAATTACTGATCGAGACCACACTTGGCACACATAACCCCCATGACTGCCTTCACATCCTGGTGAGGTTTGGGGGAGGACTGACAATGGATGATGGGATTTGTAGTACTTTCACACCCCTCTGTTCCAACAGACCACTGTGGCCCCCGACAAACACTGATAAAGACCACACTTGGCACACAGAGCCCCAGTGACCCAATCTACATACTACTGAAGTTTGGAGGGGGCCAGAACATGGATGATGGGACTTGCAGTACCTTCCCTCACTTTCCAAGACTGCTACAAACCGAATCCTATGATTGATCAACACCAAACCTGGCACACAGAGCCCTCATGACCCACTCTACATCCTGGTGCTGTTTTGTGTGAGACGGACCACAGATGATGGGACTTGAAGTACCTTCACTCACTTCCTAAAAACAATGCAACCCTCATCCATTCACCAATACAGACCAAACTTAGCACACAGAGCCCCCATGACCCAATCTACATCCTACTACACTTTGGGGGAGGGTGGACCAGAGATGATGGGACTTCCACTACCTTCAGTAATTTCATGATACCACTGCAACTCCCAATAATGATGGATCAAGACCAAACTTGCCACACAGAGCCCCCATGACCCACTCTACATCCTGCTGCACTTCTCAAATGACCCGGGCACCGCTAGGTCCCCAAGCTAGTATATATATATATTAAAGCGGAATGTTTGTATGTGTGTGTGTATGTGTGTGGCAGCGTTCTGATTGGCTGCCACTTTCACAGGGCACAGCGACCAGCGCGGGTGATGGACCTGCACCAAACTTGGGACACATAACCCCCTGACCCCCTTTACGTCCTGGTGCGGTTTGGGGGACATGGACCACGGATTAGGGGATTTGTAGTACATCCAAACACTTCGGTTCCCACAGACCACTGCGGCCACCTAAAAGGACCAAAAGAGACCACACTTGGCACACACATCCCCCATTACCCACTCTACGTCCTGGTGCAATTCGGAGGGCGGACCACGCATTATGGGACTTGAAGTACCTCTACTCACTTCCCAAGTCTGCTGTGACCCTCATCCGATTACTGATCGAAACCACACTTGACACACATAACCCCCAAGACCGCCTTCACGTTCTGGTGAGGTTTGGGGGAGGACTGACAATGGGTGATGGGATTTGTAGTACTTTCACAACCCTCTGTTCCCACAGACCACTGCAGCCCCCGACCCACACTGATAAAAACCACACTCGGCACACAGAACCCCAGTGACCCACTCTACATCCTACTGCAGTTTGAATGGAGGAAAGAAGGAAGGGAAGTTGCGGCACATTTGCGTCACTCCACTGCATGCTGGGAAACCGAGGCCCGGGCTGCTCTGGAGAGCCAGCTCCAATCATGAAAAGAGCCACATCCGGCTCCCGAGCCGTAGGCTCCCCCTACCCCTGGTTTAACCCATTGCACAATTGGGGGCTCCTGGTGTCAATTCAATGGCACTGTGGATCAGAAAAGTCACTAAACCCGGGTCAGTGGGATGGTGGATCCATGCCAGGCTTGTATCTTTGTGATAGCACAATGAAGGGCCACCATGTGCAGTGCGTGTGCAAAGTACATCTGTGTGTCATTCATGTGTAACCATGTGCGATGCTTGTATAACATCCGTGTGTGATGCATGCATGATGTGTGTATGTGTGCAGTGCATGCACCATGTGCACCCATGCGCAATGCATGTGCGATGTGCATCCAAGTGCAGGAGGTAATGTTCACAATGGGTGAAACCAGTGTTTCTCAGCCTTCCTAATGCCGCGACCCCTTAGTCCAGTCCCTCATGTTTTGGTGACACCCCCCCCCAACCATAAAATTACTTTTGTTGCTACTTCATAACTGTAATTTTGCTGCTGTTATGAATTTTAATATAAATATCTGATATGCAGGATGTATTTTCATTCACTGGACCAAATTTGGCACAAATACCCGATACACCCAAATTTGAATACTGCTTGGGTTAGGGGGAGTTGTCATTTGGGAGTTGTAGTTGCTGGGATTTATAGTTAACCTACAATCAAAGAGCATTCTGAACTCCACCAATGATGGAATTGAACCAAAATTGGCACACAAAACTCCCATGACCAACATAAAATTCTGGAAGGGTTTGATGGGCATTGACCTTGAGTTTTGGAGTTGTAGTTCACCAACATTCAGAGAACATTGTGGATTCAAACAATGTTGGATCTGGACCAAACTTGGCCCAAATGTGAACACTGGTGGAATTTGGGGGGAAATAGACCTTGACATTTGGGAGTTGTAGTTGCTGGGATTTATAGTTCACCTACAATCAGAGAGCATTCTGAAACCTACCAATGATAGAATTGGGCCAAACTTCCCACACACAACCCCGATGCCTTGAAGGGACTCTGGCGTGAGCCTCCCTCCAGCCTCACACGCTCTCCCTCGCCTCCACATGCGCACCATGCTGCCATGCGCCAAGCACGCCTGCTCTCCCCTCCCCACTTGGAGTCTCAGAAACAGCCCTCCCCTTGGCTGAGAGGCCAGCCAATCACAGCAAAGGAGGGCTTTTGGTGGGAGGATTACTTGTCTGTTTCCAAAAAGGAAGAGAAGGACAGGCGGAGAGGTCTTCAGCCTTCTCTGCCAAAGGGGTTCCTAAGACTATCTGAAATATATGTTTTCTGGTGGTCTTTTGCGACCCCTCTAAACCTTTCCCACCTCTTAACTGGAAGGGCAACACTGCTCCTGTCAACAGGCATCTGTCAGTTGACTCCTGTCAAAATCTGAACAAGCTGCGTCATTTAGTTTGTGTTTGACAGCCATTGATAGCAGACTGAATTGAGGAGAAAATGGGAAAAAGTGAATTTTGTGTGCTCATTAAGCATTATTTTTTGCGGAAAAAACCCATCACTCAAACCAAGGCTAAGCTTGGTAAATACGATGGGGACTCTGCACCATCAATTTAAATGGTAAAAAAGTGGTTTACTGAATTTTGTTGCGGCCGTACAAGCACGGAAGATGCCGAATGTTCTGGACGCCCAGTTGAGGTCTCGACACCCGAAACAATTGAAAAAATGCATGATATGGTGTTGGCCGATTGGAGATTGAAAGCGCGAGAGATTGTGGAAGCCATAGGCATCTCACGTGGCTCAGTGGTTTCAATTTTAAATGATCACTTGGGTATGAGAAAGCTTTCCGCAAGATGGGTGCCGCGTTGGCTCACAATCGACTAGAAACGCAATCGTGTGACAATTTCGCAGGAGTGTTTGGCGTTGTTCAACCACAATATGGACGAATTTTTCCGCTGTTTCGTAACCGTGGACGAAATGTAGATTCACCACAACACACCAGAAACCAAACGGCAGTCAAAACAGTGGGTTTCTCGGGGTGAATCGGCGCCAAAGAAGGCCAAGGTGGGTTTGTCAGCCAATAAAGTCATGGCGACCGTTTTTTTCGATGCACGCGGTATAATCCACATTGACTCCCTTCAAAAGGGTAAAACAATCAATGGCGAATATTATGCCAACTTATTGGGGCGATTTAATGAGGATTTGAAATAAAACCGGACCACATTTGGCCAAGAAAAAAGTTCTTTTGCACCAGGACAATGCAAGGGTGCAGACATGTGCAGTTTCCATGGCAACGATCCATGAGTTGGGATACGAATTGCTCTCTCATCCGCCCTATTCTCCGGATTTAGCCCCGAGTGACTATTTCTTGAAGAAATGGCTCGGTGGAAAGAGATTTGACTCCAACGACGAAATCATCTCACAAACAGATACCTATTTCGATGACCTCGACAAATCTTATTTTTTTGGAAGGGATAAAAAAAATTGGAGAAGCATTGGACAAAGTGTATAGAACTCAAAGGAGAATGCGTTTAAAATAAAATTATTTTTTAAATCCAAAAACCTGTGTTTCGTTCAACAAGTCACAGAACTCTTTGACCTGCCCTCGTATTTACCTTTTGTGCTGACCCCCCATTTATCTCATCCTCAGCCGGGAAGGATCATTTCCTCAACTCCCTTGGATTACTATCTTGATGTTTTTCCTCCGTCGTCTTCTTCACAGTGATTCATCCTTGAGCCTTGGACCCTCTTTGAAATGCATTTGAAGGAAACCCAGGAGAGGGAAGGGGTCTCTGATGTTTCCTTATTGAGGGCAAAGCGTGGGCGAATCCAGCTCAGAAGTGGTGGGCAAATACAGACAGCGGGGGGAGTATTATTTTTTGCTTGCAATTGGGGCTGAATATAACCTTTATTCCTCATTGCAAAGCATTTGAAGCTACGTTCAAACCCTATTTTAGGCGTTGTGTTGTTGCAGTTGTATTCTCTTGCATTCCCCCCATCACTGAATGGAAAGCCTGGCCTCATTTCTAGTATTTTTGAAGTATGTCGAACAGTAAACCCCATAAGACTGAGTCAAAGTTGCTTGGAGGACCAAGAGAAGATATAGAAAGCCCTTTAGAACAGTGGTTCTCAACCTTTCTAATGCCCTGACCCCTAAATACAGTCCCTCATGTTGTGGTGACCCCCCAACTATTTTTTGTGGCTACGTCATAACTTCGTTGGCAAGCGCACGAGGGAAAGAGGGCTGGGAGCACACGCCCAAGGGCCGGTGGATGTGCGCTTCCAGCAAGGGCGGTCCTACCTATCCTGGGGGGGTAAGTGGAAATTATTTTTGCGCTCCCCCCCCAGTGGCTTCCGAGCGCGAATCCCACCCTGGAGCCAGTGCGCATGCGCGAAAATCTGCACGCATGCGCACTGGCTCCAGAGCGCGCCTCCAGCTTTGGAGCCAGTGCGCCTGCGCGAATCTGTGCGTGTATGCACACTGGCTACAAAACGGGAGGTGCGCTCTGGAGCCAGTGCGCATGTGCGGAGATTTTCAAAGCTCCCACAGCCACTGTAGCACCTGTAGGAGCTTCTGCGCATGCACAAAAATTCGCGCATGCAGAGGCACGGCCGGCGTGATGTGGCGGCGCAGCCGCGAGGCGGGGCAGGGTGGTGCGCGCGGCGCGACCGTGCGGCGGCGCTCCCAGGTGGCGGCGCCCTACGCGGGCGGGTAGTTGCCGTAACGGATAGACTGCCCCTGGCTCCCAGGACCTGTTCCCCGCTCACTTGCCAATGCCGGGGTGGCAAAGGACCCCTGCATGGCCTCGGCCATGCGGGGAGCCTGTGCGCTCGCCCTTCACCCCATCCGATGCCAGCGGGGGCGAGAGGAAAGTGAAAAAGACCCCCCGGATGGTCACGGCCATGCGGGGCGGTGCCTGTGCGCTTGCCCTTCGCCCCCTCCGAAGTTGGCGGGGTGATACGCGCACGACGTGCTTTCTCCTGCGCACGCCTTTGCCTCCAAGCTCCTCCTCCTGATTCCCTGCAGGAAGAGGAAGAGGAGCCAACCAGGAGCACCTGGCTGTTTGGCTTGTACTTGAGCTGGCAGCCTTTTTGGAGCGGCAGAGGGGGCGGGGCCACCCGAGGTGGCTTCGCGCCCCCCGGAAAACGGTCCCGTGACCCCCTTGGGGGTCGCGACCCCCAAGTTGAGAACCGCTGCTTTAGAATAACAATAACAGCAACAACAATATAGAAAATATAGAAAGCCCTTTAGAATAACAATAACAACAATATAGAAAATATAGAAAGCCCTTTAGAATAACAATAACAACAATATAGAAAATATAGAAAGCCCTTTAGAATAACAATAACAACAATATAGAAAATATAGAAAGCCCTTTAGAATAACAATAACAACAACAATATAGAAAATATAGAAAGCCCTTTAGAATAATAACAATAACAACAACAATATAGAAAATATAGAAAGCCCTTTAGAATAATAACAATAACAACAACAATATAGAAAATATAGAAAGCCCTTTGGAATAATAACAATAACAACAACAATATAGAAAATATAGAAAGCCCTTTAGAATAACAATAGTAACAACAATATAGAAAATATAGAAAGCCCTTTAGAATAATAACAATAACAACAACAATATAGAAAATATAGAAAGCCCTTGAGAATAACAATAACAACAATATAGAAAATATAGAAAGCCCTTTAGAATAACAATAACAACAACAATATAGAAAATATAGAAAGCCCTTTAGAATAATAACAATAACAACAACAATATAGAAAATATAGAAAGCCCTTTAGAATAACAATAACAACAACAATATAGAAAATATAGAAAGCCCTTTAGAATAATAACAATAACAACAACAATATAGAAAATATAGAAAGCCCTTTAGAATAACAATAGTAACAACAATATAGAAAATATAGAAAGCCCTTTAGAATAATAACAATAACAACAACAATATAGAAAATATAGAAAGCCCTTGAGAATAACAATAACAACAATATAGAAAATATAGAAAGCCCTTTAGAATAACAATAACAACAACAATATAGAAAATATAGAAAGCCCTTTAGAATAACAATAACAACAACAATATAGAAAATATAGAATGCCCTTTAGAATAACAATAACAACAATATAGAAAATATAGAAAGCCCTTTAGAATAACAATAGTAACAACAATATAGAAAATATAGAAAGCCCTTTAGAATAATAACAATAACAACAACAATATAGAAAATATAGAAAGCCCTTTAGAATAATAACAATAACAACAACAATATAGAAAATATAGAAAGCCCTTTAGAATAATAACAATAACAACAACAATATAGAAAATATAGAAAGCCCTTTGGAATAATAACAATAACAACAACAATATAGAAAATATAGAAAGCCCTTTAGAATAACAATAGTAACAACAATATAGAAAATATAGAAAGCCCTTTAGAATAATAACAATAACAACAACAATATAGAAATATTTCTATATTTTCTATATTGTTGTTGTTATTGTTATTATTCTAATTTTCTATATTATTGTTACTGTGTTATTCTAAAGGGAAAATATAGAAAGCCCTTTAGAATAACAATAACAACAATATAGAAAATATAGAAAGCCCTTTAGAATAACAATAACAACAACAATATAGAAAATATAGAAAGCCCTTTAGAATAATAACAATAACAACAATATAGAAAATATAGAAAGGCCTTTAGAATAATAACAATAACAACAATATAGAAAATATAGAAAGCCCTTTAGAATAACAATAACAACAACAATCTTGTTTGCTGTGTTCCAATCTTGTTATGTATCTAATAATAATAATAATAATCACGATCTGTCAACTGCTAAAGGCCACCTTACTTGGATCTGCGCGCATCATTCGAAAATACACCACACAGTCCTAGATGCTTGGGAAGTGTCCGACTTGTGATTTTGTGATACAAAATCCAGCATATAGATCTCACTTCCTTTTTTGGTTGTTGTTATGTCAGGAGTGACTTGCGAAACTGCAAATCGCTTCTGGTGTGAGAGAATTGGCCATCTCCAAGGACACTGCCCAGGTGACGCCTGGATGTTTTGATGCTTTACCATCCTCGTGGGCGGCTTCTCTCATGTGCCCGCATGAGGAGCTGGAGCTGACACAGGGAGCTTATCAGTGCTCTCCCTGGATTCGAACCTGTGACCTGTCAGTCTTCGGTCCTGCTGGCACAGGGCTTTAACCCAGTGTTTCTCAACCTGGGGGGGGGTCGCAAAGGGGTGTCAGAGGGGTCGCCAAAGACCATCAGAAAACACAGCATTTTCTGTTGGTCATGGGGGTGCTGTGTGGGAACTTTAGCCCAATTTTAACTTTGGTGGGATTCAGAATACTCTTTGATTGTAGGTGAACTATAAATCCCAGAAACTACAACTTCCAAATGTCAAGGTCTATTTTCCCCAAACTCAACCAGAGTTCACATTTGGGCATGTTGATTTTCATGCAAAGTTTGGTCCAGATCCACCAGCCAGGCTTTGAAGCTGCAAGGCTATCCAATGCTAACCATTATTCCATTATGGGAGTTGGAGCCCAAAAGGATGCCCCCAGGCAGGAAGCAGCCAGGCTTTGAAGCTGCAAGGCTATTCAATGCTAACCATTATTCCACAGCAGCTGAGGGGGGAAAGCAAGGGGCCTGAGGCTGTTAGTGAGTGTGGGAGTTGAGCCCAAAAGGATACCCCCCAGGCAGGAAGCAGCCAGGTTTTGAGGCTGCAAGGCTATTCAATGCTAACCATTATTCCACAGCAGCTGGGGAAGGGGGGGGGAAGCAAGGGGCCTGAGGCTGTTAGTGAGTGTGGGAGTTGGAGCCCAAAAGGATACCCCTAACAGGAAGCAGCCAGGCTTTGAAGCTGCAAGGCTAGTCAATGCTAACAATTATTCCGCAGCAGCTGGCGGGTGAAAAGCAAGGGGCCCGAGGCTGTTAGTGAGTGTGGGAGTTGGAGCCCAAAAGGATACCCCCAGGCAGGAAGCAGCCAGGCTTTGAAGCTGCAAGGCTATTCAATGCTAACTATTATTCCGCAGCAGCTGAGGGGGGAAAGCAAGGGGCCTGAGGCTGTTAGTGAGTGTGGGAGTTGAGCCCAAAAGGATACCCCCAGGCAGGAAGCAGCCAGGCTTTGAAGCTGCAAGGCTATTCAATGCTAACCATTATTCCACAGCAGCTGAGGGGGGAAAGCAAGGGGCCTGAGGCTGTTAGTGAGTGTGGGAGTTGGAGCCCAAAAGGATACCCCCCAGGCAGGAAGCAGCCAGGTTTTGAGGCTGCAAGGCTATTCAATGCTAACCATTATTCCACAGCAGCTGGGGGGGAAGGGGGGGGGAAGCAAGGGGCCTGAGGCTGTTAGTGAGTGTGGGCGTTGGAGCCCAAATGGATACCCCCAACAGGAAGCAGCCAGGCTTTGAAGCTGCAAGGCTATTCAATGCTAACTATTATTCCGCAGCAGCTGAGGGTGAAAAGCAAGGGGCCTGAGGCTGTTAGTGAGTGTGGGAGTTGGAGCCCAAAAGGATACCCCCAGGCAGGAAGCAGCCAGGCTTTGAAGCTGCAAGGCTATTCAATGCTAACTATTATTCCGCAGCAGCTGAGGGGGGAAAGCAAGGGGCCTGAGGCTGTTAGTGAGTGTGGGAGTTGAGCCCAAAAGGATACCCCCAGGCAGGAAGCAGCCAGGCTTTGAAGCTGCAAGGCTATTCAATGCTAACCATTATTCCACAGCAGCTGAGGGGGGAGAGCAAGGGGCCTGAGGCTGTTAGTGAGTGTGGGAGTTGAGCCCAAAAGGATACCCCCAGGCAGGAAGCAGCCATGTTTTGATGCTGCAAAGTTATTCAATGCGAATCACTATTCTGCAGCAGCTGAGGGGGGAAAGCAAGGGGCCTGGGGCTGTTAGTGAGTGTGGGAGTTGGAGCCCAAAAGACTTGGGAAGCCCATGCCTGATGTATCTCCTTTTATGGAAGGCGTTAATCAGGGGCTGGATGGCCATCTGTCAGGAGGGCTTGGATGGTGGCCTTTGGGGGTCCTCTACTTATTCTACGTCCCCATAGCATGCC